>ML133387.1:925310-1279210 GCA_003864495.1 Nemopilema nomurai | reverse complement strand
ATCGGCCAGTCATGCTGTTGTGAAAGACCCAATAAATGCGGTCTTGCTATTAGCCGGGCAACTTCTAATAGCAAGATAGTTCGTTCGGGCAACTTCTAATAGTTCGTTCTTCGATTCTTGTGGCATATTGCATTTAAAATGAATCTTGTTGCCATTTCTAGCGTACGTTGGGGGGTGTAAACGACATATAAACAATTCTTTCTTCGCAACGACAATAAACACACCAACAGCGACTTCGTTTAAAAAACGATGGAAGGCCGTGCCCTAAAGTTTTTCTAAAAAACCGTTCATCAGATGCTGTTTATGAGAGTTTCTCTTGGATATGTGGAGACGAAGAGAAAAGTACCTATTTTTGCTGGCCGTGTTTGGTGATGGGAGATCTTTCTATAGTAAGATTTCAGAATATTCTATATTTTAGTTAATTTAGTTTTAAATTTAGTTTTTGTTTTATTCTCGAGCTTTCACTCTAGATTTGTCGTAAAGTCAATTTTGCACTCAGGTCGAGTAGAATTATTTGATGCTTTGGTTTATTGAATTCACAATGTGTTATTATCAGAAATTTATGTCCCTAAAATGCAAGTTTTCAACGTTCTTTGCTTGCCGATATGATTTTGCTATTAAAAAAGAGGCCTTTAATAGCAACAAACAGCGAGGCTACGGCTACGGACAGGGGGCTTTTCACTATAAACTGATGGTCTTTGTCTGCAAGCCGAAGGCCGTTGAAACCAAAGCCTACAGTCGTAACTGAAAAGACTTGCCGTAGAGGCATACCCACAAAAAGGGTGTGTCCATTTTTTGTTGTGATGACCACACCCTTGACCCTCGTGACTTTCGCTAATAGCAGTTGGAAAACTCTTCCAGCCGCCCCTGCCTTCCACAGATGCAAAAGACGCATGGCCTGAAAGACTTGTAGTACAACAGTCACTCTAGTCTCATTTCTGTATAAATCAAATGTAGAGAACGGTATCTGAATAAAGAACTCAAAAATGTCAAAATGCATCAAGCAACAACTCGAACTTGCAAATCTTCAACAACAATTAATCCCTTCAAATAACTCTAACGCGAATAGCATAATTTAAAAAAACAAAGGAGCGTTGAGCTGGCGCAAAACGTCCTTTGAAAAATTTCAATAAACCTTTCGACTTTCGTGGTGTTGTTTTGCTGGCGACATTCAAGTTTGAGCGATATTGGCTTTTAGGGCCTCTCTTATAGAATAGAATTCCACTCATCTTGAAATAAAAGTAACCACTGAAAAACACCAACATAAAAATACAACACGAGACAAGTAGAAATTAACATTCAAAAACAGAGGGAGCAAAAATATCCATTATCTCTCTATTTGAAACGGTTATCTCGCTATTTGGAAAGGTATGCTCGGGTCTACTTTGTTAGGCCAAAGAGAGAGCAGATGACGTCGTAGGGAGGCAAGCAATTTTGCAGGAGCTGGTTGTCATTACCCGGATGTATTTGCAATCACCGACTGGTATGCACGGCCAATAGAGCACTGCAGCCACTGAAAGCGTGCACGTGGTCACTACATGCAAACACACTGCTCGTCGCCTGCCCGGTCAGTTGGTACCCCAGTTGGCCAGCTTCGCATGCCCGGGTGTGTGTCGTCATCCTGAAAAATAATTGTGATGCTGGGTTTATAGAGATCTTTCTCTGCTTGGAGCTTGAGTAGCGAAACCTAAAAGCCAGTGAGTTCAAAACAACATGAAAGGCAAAGCTTTCAGTCTCGTGTATGTAAACGAAGGAAATTATCCGCTGAGAAGCAAAAACATGACTTGATCCTTCGCCTGTCCACGTGACATGTCAATCGCAACAAAACCATTTGTAATGAAGAAAAGAGAAGACATTAAAAAAGCTTGATACAAAATTTAGATTCGTTAATAAAAATAAAAGTTTTAATCACTTGAGATTCATGTTCAAGTATAAAACAAAGGTTATTTCGTTCCGGTACTCTATTAAGCTAGGAACAATTTAGGCTCCTATGGAAACAAAAGTAATTTAAGAAATTAAGCAAAACGGAGGTCAAAAAAGGGCGACGCGAACAGATATTCTTCTCACCATTTTTCCTAGCAGGTCCATCGGCGGCTGGCCACAATCTTGCATCTTTTTAAAGAAATTATTGTTAAAAACAGGGCTGGCGATGAATTGTTCTGAAACTTTAATCGTTAAAATTCTAATCGTTAAATCTTTAATTGTATAAACCTTAATCGTAAAAGCAATCTTTCTTATAACATATGAATGACCTGCAACTTTATACAACACTCTTCACCCTGGTTCATCCCAGGTTCACTCTAACTCGCGTTCAACTCTGTTTAATTTACATGACTGGAGCTATTTTCATCGCGTAAATCGAACATGGGTTCAACCTGGGTCACGATATCACTCCGCGCGTGCGCATGTGAGCAACATTGGTATCGGCGGGAAATGAGACAAAATGGCGAATTGCATCCAAGCAAAACTATTTATATTGAGAGTATGCTTGATATTGGTTTAGTTGTGCAGACGAGGCACTGTACTAGCAAGGAGAAGGCGCATCGAAAGGAAAAGTTGCGTCCAGAAAGAAGGTGGCAAACTGTTTGATTGTTCATTTGTTGTTGGGGCCTTGCTGCATGTAATGGGTAATGGGTAGGTGTTGCCTGGGTGTTGACTTGGCCATATTGATTCATGGAAGCAGCTGCTTGCATGAACATATTGCCTATAAAATGCATCATGCAAAGGTTATGATCTTGCTCTTCTTTTCTTGTTTTCTTTTTTTTTCTTCTTCTTCTTTTCTGCTCTTCTTTGAGCTCGCTTATCAGCTATTCTTCCTCCTGTGCAAAAAATCTTTCATCACATATTTTTTGCTGCTCACTTAGCATGCTGCAGATGTCTGATAAGAATGTTTGACGTTCTGTCCTTCTCCTGCTTTTTCCAAGAATTTGAGAGGCCTTTTCTCTGGTTTTATCTTGGACTTCTTCTTGTCTTCATTTAAGTTTGCCTCTGGTGTGGTGGAGCTACCTGGTTCCAAAGTACATACATTATTTTTCTCTAATACCAAAGATTCCTCAGTTACCTTATCTTCTAGTGGTTCTTCTTTTTCTACAGTTGAGAAATTGCCCACAGTTTCACCAAAACCTTGCTCTTCATCAGCTTCCATACTACCAAGCAACTTCGATGGGTTTATGATAAGCCTATCTCCTAAAACACCATTAAGTTTCTAATAAAATGGGCACGCTGTCTTCTTGTTCCCTGAACAGTTATTGCTATCCTTGACTTTTCTATAACGTGGTTTCAGCTGTTTAACTTTCTCTTATACTTGAGCAAAGCTTCTAACAAAGAATTGTTCAAGCTGCTTTGCAATTGTTTCAAAGAACGGGCGTTTCCGGGAACAGCCATCAAGACCTTGTTGAATCCTAGAGTCACCCCAAATGTTTATCAATGCTAGTAATTCTTCATCTTCCGATAAAGTTCCTCGTGCATTAAGGTTTTCCGTGTTTTCCACATTCGTTTTGTCTACAACTTCAATAGCAAGTTCATGAATTGGCGCCCTTGCACGAGAAAAAGACAGATAAGCGCTTTCGTCCTAGCTTTCCCCGAGCTTCGCCACCATTCGCTTACACGGATGCATGCGCGTACACGGCGCTAAATATAGGCTGAACCTAGGTTCAACCCACTTCTCGGGTAGGATTTTCTTAACCTGGGGTGAACCTAGGTTGGGTTGCTTTACACGGCAAAATGAAACTTTGGTTGGGGTCAACCTGGGTTCAACCTTGGTTAAAAAGTGTCCCGAAGATAGGGGTCAAGACGGAAGATGAATTTCGGCGAAGAAGCTCTCGACATTAACAGTTTCAAGTAAAATCGATGTAATCAAAATTGACATTTAAAGATTTCAAGCTTTCAATCAAAAACAATGCAAATGGATTCTACAGTCATAAGATTCTACAAGGGATGTCCAGGTTGTTTGGATCTAATTGAACAGTTGACCGTTATAGCCTGGTGTTTGTACAGAACGTTTTCCTTAAGAGGCAAATAATGCGAGAAAAATTTTCAAATTTTATAGGGGCAACAGAGGAGGACTCCTAAGAGAGGCGCATGCTTCGAGCATCCCTTGAATGTATTTATGCTGAAGAGAAATGGCTTATTGGTAAATTGAGAGATTTGCTGAAAGAAAAAATTATCAGCTTATGCAAAACGCAACTAAGAATTCGACAGAGTGTTAATGACCAATAATACGAACACTGTTGCTCCTTTTGACCGCATGTAGTAATCTTGATGTTCTGAGATAATATACAGAAATAAAGTGGAACTACAAAACCACTTTGAAACATATTTAGTTAAAAGGTGGGCATACTAGTAAGCATGGTGCAGAAATGTTGCCCTATCCATGTAAATGCAGTGATGTATCATTGGGACGCTGCCATTTTTGATAGAAATCGAAGCTAATGACGTACAAGGAACAGAAATATGTTTACATGAAAGGAAAGTGTAAGCATAAAGCACAAAGGTTGGTAAGGCGACTCTGGCAGAAACAGTGGACAAATTGCAATGGTTCTGAGTAAATTGCTTGCTCATTGCTAGAATTTTTGGCTTTCCCATGTAAGAATAGGATTAGTACGATTTCATCAGCATAAAATGCTTGTTTTTTTATATCAGCTGATTTGTATTATTGGGTAGGGTAACAAAGATGATTACACTACCCCTTATGGGATGAGTTTATGGAAAACCCAAAGCTGATGTTTTTCCTTGCAATTTACACACTTACATGGTAAAAGAACCCTTCGGGATAGCAATGTTCGATAAAACGTGACAAAACAACGATGATGTGAAGATGGTATGAGCTGAGAATTTTGAAACACAAAGAGTTTCATTCAACAGGTCCCTGGCACTTTTCGATGGAGCTGCGATGGCTCCCCTGTGCAATCGGTAAAACAAAGGGGCAGTGCGGATAAATGGCTTGGCCTCGAGTGCTGGCTTGAAAGCATGACCCGATAGCTCAGTTGGTAGAGCACTTTACGTACAAAGTCAAGGGTCGTGAGTTCGAGTCCCACTCGGGTCGGTTATTTTTCCGCACTCTCTAAGATTCTACAAAGAGTTTTGACTTCGAGCAGGCAATGAGACAAGGTTGCATTCCATTTTTGCACCTTTTTAAACCTATTCAAAAACCAGTACAAAACACGGTTTCATAGATCCCGAAAAGCCGATCAGGATTGGGGAAGTACATCGTCAACATGTAGAAGACATTGTGTATAATGCAGAAACAATAGAACGCCTTCAAACTCAAGTTGATAAAACAAAATAAAGCCCAAAAAGGAAGAAAAGTGAGTTAAACAGTGAACAGGAAAACGAAATAAAGATCCCAATCAATTATAAGCCTACACGCGACACTCTTAGCACAAGTGTCTACAAAGGTATATGTGAAGTCAAGAGCTGGTTTTCAATCCCAAAGATCACAGAAATGGTGTTTACTGCTAGCTGGAAAGGCAGGTCCTTAAAACGAAGGCAGGGTACTCAAGAAGAATGAGAGGAAGAAAGCTAGAAGCAGCCGCATCGAAATTGTAAAAGACGCAGTGCCCAAATTCATTGTGATTCGGTCATAGGGCAACATCTTTGGAGAACCCAAATTGCGCCAAAACATACAGTGACGACAATGTTCGTATAACTGGGCAAGCTAGGTCGTCTTTTCACCTAGGCGTTTTGGAGTCTGTCTATATTTCAATGGAAAATCCCATTCTTTGTAGACAGAAAGAGTTCGTCTTTTCCCTTGGGCTCTTCTTAAGTTAAGTAACGCTGATTGGTCAATTATAACCAATCGCGCGCTCTGCTTATCACCCTCTAGGTTTTTCGATCCGCATCTGGCTATTTATTCTGTCAGCTTCTGATTATTTTCCGACGTTTGCATACTTTGAGGAGTGTCGGACGAAAAAGTACTTTAGGTATTCAAAAACTAGCTCCGCTTTTTCTCGCCATTGTGAAGTTTTGTACCGCAAAGCACTTGTTCACATATGAGGAAGTATAAAGCCTGATTCATCGCAAAACGCACTCACAGACTGATAGAACGAGACAAACGGCTGACACTCAATATAACAACTTACAAAGAATTATCAAACAACAAACCTTTTGCATTAAATCCATGATCTTATCCATGCGTGACTTCTTTCTCTCGTCGCTGTCATTCTCGCATTCGTCTTCAAACTCACAGCAAATGCGCGTGACAAGTTCCTGCTGCCGCTCGTACCGCCCGTAATCGTCCGTTCCTATTTTCGACTTGTTTTCCTCTAGCCAACCTGGATACTGGCAAAAATACCAAAAGCTAATATAGTACCCAACTATCCGTACAACGTTACCTATTGTTACTCAAACTTGTGCTGGAGTAAAACTATCTATCGTAAATTTGCTGAGAATCTGGGGATGAAGGAAGTTGGGTGGGGGGAGTGGGGTGGTGAGAGCAAGCTGGTGAGAGTAAGCTGGGGTGGTTGGTGGGGTAGTTGGGTGGGGAAGTTGAATGCGGGTAGTTGGCTGGGTACGTTGGCTGGCGGTAGTTGGGTGGGGGTAGTAGATTGGGGAAGTTTGGTGGGGGTAGTTGGTTGGGGAAGTTGGGTGGGGGTAGTTGGTTGGGGAAGTTTGGTGGGGGAGGGTATAAGGAGGGAACTGCCGTGTCGGGTGTTTTGATCAAAACGTAACTCACCTTCGACTGCATTTCCTTCAGTGAAGGGTACAAGACGTCTTTTGACAAAAAAGTCGACATCATTCCCTGCAGGGCAGACATGAAGTTTCCAGGATCGAGTTGCGCATCTTCCAGCCCTAATCCTTGAAAAGCGCTCATAAAATCTTTCTCTAGGAAATCCTCAGCCTCTTCGCTCTAAAACAGAGAAAATAAAAGGGCGTCAATGCTTTGGGACACTAACACTGCATGCATCTACCAGTTGATTATTGTACGCAGTTACTTGTTGATCTGAAGTATCAAACTTGAAACTGTGGCGTTGAACGTGCTCGAACGGCTAAGCCTACACGGCATTGGCTGCGCCACTCTTGCTTTAACACCATTATCCCTAAAACTACCCTAAAGAAAAGAGCCTCAATTTGAAGCCAATGATAACGTGACCGTCTGCCTCTTCGAAATGACTTTTTGCGCGCGGCTTATTTCTTCCTCAGGCTAATGTGCCAAACATCTATGGCGAATATGCCCCTCAGTGTTCATACGCCTTACATTCACTAAAATGCGTTTCCTTACATTTGACCCCTTCAGCATTTCATTAGCTTTCCTCTTAAATTAAACATTTAATGGTGGTGCTCATCGAAAGTATTTCGGCAATTGACCGTTCGGTCTTCCGAAAGAACGTTGCCCTTTAGGTGTGTCACACCATCGTTGACGTGAGACCTCGGCCGATTGTGCTTGAGACTAAAACCACAAAATTGTTTACCTTCCAACACGCTCATGGTATTCATGAGTTTTCACTGCCCCCCCCCCCCTCCCCCTTTAAAACCCTTTTGCAGAGGTAGCCCTCGTTCATAGGGGGCGCTCGTTTAAGATGGCTGTCCCCAATTCCTTGCATCTTTTCTGAAAACAAGCTGTTGATATTCTAAAGAGTAGGTGGCTGACCTGTTATGTCGCCCAATTTTGCAAGTGGGCAACAGGTTACTTTGTCCAAATTGCAATTCTGTTATCTGAAATTGCACCACAACAATACATTATGTTTTCCTTGATTTCTATTCTTATTCTGGGTATGTAATATCGGTAGGGGTGTTTACCCCTAGCCCCCCATAAAGGCTTAAAAAGAGCCACCTTTTTATAAGAAACTTTAAAGGTTCAAAGGTGTGCTTGCATAAATAAATTTGTGGATGTGGATCGTTTGTAGATGTGCGCATCGTTTCGAAGGATGCGCAAAAGGGTGTAGAGCTTTTGAAAGGACGTCTTTTTTTAATCACCTTGACAAATTCAGTCTAGATAGACCAATTGATTAAGCTTGTGGTAAATCTTAAAAGTTAGGTAATCGCTTAAAACGATATATTTCGTCAGGGACAGTATTAGACTTAACGCACGCTGTCATCGACCGTGGTTTCTTTGTTTTGTAACCAACGCTACAAATTGCTTGTCTGACGCAATATCGATTGCTTTGTTTTGATTTGTACTTAGATCTATTGTAGCTTTAGAAAATTACGTAATGTTTGGTTTTGTTTTGACCTGGTTTCCATGACCAGGGCTATTTAGAAAATTGTATAAATTGAGCGCAACTATCAGTAAAAAGACAGAGAGGGTTTGAGGTTGCCTCACGTAAGAATGTCATTCTGTGAGCATAATAATCATCATAACCAACGAAAGTGAGTTTTCTTTAGTGTCACTGGGAATTTGATTCAGGTAACAGGGCCTTAACTACGACCTTACGAGATTCCCCACACTAAAAGTGGCGACCCTGCCAGGACTACATCAAAGACAAGGAGATCAAGGGCAAAATGGCAGCTGAGGAAAAATACAACCAAGAACTAACAACTGGTAAAATCGTGTTGGAAGACGTTCAAGAGGCTTTGGAGTCAGGAGAAAAGGAGGAAATAGAGGTGGCCTATGAAAGAGTCTGCGAAATCACAAGAAAACTGGAAATCTCAAAAGACAAAATCACAGAGGAAATGCTCGCTGAGGAGAAGACAATCGATCAAGTACGGGAATGGAACAAAGAGCAGAAGGAAAAAATCAAAGAATTCCGAAACATGAGGAAAAGGCTAAAAGAAGAGCTAGATGGCTTTAGACGAAGAGAGACAGAACAGAAGAAAGAAGACGAGCTGAAGCACCAACGGCGACTTATAGAAGAAAAAGCATCAATTGACAGAAGAGGGAACAAGAAAAGGAAGAGCAAAAATCCGTGAACAAGAACGAGAGGAGCGATGGTACAATAAAAAATTGGAAATGGAGATGGAACTGGCAAAGAAGCGAAAAGAGGAAGATGTACACGTCAAGCCGCAGCAGCAGTCGGTGAAACTTCAGAAGTACACGATCACTCCATTCAAGGGAGATTACAAGGACTGGCTCCGATTTTGGAATCAGTTTATGGTAGAAGTGGATGCATCATGCATTGCAGAAATCAGTAAGTTTAATTACTTGCTAGAATTGCTAGACGGGAAACCTAAAGAGGACATCCTGGGCCTACCCCACACCGCAGAGGCTACGAGGAAGCTAAAAGGATCCTGCAAAAGACCTATGGCAAGGACATCAAAATACACAAAGCTTTAATCAAGGAGCTTGAAGGGCTGGAATCAATTTCAAGCATTCACAACACTGCGAAGATCCACGATTTCTACAACAAATTGGCAAGGATTGTCCGCACTCTGGTGACCATGAAGAAGCTGGATAGCGCCCAAAGCTATGTCTACACGCTAGTTGATAAGCTTGGATCGGTGAAAGAATCTTTGATTCAGAAGGATGATGACTGGGAAAATTGGGACCTACAGGAACTTGTGGAAAATCTGGAGAAATACATCGACAGACATCCGTTACCAGTTAGTGAAATTGGTGGTACCAAGAAGAGGTCTAGCGACTACCAAGCAGAGTGGAAGCCACGAGACAAAATGATGTTAGTAAACACAATGGACAGAGCAAAGGGAAAACAAAACAGTTGTGTCTACTGCGACTACAACAATCACAAAAGTTCAGACTGTCAGAAGGTACTTGATTTGGCTCGAAGGCGAGAGATTGTGAAGAACAAAAGGCTCTGTTTTAATTGCACTGGCTATGGGCACACAGCTTCCAAGTGCAGATCCAGAGGGTGTAGAAAGTGCGATAGGCGACACCACACCTCCTTATGCGATGCGACGACGCTGAGTAGAGAAGAAAATGCGAACCAGCAATCTGAGATGGGCAAGAGAGCACTAGATGTCACAACTACCCTTCATGCGACAATTTTGGCCAAAGTAAATGGAATACCAGCACGTATTATGGTGGACAGTGGATCAAGCAGTTCGTATATCTGCACCAGCCTCATAACGCAGCTACGGTTGAAGCCAGTGGGTGTTGAGACAAAGAACATTGAGCAGATGTATGGCACCGTAAAAAGAAGAGTGCAAATATTCAAGGTCACGGTACAGTCCAATGTGGTTGATGGTTTCTGCTTGGACCTAAAGTGTATCAACGGAGAGAAGGATACTCTAACATACTTGCCCAACCCAAGAATCAAGGCATTGAAGGCAAAGTATAGCAGATTCAGAGGTTTGACTTTCGGTGATGAAAATACGGAAGAAGATAGGCTACCGATCCATATCATCTTGGGTGCTGCAGATTTTCAACGAATCAAGACTACAGAGCCTCCAGTGCTTGGACCAAATCCTGATGCCGACCCCGGGGCAGAATTCACTATGCTTCGATGGACCCTGACTGGAAGAACCGTGGACACTGAGGGAGGAACAGAGAAGATCTTCTTGATGCTATCCCCAAAGGAAGAATTTGAAAAAATGTGCTCAATAGAAGTTCTAGGGTTGGCAGACACAGACAGTGGACTGGGAGATGGTTTTCATGAAGCCTTCAAAGGAAGCCTACAACGACTAGGTGATGGCACTTATTCTACTAGACTGCCGTGGAAAGAAGATCATGTCCAGTTGCCAACAAACAAGACGCTTGCTGTGGCCAGGTTGCACAGTACGACAAGACGGTTGGAAAAGCTGGGGAAACTGGAAGAGTACCACGAGGTGATGGAAGCACAAGTCAAAGAAGGGATTTTGGAATCAATTCCAGAAGAACCAAGTGGTAAAATCATCCATTATGTGCCCCACCAACCAGTTATCAGGGAAGATGCTGAGTCTACTAAAATGCGAATTGTGTACGACTGCTCGGCAAGATCCAGCCCAGAGGACCCTTCACTCAACGACTGCTTGGAAAAGGGACCACCCTTACAGCCATTGATACTGAATATATTGCTGAGAAACCGAATGCTACCTCTCTGCATCACTGGTGACATCAAGAAGGCATTCCTTCAAATAAAGTTGGACCCTGCTGACCGCGATTCACAACGTTTAGTTTGGTATAACAACCTAGAAGAACGCAAAATGATTGCTTACAGATTCACAAGGGTCATCTTCGGCTCAGCACCAAGCCCATATATCCTCGGAGCTACACTGGAAAACCACCTCAGCCAGTATACAAAAAGGTTCCCAGAAACAGTTGAGGCTTTGCTAAAGAATACCTACGTGGACGACGTACAGTTTGGAAGTCATAAAGAAGAAGATCTGCTCAAGTTCAAGGCAGAAGCAACGCAGATTTTACAGGAAGGTGGATTTGACCTACACAAATGGCACAGCAATGTTCCAGAAGCAGAAGTCCCGACACCAGAGAAGAATGTGTCTACGTCAGTAGAAGAAGATTCAACAACGTATGCAAAGACAGAAGTTGGTACAAAATCATGTGAGACGAAGATCTTGGGAATTCCATGGAACAAGAAAAACGATGAGTTAACAATTAGCCTGTCAAGATGTGCAGAGACGGGAAATGATGGTGTGTTAACAAAAAGGAAGATGCTGTCAGTGATTAATGGTGTGTTCGACCCGTTAGGACTTGCTTCAGCAGTCATTATAACCGCCAAGTTACTGTATAGTCAAGTTTGCAAGGAGAAGTTGGCATGGGATGAAGAAATAAAGGGTAAAGTAGCAGCTTTGTGGAAGAATTGGATCAAGAAACTGATCAAGCGGCCATCGCTGAGTGTCTCTAGAAGTGTCATTCAAGGAGAAGTAGCGTACATCACATTACATGGTTTTGCAGATGCGAGTAAAATGGCTGTGGCAGCATGTGTTTACGTGGTTGCATATTACAACGATCAAGAACCAAGCCGGCACCTGCTCACTGCAAAAGCAAGGGTTGCGCCAGAGAAATCCATCCCACGACTAGAGCTTATAGCAGCTCATACGCTGAGTAAACTGGTCGCCTGTGTGAAGAAGGCACTGGAAGATTACCAAATCGAAGAGATTCACGGATGGGTTGATAGCACTACGGTACTGCACTGGCTGAAAGGAAAGGGCACTTGGCGCCAGTTTGTGCGCAATAGAGTCAAGGCCATCAACGACAGCGACATTGAGGAGTGGCACTATGTACCAACTGGTGAGAACCCAAGCGACTTGGGGAGCAGAGGAGTTGAGCCAACACAAATGGAATCATTTTGGTTTCATGGACCACAGTGGCTATCAAGCAAAGAAGATTGGCCGGTTCAACCAGAAATTGGGGAAAGTAAAGAAACAGAAGCTGAAAAGTTGCCAAAAAAGGAACGACTAATGCTTGCCAAAGAAGAAAAGGTTGTTACAAATGCTGTAAAAGATCTTCTAGAAAAGCATACACTTTGGAAAACGTTGCGAATAACAGCACTGGTACTTCGATTTGTAACCAACTGTCGCAGACAGGAGAAGCAGACTGGGATGCTGACAGCAGAAGAGATAGAATCAGCAGAGATGTTTTGGATCAGGGAGGTGCAGCAAGCTAAGGAGATAAAGCCCGATGTCCCACTGAAAAAGGATCCACTAGGGATATGGAGATGCCATGGAAGAGTGCCTGACTACAATCCGATATTTCTGCCACGAAGTCACACTTATGTGGAACGACTAATTGAGCAATGCCATAGAAGAATGTTGCATGGGGGAGTATCTGTGACAATGAGTTGCATACGGGAAAGGTTTTGGGTACCTAAACTCCGCACATTGGTGAAAAAGGTCATTCACAACTGTGACAAGTGCAAGAGGTTTCGAGTGCAGGGATTGGCAGCACCTTCAAACTCACAGCTACCAAGTTTCAGGTCACAGATGACAGATCCATTTGCGTGCACTGGCGTTGACTTTGCAGGACCAATCACGTACCGAGTGAGCAAGAAGACAGTTGGGAAGGCTTACATTGCCTTGTTTACGTGCGCCACAACCAGAGCCGTGCATTTGAAATTATGCAGAGACCTGACGGCGGAAGAATTCCAGCGAGCAATGAAGGAATTCATCGCAAGAAGAGGCACACCAAAACTAATGGTTAGCGATAATGGCAAGACTTTCACTGCAACCAAGAAGTGGCTGAGCAGGCTCAAGAAAAATGAGGAGTTGATGAACTACTTAGCAACTGACAAAATCAAATGGAGGTTCAACCTCTCACGAGCCCCATGGTGGGGAGGATTTTTTGAGCGGCTGATTGGCACAATGAAAAGAAGTCTCGCAAAGGTTATTGGTAGAAGTATACTCAAATTTGCAGAGTTGGAAGAAGCACTTTTGGACATAGAATGCGTAATGAACAATCGCCCCCTGAGCTACCAAGGCGAAGAGTTCGAGACCCCAGTCATCACGCCAAACATACTGATCAGAGGGCAACCAGCACATATGCTACAAGAGGATCTGCACAAAATAGGGGACGAGGAAACGCTTCCCAAAAGGATGGTATTTCTGGCCAAAAGCAAGGAGCAGCTACGAAAGAGGTGGTTGGGAGAATACTTGTACGCGCTGGAGGAAAGAAAGCTCAAACAAAATGGAAGTCACGTTGAAATCCCGAATAATGGCAAAGTAGTGTTGTTGAAAGAAGACACAAAAAACAGAGCCCAGTGGAGAATTGGAAGAGTTGCTGGAAAAGTTATCGGCAGGGATGGTGTCGTACGGGGATTAAAGATCAAGTTAGGCAACGGTTACATCGTTGAGCGACCGCTCCAACTTATTTGCGATTTAGAAGTTGGGGGAGAAAACTGTGCCGTTAATATCCAGTTGAACCCGAAGGCTCAAGAGTTCAGACCAAGGGAGAGTTTACCAAGAAAGGCAAGAAATGATGCGAAAAATCAAATGGCTGCTGTCAAGATTCACGAAGACCAGGAAGACTTAGAAGATGGATATTAAAACTGTAGTCACATTTTAATAGGGGGAGGGTGTGGTAAATCTTAAAAGTTAGGTAATCGCTTAAAACGATATATTTCGTCAGGGACAGTATTAGACTTAACGCACGCTGTCATCGACCGTGGTTTCTTTGTTTTGTAACCAACGCTACAAATTGCTTGTCTGACGCAATATCGATTGCTTTGTTTTGATTTGTACTTAGATCTATTGTAGCTTTAGAAAATTACGTAATGTTTGGTTTTGTTTTGACCTGGTTTCCATGACCAGGGCTATTTTGAAAATTGTATAAATTGAGCGCAACTATCAGTAAAAAGACAGAGAGGGTTTGAGGTTGCCTCACGTAAGAATGTCATTCTGTGAGCATAATAATCATCATAACCAACGAAAGTGAGTTTTCTTTAGTGTCACTGGGAATTTGATTCAGGTAACAGGGCCTTAACTACGACCTTACGAGATTCCCCACAAGCTCGATCTATCTTAAAAATCAGCAGCTTTTTCCCAAGCAGCGAAAGAATAAAGCAAACCGACTTACCAATTTCTTGATAACAGTCCCATTATGCAAGCACAAAAAAACGCCGTCAAATATATCAAACGTCGCGGGCAAGGATATTCTGGTACATGATATTATTAACCGAAGCAAAGTATTTGTGACTTCAGCAAAAATATCCATAATACAGACTATTTATTGTAAAAATCATACAAACAAATCGACAACATAATCAAAACATTTTAAGCTGCCACCAATACCAAAGTGACATGAAAATAGGTTGAAATTTCACACAGAAAGAACGAAGAACGAAGCTTGAGAGAATATTTCTTTCTCTAGAGCCTACTAGAGCCTCTCAGAGTGAAGTCGTAGCTCCACTGTACAGTACCGTTTCAATAAGAAAAACTGAATAACTGAACATTATTGTCCTTTTCATCAAATAAACGGGCAATAGTTTGGGACAGCACCTTTGGCTAAGCAAGGCTTAATTCCGTTGCGTAGCAGGTTACGCCGTTTCGATTGACTGCGTTCATTGTTCAGCCGCAGCCCTCAAATGGAGTTGCTTCTAGTCTCCCAGCTTCTGTAGTATTCATCGACGTTATTAGGGCAAATTCCTCCACGGCGCTTTTTCCTAAAGAGTTTCATCGATACTTCGCTTTTCATAACAAGTTTTTCGTCATATTTCGAATAACATGGCAATGTATCTGGCAGGGTAAATGCCCGGCATCTCCCGTGTGAACTTCCATTCATCCTTGCCATGCCTATACCTGGTCCAGTAACAAAGCCGTCTTCACTGAACTTGGTACATTTTTTCTGTTTACACTCTTTGCACGTGTTCTCATTTTTTAAAATCGATTCCCTAGTTGTGCGTCGCCTTTTAGGGCAAAGCATACCTGACAGCCAGTGGAACCCGGGCATGACGTTATCTACTGGAATTCCTCTCTACCAAATCTTATCAAAAAAATACAAAACTCGTCTCGAATGGCATGTTTCCTGTGATTGAGCACACATTAACGAGAACAAGGATCGATACATGAAGGATCGATACATGGGCTTTTAAGCGGAATCTCACCTGGCGCTTCTGCGCTACGCAAGACGGGGGATGGGACTTTCTTTTCTAACTCAGTAGCAACAAAAGGATCATATTGGATGTTTTCGCTAATATGCTATTCATAGAAGGTTTGATAAGATGATATAATTCTGACATAACAGGGCAGAAAAGTGAAAAAGGACCGAATAGAAGTAAACACAGAAAGAAAGGGCATTTGAGGCCCCATTCGGAGCCAAGGTCTTGCTTGGAAATATGAGGCAAGGTCTTGCTTTCTTATAGATATGGAGCTCCCCCAAAGATCTATTCCTCTAGGTAATTCCCTAACATAAAATCATGGTAAAGCCTATCTAAGAAAGGCAATTGCGATTCAAGTAATCACGATTCAGGATATCACGAATCATGATACATGAAGCCATAAAACAGGTAATCACAGGTGCTTTGAACTATCACGATAGACCTCTGAATTCTGATTTGAAATCCAAGCCAAGGTCACGTGCTTTTTTACTTGATACTTCTGACAATCGATGAGCTTGGTATCTCGCTTTTGTTTCACGAGCATTATGTAAAAAAGATACAAGGTTAAGAACCCTGCCGAGTTGAAGGAGGAAAACCAAGTGTACATGCTTTTATAAAATGAGTGCAAGGCATTATCAAAACCTGAAAAGTACCTGGGTATCTCTTAAATTTTGCTCCAGCGACTTCCATGCGCTGTCTATATTTTCATCCAAACTTTGAGTAGTATCCGGTCCTAGTAGAATAAGAGTGAGTCTGAAGTAATGGGCAGGAGCTTTCACCAAGCCAAAGAAACTGATGACAGCCTGACGTTCTACCAACCAGTAATTTGTTGTAATTTGTAACATTTCTGGGGAACGTTTGCACTCCAATCAGTCACTCGTTGGCATTTAGACGTTCAGCAGGGGCTTGGGAATATATTTCGAAGAAAGAGAGCTGAAGACATAAAATCACGGGAATTACGAGACTTTGGTTATCTGCTCAAATAAAGCATTCACCATGCACTATCTGACCAAAAATTGTACAAACTCTGACTTACCAGTAAAAAGAGGTCCATGAGTTCCACACTGTTTGCCAAAAGAGAACAAATCTGATGTTGGGAAATCTTTGAACGCAACTGACAGTTGTTCTGTCATTTGAGCCAAGTCCTCCTCAGACAAAATCCTGCCGAGATCACTAGTCCGAAATTCTGCACTTTGACGCCTTTGGTTGTCAGGTTTTGATTGGCTAGAACGTGTTTGAGGGTCAGTGATGAGCCTATGATTGGTTCCAGCATCTTCATCGGTAAAGTCTTGTAAGGCGTCTGGAGAATTTAAGACCAATAAATTGCAAAGCAACAAAGAAACGTCATAACTCTTGCTGATATCTACTATCATGTCAATTGTTGGTACTTCTATTGGCCCAGCTGTTTGGAATACCCCTGGACGATCAGTGCCACGGTTTCAATAGCTAAGAAATAGTATCCGAAATGGTATTCAATTAAGGAAAATCACTATTCATTTGTTGATCGTAAATTTAGTCATAAATCATAAAATCTTCAATTAAGAATATTTCATTTTTTTAATAAACAGCAGTAGCAAAAGGTGCATCACAGCTGGAGGGCTAAGAAGTAAGCTCTTGATTCATTTCCCAGCATTCAGCTAGTGTCTGACCCAGGTGCATCAATGGCGAGCCAGCAATCCTCATTGCTCGCCAACTCTTTCTTTCATACAATGGCGACATCCTCTCTTTAAAACTTGACTGTTACCCCGAGGTAACGGGTGAAATCTTTCTGTGAAACCAAAAGATGACGCCGATAATTTGAAGCCTCTCCGGTCAAGCAGTTGTCGGCCAATTTCAAAGAATAATTACAGCCGCAAAAGGACGATAGTTTCTCTTTTGGGTTATGTCTAAATATGGTATCGATTGATAAGTGATGACATTTGGGTGGCTTCAACTACTTTTTAGAGCTTACGATTTTCTCGGGGGAAATGAAGGCGCCAAGCAGAGCATGCTGAAGGATACTAGCGGCGCTTGTTATATTATAGCTTTCGCCAGTAAAACACATGTTATATTATAGCTTTCGCCAGTAAAACACATGTTATATTATAGCTAGTTTATTTGAATTAGCCATTTTATCGTTATATCACCTTAAATCGTTCTAAACTTCAATCAATAGGTCAAATGCTAATGATTCTTTTGGAAGAAATTGTTTGTCGCCCTCAACTCTCAAAACACGAAGTAGCAACCTTCCACCCCCGCGCTCCTGCACATGTGTCGGCAGGTGCTGCACGGGAACCAAAACAACCAGTCCCAGGGAGCGTATTTTTACAAAGATGAGGTGAATCACGAGGAACAAAACAGAGAAAATTTATCTAAAAATGTATGTATAATTTAATGGGACATCAACGATAATTTCCTCCGCCACGTGTTTCAGTTTCATGCGTAATCACATTTTTTTAACTGTTTCGAAAAAGTCCAAAACAGAGCCGAGTTTACTGTAGTAATCATTTGTTTGAATGTTAGGCATAGTGGTCATTACATATGTTCAAATAGTTTTTGAGGATGTTTTGAGCATGTAAAAAACTCCCTCTCGCCCATGAAAATGGGTACTGCCAAAATTAAAGTTTTTTTAGAACGGAACACCTAATGACAACAACAAATAGTATTCTTAATCAGTCTCATAAAATGTAACAAAATATATCAATGATTTAAAATGTATGTTCTTTCACTGGAAATTGAAGCTGGCCAAAGATTAATTATCCCTGCTGTTAATTCATGTCATTACAAAATTGTCAGAGATTAATTTTCCCTATTTCTGTTTGAATGATTGAGGAAAAAACTATTAACTTAAGGTGTCATTGCTAAGTATGTTACCTTGAGATGTAAGGGCTGTGTTTTGTAATTATTATGAAATTTTATGTTTTCACAAATGCATTCAATGCCAATCTCATTCATATTTTGAGCTCAATATAGCTTAATCCTTTTGAATAATTTACGAAACCCCTTCAAGTGATGAACAACTATTTCATCAATCAATGAATGTGACTGTAAGTTTTGAGAGCAAGGGAGAGGTAGTGATTTGACTGCTCAGACACATGTGCTCAAAGTTTGTCCACCATCAAAAGAGTCATATACTTCTATGACAGAAAGAGTGCTTTGAATATTTGATTTTTGGCAGAACTACGAAGGGAAATGTGCAATCAGAAATGGCCATTTTATCTATCAGCAGCCACTGTGTTTGATGAAATCCAATGTTCTGGATAAGGGAGAGGGACTAGCCCCATTTGAAATTGAGTTCATTTGTGGAAGATGTAGGAAAATAATCCCAGGTAAAATGCTGTGTCTGAAAGGAAGAGTTCCTGTTATAGATGGAGGAAAAGTTTTGCTTCGTGTGGAAGGAATTCAGGGACATTTTGGGTGTCCTGGTTTGGAAAAACAGGCTGACCCTTGGATTTCTAAACAAAAGAAAAAACAGAAAGGCTGTGAAAAACATAGATTTAAAGGTGATGTGGAGGATGAAAAGTCTGGAGCTTACAAAAGCTTTGGCCCAGGAGTTTCCTAGTAGAGCTTCCAGAATGAATGAAATAAAAATTTCCTAGACCAAGCTTGATTCTCAACATTTGATTTTGCAATATCTTTTGTTGAGGCATTATCTAATTGATTTACTTTTTTTGTTGGGACAGTCAAAGGTAAAGATATGTTTTTACAAAATGTTTTTGACCTAGACTAAATGCTTCACATTTCAAAATGCATTGTCTAAAACCAGAAAATCCTTCATTGTGTAAGAAACTAAATGCAGGCCTTACTGGAAATAAAATTTTGAAGGTGTATGTTCAATTGCACTCCTTGGGCATTTCAGCATTGCCGTGTATAAAAAATCCTAAATCAATGAATTAATGAGCAACAAGGTAGATGACTCATCAAGGCACATCCTATCTTCCATAAGATTTTTGTCATGTACTGCTTTGACTCAAACATCTCGATAATACCTTTCATGCTCTACTTCAGGAAAGTGCTCAGTTCCCTCATTGCTCCTTCTTTGCATTTGTAAACATTTCTCTCAGAACCGTACAAAAACAAGAATCAACCCACAACCATTGAACATGGGTCAGCTATAAATAGTTTTCATGACCTCCTTGAAATATTGATGTTTGTTTGATATGTTATTGACACGTATTTAGTCATAATGAGCGCAATCAAAAACTCAAATTGAAAATAATGATACCATGCAACAAGATGAAATCAATTACACGCCTTTTCATAAGAATACCGAAATTTTTGCAGAGCCTCCATCTTCTTAAAATATTTTGATTTTGTACCTAAGATTATTCTTAAATTATTCTTGCCCAACCCAGGGTGAGAATTTGCCTTAAGATCAAAGAAAAATATTAAATCTTTTATGATGTGTTACTTCATCATAAATTACTCAAAGCAGCTGAGTCTATTTCAAGACATTTTATATATGTATCAAAGTGACAGTTGTTTCGCTTTGGGAGAAAACTCAGATAAAGGAGAATTTCAGTCTTGATGAAGGTTGAGCCTGGCATCATTCTTAACTTTTTGCAATTTTGAGACTTAGTATTCTTATGGACTTTATTCTTATAAAAAAGTGTGCATTATCAAAGGACAAGTGATAAGAGTTCTGAAGTCTTTTGGCAGACCATGCACATATTGACATAGTAAATATCTGGTCAGTCCAGAACAAAGGGTACAATAATTTCACGGCAAACGCCAAGGTGTGCACCAAGGCATGCAAGAGCAAACACATATCATTTCCAGTAAGGCCTGAAATGTGTTGCCCAGGTTTACACAAATGATCCGTGTCTACCATTCAATTTCCTACCCATAGGGGTTTATTCTGAAATAAATCTGTATTTCAAGAAGATTGATGTCCCCCATTCTATTAAATTTCAATGCTCACATGCAACTTCAGGCCAATTCTAACTTAGTAACAATTGCAAATGGTTTTGGATTTTCTTTCAACTTAAGCGGTGAGGACTCAAAATTCAAATTTTCACTCTCGTACAAACTTAAATACATACATACAACATGCATAAAATTATAAACACATACACATATACCATAACACTTACTCAAAATGCGAGGATGGCTCAGTGGTTAGAGGCGCTGACTACACAGACCTAAGGGTCCGTGGTTTGAGTCCCTGGCATGACCAAACTTTCACTCAGAGGGAGGAGAGTTGCCAACTTTCTGTAATTCCAGGCATAAGGAATCAAGAGGTGTGGTCACATCGAGAGGAAGGACCAGGACACTGCTTGATAAGCTTAAGCTTCTCAGTGTCCTAAAACTACCTTTGAAAGCAAGGTAGAAACAAATACAAATACAAAAATGCCCTTGAATAAGGTCCCCATTTCAATTTTTTTTCAATGAACCTCCTCGATTAAATGCCCCCTCAAAAAGATGCCCCCTTGAAGAGGGGCATGTACAAACAATACCCCTGTATTAAACACAGACCAAAGCTGCTTGTTCTTTTTACATCAAAGAGGAAGACAATGTTGATGATGTAGGAGCCCTTTACATGAGACCTGAAATGAAACTCATGTAGACACAAGTTTTCATGACGAAAGTGTCATGTAAACGTATCAGTTTCTCATGTGGGGAAATCAGTGATGGAATCCCCTTTGTTGTATAAAAGTTGCACAGTGGACGGATTGGCACCATTTTATTATTTCAGTTTGTTGGTTGCAACCATGTATGGGCTAACTTCTGACAACAGATCTGAAAAAATTCCCTCAACATTTTAAAGTTAACATGCCATTCTCTGTCACTTAAAATTCTATTCCAAACATTTAACCATAATGAAGTTTGCGCCCAGGCCTTCTCCGTTGTAATTTTTTCCTAAAAAATCCATTTCTCATGGCTTTCTTTGTATTGACAAAGGGTACTATTTCTATTGTCAATGGTAGCTTCTCACTTTTCCTTAATTTCTTGCTGTTGCAAGAATACCTGTTTAGCTAGAAATGTTTGGCTTTGTAGCAATATGCAGCCAGTTGTATACACTAGACTAAGGACTATGACCAAAAGAAGTTTCCTTGGATCCTCTGCTGCCATTTTAAAAACTAACCCTAAAACTTTCCTGCTCTCTTTTGAGAAACATGAAGTCGCATGAATATCATGCCAAAGATTTCTTCAGTTTTGTCGGGTGTCATGTGAAGGCAAGTAAGCTTCAGCAAATTTTCATGCTGGCACAAACTCATGCTGGCATGAGTTAATTTTGGGTCTCATGTAAAGTGCCCCTTAAATGCTTTTTAGAATAAAACTTCTAAAACCAGACTTATTTAGCAATTGCTCAGAGTTTCATGCTAAGTGTGATCATCATTAGATGTCTTTTTAAGCATATAGTGCCTAGGAAGAGTGAAAAATTCAATAAACTGCCCCTCTATAAAATGCCCCCTCGAATAGAAGCCCCCAAAGATATAAAAAAAACATTATAAATGCCCCAGGCGTTTAATCAAAGCATTGCAGAACACAAATACATACACACACACATTATACATACATACATACACACAAACATACACCCATACATACATGCATATACAGACATTATATACATAATTTACCAGGACTCTAGGACTAGAAAAATCTTACCCATAAAATTTACCAGGCCCAGTAAACTGTCTCGTGATCAAAGTAGCATTTAATTTTAACATAAATTACTTAACCGTTTACAAAGGAAGCTACAAGACATCGTCTTGGACTCTTGGTCAATGTTATGTTTTAGGAATGCAACTTACCATTAAGAAGTGAGTCTAATTCATCATCATCAAGAGCGTTCTCTTTTACCCCTTCGGTACTGCAAATTTCCTCCCTTCCTTCGCTCGATCCAACTTTTTCAGCCATGACAAAGATCTTTTCCGTTCCCGAAACAACCCTTAATTAGGCAAGTGCCATCACGTTCTGTTCAAACTCGACATCAAATCGAGGCCAAATAAAAATCCCCAAAAGTCAATCATCGAAAAAACAATGTTTATTGCTCTATTTCATTCAACGCGTAAAGGCATTCGCACTGGAGTTCAGATCAGAGAATTCAGCCAAACAATCTTCAGACAGATGACCGACAAGAAAAATAAGGTAAAACCAAGAAAATAGTGAGCACACACCCCAAAATCTATCTGTGAAACTTGCAGATTTATGGCTATTCCTTTTGAAATTCGTGAATGAAACACGCTTCTGAGTTTAATGAGAAGAACGGCCTGCTTTTCTCAATGTTTTGAAAGCATGGAATAGGTAGGCAAAAATTCGTGTATGAAAAAGCTATCCATAAGAGAAAGGTCACCCACCTTTCACACTACTATGCAAGGTTCACAAAAGTGCGCATGGAAATTGGCCTTGAAAAGAGTTTATATAGAAGTAACCACCAGCGTTGGGTGGGCAATGCGCTCAAGAAACTTGCCGACAGGTCAGATATTTGCCAATAAGGATTGGGGGATCCCAGCAATGTTCAAAATGCGTCCCCATTCGTTGTGGGTCCCCTACCCTCCTGCTTGCACCTCTAACTTTTGTAAGTGCTGTATCACCCATTGCTGCATCATTATTTACTCCATTCTCTGTGAAATCTTTCATTAACAACTTCTTGTTGCCAGTTATAATATGTTGTTCAATCAAAATAATCTGTCTTAACAGTAATTATGAATAGGACCCCAAAACATGCTACAAAGCCAAAATACAAATTTTCTGAAAAATCATGCATTTCTTAAAACAGGCTTATGCATGTGGGGCAATCAAATTGAGTGATGAGTCACGAGATGCTGAACTGGAGCCATTGTTGAAAACGGGATGGTCAATTGTTGTGGATAGAGATGCTATACACAAACAGTTTAGGTTTAAGAACTTCAATCAAGCATTTGGATTCATGTCAAGAGTTGCTTTGCAGTCCGAAAAGGCTGATCACCATCCAGAATGGTCAAATGTCTACAACAAGGTTGATATAACACTGACTACACATGTTTGTCAAGGTCTCTCCGACAAGGACATTGCACTTGCCATGTTTATAAATGCAGCTGAAAAAACCATGAAATAGAGGACCATGAAATGTTCCTTAACTTGTAGTAAATAAATCTGGCTTGGATAATATTGCATCTTTGGTAGAATCTGTACAAGCCGGATTTTAAATCCAGCACATTGCAGATGACGTGCATCAGATAATAGTGAAATTATTTCTCACATTTTCTTATCTACACTTTAACCTATTTATGTATTCATCTGCAGGATCAAGAATTATAAATATGTTACAAAAGTATATGTTACAAGACAGGTAGCAGACAGAGAAACAAGTGAGATGACGAATTCTGCCATAAATTTATGTTTCAAATTAGATTCTAATTGAAGATTCTAATACAGATACATGCAAGTTTATTTTTCCAATTGCTTGCAAGTAAACAAACAATGATGAAAGGCAAAGGGATATTAACATATTTCAGTACAAGAAATAAAGATAATATTCCTTAACAGTATAGATTAACATCAATAGCAGTATTCTCTATTCTAATAACAACTAGGATTTTTGAAGGGATAGCAAACAAATAAATAAAAAATTTCACATAAAACAACATATCAAAAGACAACTGTACTTATAGGAAGGTTTGTATTTTCTTATCACACTTCATAAATTGGTGAAACTGTGTTGAATTTGTAAACAAAACTCTGTACAGAAAAAATATTTTCCATTCTGGTGATATGTTTAAGGCAAAAATGCTTTTTGAAAAGCCCAAGCATATCATTGGTCTTATCAAGCTGTATGCTGTTCAAACTTGAATTAAACTAAGGACACAAACGGTTCTTAAACTAATAATTAGTTTGAAACTCTGAGATACAAACTTGAGATAATCACTACAATAAGTTTGCTGAAGTTCTTCCTTATAACAGGTATCCTTAAACAAATTAATACATTGTTGACATGTACCTACTAGTGGAATGATAAAACCCTCCTGGCATTGAAAAGATTTGTTGGGTCTTGAAAGGATAACATGAGGTTGTGCTTACTAGATCTTTTCAGATTCATCAACATGGGGTTTATCACCAGTTTCTGCCTTTTGGTCTTCAACATATTGTACATTGGGTTCAGGATTTATAAGCTGGAAGTCTTTGTTCTCATTCCCACTCAATTGGTTGGGTTGAAGTTTATTGTCAGGAGACAAATCCATTTTCTCATCAGATTCAATATGGGCATCAGCATCTCCTTCCAATTCAGGTTCTTCTTCCTCCTTGAAAAGAATTGAAAATACACAATAATCTGATTGCTTCAGGAATATGGTGGTCAGCTTGCTGTCAACAAAATATAAACTAACATAATGAAAGAAAGGGTGATAACACACTTCTTCAAGAAACTCTCTGGCTTTTGTATATGTCATTCTTGCACTCTGGGATCTTTCCAGGAAATATCTAAAAGAGGCAGAAAGAATTATCAAACTTTACATTTCTAAACTTTTTTTTACCAGTTTTCTAAAGAAACAAAGAACTCTTCTTGAAGTAACATTCAAACATTTAACCATCAAAAAATATTTACCCATTTGATGTTTCATTTGATTGAGTTGGGGGTGACCAATTGTTGTAATTATAAGCTGACGGAGCTCGCTAAGAAGATAAGTTGAACTGCTTTAGCATTTCAATGTTCAACATATGTTTGCATAAACTTGAACAGTAACAGTGGGGCTAAAAAGAAGAATCTCACAGAAAACAACAGCAGCTGCTAAGAGCAAGGTTGTTCAAGAGAAAAGTTAACACTTATATCAAAAAGGCTCACATGAAGAGGAAGTTCACAACCCATTGGCAGATACAGAAAGTCACATTGCATTTGTCAAATGTACAATGCAATCAATAAGCAGTGTTCAATTTGACTTATCAAAGTTATAACTTACTCTTTCTAGTTCATCACCTAGCCATTGAATGGCTGAGTTCCAACGCTGTTTCAAGTCTTCATTTGCTTTTATCATCTTTACTGCAGTGTCACTACTGCAACAAAGACAATTTGTGAAGCACAAAGTTTAAAAAAACTTTAAGAAAACTTGGAAAAAATATGAAAAATGCAGAGTTTCCCAGCAAATAGAGATTACAGCAGCAATCTGAATAAACTTCAAATAATATATCCATTTGCCTGGCCAATTTTTCATGGGTTTTAGACCACAGTCATTCATGCAGTTTACAGGTTGCCTGTGAGGTGTTACTCTTTGCAGGTGCAGTTTTAAGAACAATACTTAAACTCAATCCTCACCGCCAAACTTTCTGATGCTCGAAAGACATATTGCTTGATAACAACATGGTTAGAAAAGTCTATTTGTTTACCGTGAAGACAAAAAAGTAAATAAATTGAGAGGTTGCACAATGCTTTCAAACATAATTTTTTCCTCTATCTGTCAGAACAAATATTTAGAAGGCCCTTCTAATATGGTCAATTTGACTTGCAAATAAGGTGAAAAGCGCATGGAATTTCTAAGAAATATATTTGGTGTAAAGATTTTGTGAATACTACAAACTTCTCAAAAACCATAAATTCTTAGTCCAATAAAAACTAGCAGTCAGTTACACAAAAAAAAGAAATCTTTTGTGTTTTAAGGGGTGTTACAACATTCAGTATAGGCCTTTCCATGTTAGGTGGGCCATAATTTACATCAGTACACACAAGCAAGGTCTAGGATACCTCGTTAACCAACATCAATAGATGCAAACAGACTGACATGTATCTAGAACAGTAAAAAGGTGCCAAAAGCCTGGAAAATGTAATCATAGATTGTTTGTGTCAACAGGAGAGATAGTTGTTTGTTGCCAAAAGCTATAACTCACTTGTTAAGTAACTGAACAATTGCTTTGATACACTGGTAGCCTCGCTTTTGACTATGGGCTTTAGATCGTTGAATGGTATCAAAGAGCCCCTCACGGTCCTCTGAAACCCCTGCCAATCAAATGAAAATCAACTAGTCATTATACCAAATTCTGTAAACTGAAAATCAGAAAAGAAAGTAAAAATCCATCAAGAGAAGGAACAAGTTATTTCATTTTGATTTGATTCAAATTCTACTACATTTCTAAAAAAACTAGTTAGTAATATAAATTATAAACAAATCAACTGAAGAATGCAACAACAACAACAATAACATTATTTAAAAGACAAAATGAAGCAGAATTTTTTAAGAGGAGCCTTCAAAGTAGGTTAGCTAACGAGATGAAGGCCCCCCTTTTCTGTTCATCCATAATTATGTCTCGTTGAATTAAATTAAATTACTTTATGGACTAAACAAGAATTTTTGCAAAGCTCACTGACTTTCAAATGGTTTCTAGAAGATAATTTTTCAAATATTTTTTCAGTTTAGAAGAGGTAGTTCTTATTTCTACAGGTAGATTGTTCCATAATGTTGGTAGCCTTTACAAAAAAAGGTTGCTGAACAGATAGCCATTAGTCCATATTGTCAAGTTTACATGGCAGCTCACTTGTTTAAGGCACACTAATTGGACACTTAGAAACCTTGAGAGAATATAAGGCTAATAATCAGTGTGAGTGCCAGTAACCAGAAAACGTTGACATTGCATAAGAAAAGTCAAGTGTAAAAAGTGTTGGGTTACCAAGCCTTTTCGCAGGTTTAGAAAAGCCCTCACCAATTTGGCTATGTGTGCTATAAGCCCTTGCATAACTGTTATATATTTTTCATATTTTGGTTTTTACAATGGCAAAAATACATTACTCTGCCGATTGTTCAAACACATGCAACACAATATCATTCAAAGGCTAACACAATATGAATTTGATTTGTAGCAAAATCCAAGAATATATCATTAAAGTATTTGAAACAAGTAAGATTATGACTCTATTCTTCTTTTCAAAATGTAAATTTAGAGAGCATTCTGAAAGTTTAAAAGATTTAATCAAAAGATAAAATCTTATTTACAGATTAAAATTTACAGATTCTTCTCCTGTTTCCAGAGACCGTTGAATATTGTTTTTTTCGTGTTACCACATTTACCTTTCCTGTGCAAGGCTAAGAACAAACTACAATAGCTTGTTAACTAAGTGGTTCAATTCTCATGGTGAAGCTAAACAGCGCACAAATTTATTTTTGTGGGGTTTGGGCAGGTGAGGGCTATAGCACGCGTCTCCAGGAAAAACCTGGATCACGTTAACTGCAGGCCTGGCTCGCATCCGTAACCCTCCCCATCCGAGAGGAGCTGGGAATTGCTCTCTTGAATAATCATTAAGAAAAAATAAATCCTCTCGGATTTGCATTCACTTGCCCTTCAAGAAGGTCTAAGAAACCTGAACACAGTGCAGTGTCAATTGGTTTTTTCTAAAAAAACAATGATGTAGACTATCTGGAGAGCCTCAATATCATTCTTGATAGATTTTCTGTTCTGCTTTTGGAAGCTGTTTCGTTTTTAGAACATGTTTTTGCTAAATAGAGGAGATTGAAGCTTCTTGCCCGACGACAACGGATGGGATTTTTATACAGAGCCAAAAGCTCCTTGGCGGCAAGATGAGTTTTGAGAGGCTTCAGTTTCCCAATTTGTGTCTTGTTATCGAGTTGTTAATAACCATTGCAGGATCAAATTCTGCCGTTGAAAGGGCATTTAGTGTTTTGACCCTTTTACTTAATGATCGTCGGCTGTGCATGAGTCACAAAACCATGGATAATCTAATGATAGTTGAAGGAATTACAGAATGCGGGTGGAAAAGAAAAAAAGACATCTTGGCACGTTCTGTCTACATTTATCATGGGAAGAGACGGAGACATTTATCAAAAATATCAACAGCAGAAATTGAAGAAGAACCATCCTGTAAAAGGATTTGAAGATAAGTACTTCAAAGATTCAGATCAATCTGAGACAGACAGCGAGTCCATTGACAGTGACTTTTTACGTAGTCTGAAATTATTGATATTTTTGTCATAATTTGTATGGTGCATGTAATATTGTGGACAATACCAAAACTTTGTTTGGATCTATAAAACTCTTTTGCGTTGATTTATAGCGTTATGGTTGACCTACATATCATTTTGAGCAAATTATACATGTTCTTGATTTAGCTCGCCTGAGCAAATGAGGTGAGCAATTGACAGCTCACCTGCAACAATACAAACAGCCAGGCCTGGTTAACTGCCTTGCTTTTTAAACATTGTGATTCTTAAAGCTATTTTAGAATTTGGTGACAAAAGTAAAGTAATGGAATGGACTGTACCTCTGAAGGCATGGTGAAGCCTTTGCGTTTGCCAAGAGTCTTCCATCAAAAGAAGGTGCAGAAGGATATCCAAGTACGGTCGCAGTTCATAAGAGTATGTGTACGATATCTGCAAGTTCAAAAAACATATCAGTCACATGTTAACACAGAGAAAATTGTTCGAGAGAGTATAAACTTTCACAATACTAAACTTTCGCATTAAAAGCTAAAACTCTGAAGTCAAATTACCTGGAACAAAACCTCGGACAAAGCGATCAGGGAGAAGCTGAGACATTCCCAACTGAGAAACTAAAATGGAATAAAGCATAATGGTATTGCTGGAGACAATGATGTGAGGGCTTGATAATTATTGGCTACTACTACTACCTGTTTTATTTCAAATTTGTGCCAAGTTCCTTTGAACAACACCTTGAGAGATGATTTTATAATCAATTTTAATTCACTTTATATTCTCGTGCAATGTTTTAAAAATTAATCTGTACCGAGTAATTTGAAAATAATCAATTAACAAGCTAACATTTACTACAGTCCTTAGGAAAACACGTCTAGCTGCATAACTCCAATTTGAAATCAGCCTTGAATACAAACCACAATACCTTAAGGAGGCATATTGTCTCTTCAGATGAGGCACTTTCTTCGAGCAGCTTTTTGACGTAATTGCTTCAAAATGTAAAGAAGGTAAATGTTAACCTAATACTTTTTGCAGAATCTTCTCTATATTCAAACAACATTCTTAGCACTAGCATCAATAAGGTAAACACAATATGTACCAATTGAAGAGATAGAATTATATGAAATTTTGTAATCTAAAGTACTTAGATTCAGTGCAAATGAAATATTACTACAATATAAAGAAGTAAAACGGTCTTAATCAGCTTCTTTTAATCACGAACTTGCTCACGTTAGTGTACGTAATTCAAAAAAACATTTCAAGCAAACTAATACACAGATTTATCATTTACTTTGAATCTGAACTTATTTCATGAACTATGCCTTGAAATTTGATTTTACGATCTGACTATATTCATGCGAAATAGTCTCTTGCAGTGTTTTTGAAAGCGAAATTGAATTAACCCATACCTAACAATTAGTGATCGGAGAATTGCAGCAATGCGAGAAAATACCTTGTGTAGATTAAGCTTTGAACATCTGCAGGAATGGGCATTATGGGCTCATCAATCAGCCCCTCATAAAACCTGTTTGGCTTTGGATCCTTTTCCTAGAAAGAGCATTGAGGGTATCAAAAAGAGCAAAATCATAACACTGACAGTGGATGTGCAATAAGAAGCGCAAAAATTGTCTTAAAAAACCTTAAAAGACATATAAGAAGTGCGACAGCCTGACTTTAACCCTGCACCATTCTTGGCTTGCCTTCATAAATTGCAAACGCAGAAAAAGAAACAAAGATAAACAATTGCATCCTTTCCAATTAAAGTGGCAAGTAATAAAACTCAAATCCTTGGAACATTTCGACCGGCTGGAAAAAAATTCCACAAAGGCCTTTTTTGGTCCCATTCCCTTTCACATTTTAAATAAATCAATCAAAAAGATGGCTGCTAGAAACATTTTATACAAAGTATGAAGCGCAGCTACCTCAATGGATGACTTCATTGACTTTGAGACGTCACAGCTTCTTATTAGTATGGATACCAGCGAGTACAATTTGGTCAGTTCGCTGTAGGGATATCTAGAGGTACTGCTTCTTTCATCATCGAAAGCAAGTCGAATGAATGTCTGCAGAACTCCAAGATCAAGCAACTGTTTGCGCTAGGGAAAGGAAACTGGCCAGATTAAAAATAAATTCAAACTAATGGGACACAGTTAGAGTAATCAGCGTAAAGGATACTATAGGTTTCAACTGAAATTCCGTTTTTTTAACGAGAACAACTAATAAAAGAAGGCGCGTATGAAGTAGACCTTTCAACCAGGATAAAAGTCAACCATCTTCTTTAAAACAACGAAACATCTTTTGTTGCAGGCTGATGGAGTTTCCGATTCGCTCAAGAAATTTTTAAAGTCAACAGCTAAATGGATTTTCAAATTCAAAACTTGGCCTTTACCTCTGGCACACCAAACCCAACGTACATCACGAAGAGTTGGAAATATTGGACAAGATATTTGCTACTATCTGTGACATCTTTGCTAATCAGCTCGAGAACACTTTTTAGGATGTAATCACTCAGTGTGGAGGTCTCAGGGTCGAGTCTCATGCCTGAAGAAAATTGAGAATTGGATGTTTAATAAAAGGAAAGAAGGTAGTTGACAAAAGGCTGCGAACTGAATTCACTTAGTGAAAACTGAAGGACATTAGACAGCTATCGGGATTTTCAGGGCTTTGTGAAGAAGACAAAGTTAGAAAAGATATAACGAGAAAACGGAACTGCAATGATAGAGCCACAGGAGATATTCATACTGCTTTAAAATGGATACAGCGAAGCTTTGGTTAGTAGAAGGTTAAGCTCTTACTCGTCAACATCTCGATGGGTCGCGTCAGTAACCTGGCATTCCAGAGGCCATCTTGTCTAGTTGCATGTGCGAGGTAGACAATAACCTTCGCGAAAGCGCTTCTGATCTGGAATATACGAAGTTCAATTTCCTCAGATAATGACAGTTGCATGAACATACATCTTCCTGATGAAATTTTGTTGCAGAATCGTGAACTCTTTTCGCAGGAATAATAAAGCGCAAGTATATCACTCTTTACTTGAAAAGTTGCATGCATGCAAGCTCTACCTTTTCACCATAGAGTCCCCATAACTTCCCACTCTTCTTTTTGCCCACAAATTTTTTAAGAAGTATTTAAGCAAAACCTTGCATATCGAACATAGAAACAACTCACCTCTGCAACTGGACAGTCGATCAAATACTCAACCATTCTTTCAGGATGCAAAAGCAGGACTTCGATTGCAAACCACTGTCGCAGTCTCGAACTTTGTTTCAGCAATCCTGATAAGACCTCTCCCCATTCAGAGGCTGGTCCCCTAAAACGGAAATGCGTACTAATCAGTGGACAGCAATAGATCGCAGCAGTAGATCGCAGCAGTAGATCGCAGCAACCAGTTGTTGCAGAACTGGCGTTACCATAGTATGCGGCTTCCTATTCGCATCTTTCAAGTCAAATTTACAGTTTCTTTAGCTGCAACCTGATCACACCCAGTTCCCTTCAACATAAATCCCAAAAACTGGTTCTTACAAAAACGTCGATATACATAGTTACCTAATATTTTTCTTCGTGTGGAAGCCAACCATAAACAAGAATTTGCAGAGCAACTGTAGACTGAGCAATGCCAGTTCGTCTCTTTCCGCCTGGCTAATCTGGAAAAGGGCAAAACGCTCATCGTTGTACGAGATTCTACATAACGTTTAATGAAAAGTCAGGCTCCATACTACCAAATAAATTTCCAAAAGCTATATATTCTCATATACTCTAATAAACTATTAGATGTTTGGTCTAAAAGACTTTTCTAAAATTAAATTCTAGCTCTTTTTCAGCAGGTAATACGAGATTAACCAGTCTTGTTTAAAATTAATGGCTGCAAATGAGACCACAATTTCAATTTTTTCTTTGCTGGTCCCCATAGCTTCTTCTTCTGCAGTTATTTGCAAACACAATTTTCGGACAAATTTTCAAAGGTAGCAAGCTGGCTATATCTTGAATTATCTATCAGCTCAGCGAATAAAATTCCTCGTCGCAGCTGGGAACCAAGAGCTGTGAGGGATAATAAAGAAAGAATCCGTGTGAAGCGGCACAAGACACGCAGATCAAAAACAACAGAAAAATACAGATTTATCGTCTGGCGCATGACTGGTGGAAACAAAGCCGGATGATGGTTGGTGATGGATATGTGAGAAAAATTTACCTTTGACAAATAGTGTTGATTCATAGTTTGAAACGTGGCGGTATTGGACATGACAAGCTTTTTAATAAATTGAAAGTATTCAGCTGAGAACTGTGTCCTGTTGTGCATAAACTGAATGTTCTGTCTTCTCACTGATCTCTCTATCACCCCAGGCATTTCCATTTTAAAGCCTAAAATTCAAAGCAGACTGACTTTAGATCAGCTTCGAAAGCATAAATGACGCCTTCGAATGCTTACAACACTCAAGCTTCGAAACTGGCAGTCTCATTTACATACCCTTTTGCGGGTCAGCACGATCAGCTTTACCGCAAACATCAAGACGTTCGTAGAACAAAATGTAGGCATTCCACCATCTTTTTTGTCGTCGATACGACATCCTAAAACCAATAAAACAATCCCTTTTGATCCATACACCACTCAACCTCTTACCATTACACTGTTAAAGCGAAACAACTTTGAAATTTGAAACTTGATAGCCATAATAAAATGCAATAGTCGTCATCTTAAAACATTCTCACCGTTTGAGCATATGGTCAAATACTTCACCCATGTATTCACCGCCGAAGCATTGGTTTTTCATCTGCAAAGATAGTAAATGCAACAATTTGGAAAGGCATTCTAAATGACCACGTGTCACTGTATACAAAAAATGATACTCTGCTCATGTAGTGGATGTGGGTTCGTGTCTATCAATGTTGAAGATACTTCAAACTGCCACGAGCCCATCTTAGACAAGTTTTGACAACAAATTCTACGCATTCTCGAACATAGGCAAGAGAATATAAATATTAAAGTTAATAATGATTGTCTTGATTCACAGCAATATATAAAAAAGTAAACCCGAAATAACGCTATAATGGTGCATCCAAACCTCATTGAGAGCAAAAAATTGGCGGAAAAGAAAGTAAACTTAGAAAGTGGGGCCTTCAACCCCATTTCAATTTAGAAGTGACAGAATTTTTAGAATGGAAAAGGGAGATTTTTTGCATTTTTGAAAATCACGTAACATTCAATAAGAAATTTAAGTGTTTTAGTGACATTTCGTCCTGGTCAGAAAAACTCGCTTCAATAAACCCTATTCTATATATGAATATAATCCCCACCTCGTCTTCATCCATCATACATTCTGAAACGTCGCCATCGTCGAACTTGTACCATCGAGACTCCCCATCAACCGATGGCCTTTCAAATGAGCGAAGCAATGTCAAGAGCAGAAGAGAAAATTGTCAAGAGCAGAAAAGAGAATTGCCAAAAGCAGAAGGGATAGAGCAACAATTCAAAACATTAAATATTTCTGCGCCTGCAAAATATTGACGTTGTCGGCCATCTCAATAGGATAGCCTTCTCCTTCAAACAATGTTGCATCTTTAATAATTCAAAAATCGGGATAGACAGGAATTGGGAAGAGATACGCAAAGCCTAGGTTGTCGTTCAAGTGATAGTGGCTGCACGTGTCTGCCGCAAATACCCTATGCACTGGGGGAGAAGCAGGAATAGGCACGACCAAGTGGGCAACAACTGAAACGCATCGCACTTACCTTGGAATTATGTAGGAGTAATAATGCCCTCCGCTTGCTTGTCCACTGTGAACAACGACACCAACAAGATTGTAGACTGTGCTTCCTGGAAATTCAATCGTGTCCTTCTCGACATCGTCCTTATCTTTTTCCTCGAATCTATTATCTTCAACAACTTCACCCTCAATCTTCGCTAAGCCCTCGACAGTGAAAGGCTCCATGTCAAATTGTCTTGGAAATTCAAAGTAATCGTTGAATTTGATGGCACAATCTCTGTGAAGACAAATAAGGACGTCGAACAACCCTTGTCTTCTGTTGCTTTGCGTAATATAATCACGTTAATAGTGGCGTAACGTCACGTAAATGACCATATACGTCAATATCGTTACGTAATATCATCAGTATAATGACCATAATTTGGTTAGTCTTTCCTTGCCAGTTGTGGAAAAATAAAAAGCTCCAAAGAGGCCAGAGGACGTTCAGAAAGATAATGCTTTTTGACGAGTTCCATGACTTGAGAGGATAAACCAAAAAGTTATCTCTAAAGAATGCATTAACTTAATTTACAAGACTGTGAAGATCGAAGTTTCTTAAAATATTCAAATAAACAAAGTTTGAGAGAAAGAGCCTAGATGATACGTAGCCACAAACGCCTTGATGCGCTGAAAAATGCTGTTTGTTGATAGGTCGAGAAGCTTACCTCTCCCAGTCATAATCAAACCTCTTCAGGTGAATGGCCAAGACCTTAGGCAACTTCTTGATACACATGCGCTTAACTGTGTCAACCTGAAAATTGCGAGAAGAAACTGGTTTCAAGCTGAAGATAGTCAAAATAAACAACAGTGCCCAAATCCCAAATCTTAAATCAAAAACAACTCGATCTTCACTACTTCACAGCAATGGGCACCCAAAGAAAGAGAGGGGGAATGGCAACTGGAAAATGGCAACTTGGTGACACCCTCTGTAAACGAGTACTTCACAAAGTGAACATTAGAAGTTTAAACAAAGCCCTTAGACGCACCTTCTTATCACACCTTTCGCAATGGTAAGCATTCGCGCCTTCCAGCAAATCGCCTTTGACGTACTGCTCCAGAGAATCAATAAGAGTGTGGTGATTCCGCACGTCAACATTCAGAGCAGTAAATGGAGTTTCTCTTGAATACCTTGAAAACGACAAACATTACAATTGGCTGGAGTTTCAAAGGAAAAAGATTTGCTTAGGGAATTCTACCTACTTCACGAACGATGTTTTATATTAGGGGAAGCACATTGACATTCGAACTTTGAACGAGCGCCAACGAGCAAACCTGTGCAATTTATCAAAAGATCAGCAGTCATTCCAGTTGTCTGTAGAAATATTGAAATGTTTAGAGATTCCTTTCTACATGCTACCAGGGGATATTTAGGCTGTTTAGAGACACATACTTTCCGCACTAAAAAGTAAATAGATATAGATACCATAGAAACGTGAGAAAAACATAAACGGTCAAAATTAAAGAACAAGAAATGGATACTCAGAAGCAGAGTTTATATTAAACAAACTAATAGCTAGTGTACGACTCAACATCTCTGCAACGGCGATTGGTATTACAAAGTCGGGAACAGGCACATAGAAAGGGCCACTCACCTGTGAGGGCAAGTTTTGCAGATCTTCTGGTCAGCGAATGATCCACCTAACACATCAGTTAACATTGCTTTTTTATTCAAAGCTTTGAGTCCTTCATCCAAATTTTCAACCAATGAATTGAAAAATTCTAATGCATCATGTTGCTCTCTCAGGTTTACTGGTTCTCCCCAAAGCCTTGAGTACAACGAAAGAAAAACAGTAAAAAAAAATTGTTCATTTAATAAAAAGATTTCTTTCCTTACAGATTATGCAGATCGGCTGTGGAATATTATGGCGAAAAACCTGCAAATTTATAAAGATTTTTCCAAATATTTCGATAACTGCACTAGAGCCACAGTACCTGAACGTTTTCCAAAAGCCCCTGGGGATATGAAACTGCAGTTTGCTTTCCAGTAGGTGTCCAAATATCCCTTGTACCTGTCTCAATACTTTCATGTTATACTCTTTTCGCTCTTGTTCCTTTGATTTCTCCCCGTCTGTTGAAGATTTGCCCTCAGGTCTTTCAGCATCCTTATTGTAACTCAGAACTGAAAAATGCTGAAAAGAAAATTGCTGAACAGAAAAATGCTAAAAATGGAAAGGCTGCAGAAACAACGGAGACAAAGCAAAGCAGTTAACTAAGCAATTAACAAAAAAATCGTTATACTTCAACTTGGCAATGGTAAGTATAGTTTACATCGGCAAATGCAGCCAGTGTGTTCCAATTTGGTCTGGCCTGTCTTCACCGCATATAGATAATTGGCAAGACCTTTTTCAATCACTGAGCATAGATTAAGACCAGCCGAGAAGGGATCTGGACATAAATCGGTGCTATGCCTCTTCGCAAAGCTAATCCTTTGCTATCGCAAGCCACAATTTTGCCGCGTTTTTAAAACTCTTCTCATTAAGGAAGTTGACTATTTGACGATTTGTGGTAATAAGAAAACCATACACCGTAATTGTAAGAATTCACACACCAACTTCACAAGTAGGATAAATTGGAAAGTAGTTAGAAATGTGACGTCCAACACGAGACATACAGACCTCTCTTTCGGTTTTGTCTTCAGACTCCAGGTGTTCTTCCTCATTTTCTAAGGGGCCTACGTCAACCTCTAGTATCCCTGATCGAATCTCTGGGATCATGTAAAGCTACAAGCAATCAAAGAACGTAAAATAATGGCCAAATAAAATAAAAATCCAAATGACAAAGGTAAGGGAATTATAAAACGCACCAAACTGCAGATGAATGTTTAAAAGGCACATGTGCTGAGTGCCGAAAGTGTACCTGTTGAATCACCGAATTCATATAGCACGTGGCTCCAGCATTCTTCAAACCGACGAATCCTCGTGCCGGCCTTGGGCCTATAGGCGGCTGATACTCCCACTCTGTGAGAGGTGGATCGATACCTGAAAGAATAACAACAACAAGAGAAGGTCATCAAGGTTAAGCATAAGCTCTTTCCATTCCTAAGTAAAAGAAAATAGTCACTTGCAATCTGTCATATATTGATCATAATATTGATCAGTCTTCGAATGAAGAAATTTGGGATGTGAAACACATTTCGATTGGTTAGATGAAGAGCTACCACATCCAATTTGTCATCAAAATCCTCGAAATAGGAAAAGTACTTCATGTCAGCAGATCATTCCAAGGTAGAACTTCGTACAAGGTTGAAGCTAATATACGTAGCTGTGATACTTCGCTTGACATTGAAGACAAACAGCGAGCCAAGACACTTTGCAGGAATTCAGCCAACGAACACATAACATTGAAGGAATCATGAGAACACGAGAATAAGGGTCTCACGGGGCAAAAACTGACCTTCGTAGTACATTTCGGTCAATACTTGACAGAGAATTCGAAGGTTGAGCACGCAGCCAGAGCAAAGGGAAACCAAAAGATCTAGAGCGGTGACTATTGTTCCTGGCGTTTCGCATATCGGATTGACATGACGAGAAAATATGTCACCTGAAAAACAACCCTTAGTCAAACAAAAATTGCTAAAGAATTATCTGCTTGTGCAAAGGCATTGAAAGTGGCAACTTCAAAAATCGATGCAATTCGTTTTCACACTTAAAATTACAAAAGACAGTCCCCACAGCTTTCATGCAAAACGCAAAAGAAAGGGCAACTTAAAAATAAACATGTCTAGTTCATTTTGCTTGAACATATTGAGACTCAACTATCGCAGTTTAATTAATCAATTTGATCACAAGCACGACGTGGAAAGAATCAACTTGATCGCAAATACAACGCGTAACGAATCACAAAAGCAAAAGCATAAATATCTATGAGCATGTGCCAGCGTTGGTGTTTGTTCATGAAACCTTCAGAATAAATTTACCTCCTTTCTTTGCTTCAACGGCAAGTCGTGAACCGGAAAATATGAAATCGTCCGTTAAATGCTAATAATGAAGAATACAAAACATAATTATCGAGTTAACTTGATAGTAAACTGCATTTAAGTGCAGCGAGCTCCACTTGCATAATTATGGTATAAAAACAATAAAAGACTTTAGGAATAGATCAATCATTAGTTATAACAGGTGACGTCAAGACAAAACATGAAACCTAAATGTTTTTAGTAAAAAAACTCAATGGATACAATATAAAAACATCCCGAACTTCTTGATTTAGCTTCAGGTAGTTATGCAAGGCCTGAACAGTTGCCACACTCCATATACAGGTCTAGCTAATGTGCGTAGAACGTTCTCTCAAAAGGTCTAAACAGTGGGTTACCCTGAGAAGCTGGTGTCCGTCGGGATCACTTCCAATAAAATATCTCTTTTGTGCAGTCTGATATGACAGAAGTTCACGTGAGATCCCCAGACGTCCTTCTAGCAATTCATTATGTACAAATTCTCGACCATCATCTGAATTCAAAGCTTTTTCCTACAAGAATAAACAGAAATACATATTCTGAGATATGCCCACTTTTTGCATGAGCAGGATGACAGAAGGGTGATTCGCAGCAAAGGAGAGCAACACATCTTGCACAAAAACATGGAGAATACGATAAAATTACTGAAAGCGAACACCTTTCAGACAACTCCTCGAATACTTCTCATTCCTAAGACACACAAATAAGCTTCACTTTTCTTATCCAGGCGAGTCGGAACAGTGTGGTGTGGGTTGCCTTACATTATGCCAAGCCACACCCTTGTCCCAGGATAAACACTGGCCTTTCGGCGCATCAGCCTTTGACTAGACTGAGCAATGACGTAATTTATGGTCGGTGTTTGATTCCAGGGAGAAAATTACCTTAGTTTTATTCGAATCGGGCTGAGACACCTGTCACACAATCGAATGAATGTGTGAGACGATGGGAGATGAGAGGGAGCATGAAGTATGAAATAGATCGGTATAGGCAGAAACGAGTAAAACAAAGGGGCAGGATGGGAGGGGGAGAAACACATCTAAGTTGGCGTGACCCATGCTGCATAACAGAGCTAACCAAACATGTTAGGGCAAAGGTCACGTATAGAAAAGGTGAACTGAATGAGAAGGAATACAAAGAGCAGCCCCACAAATATGAATTTCTTTCCGTCACTGTTATCGTTTTGGTGCAAAGGGCAAACTGATAAAATCTCACCGTCTGAGCAGTTGAGAACAAAAAGAGCTCCAGGCCACATTAAGTCTAAACAAAAAGAGCTCCAGGCCACCCCAGTGATATCAGTGACATGACGAACAAAACACAATCCTACCCACACAGACGCCAGCCAGGAAATCTCTTGGCCAAGAATGGCTTCAGAGTTGTTCAACTGCAATTCGTTAATGCGACCAAAGTTCAGTAAACGGCAAAGAAGACCGAAATACTCGCTAGAAGCTGCAGCGTGCTCTGAAGCAACAGTCTAAAAAAGAAATGAAAAACCATAATAGTGGTCAATGACATAAACAGAAATCATTATATAGACACTCAGGTCAAAGAAAATCTTGGAAAGAAACGTAGCAGCATCGGAACTTACGTCACGAACAGTGAAAAGTAGCTGGATGAAAAAGCGAATAGGTTTGTCGCCATTGGTGCACTTGGTTGCCATAAGAAAAAATTGCTCCGCAGCGGTAACTCGAATCGTCCTGAATAAACATAAACAACTGAATAGAGTAAACAGAACAATGGTCACTCAACAAAATTGTACGTTATCGGCTTGCAAAAAGTGTTGGAATGTTTAGAATTTTCAATTGCAAAAACAAGACGACATCTTTACTTCTGTATTATTTTCAATTAATATCTGACATCTCTAAAAACCCAACTTTAAAAGATATCTTGAGTTGCTGCTTACAATTTACTAAATCGCTTTCTTTTCATTCTAATACGATGAAGTTTGGTTAAGCGTGTCCAATTGCGTTAGCGTCTAGCATTAAGCCCAAACGTGTTAAACCGCGCGTCGAGACGAACCTGCTTTTGCAGATTAGGATCATGTCGTTAATAAAGAACTGCCACTGTTTGTCCTTGGTCAGGGCGTCCAGTGCAGAAGGGCAAAGCATGATCGCTATTGTCAGCACCTCCAGGGCTTCCCTTGCGAGAGCAATGTCCTCTGGCTCAATCTGACCTTGTGGGCCCTGCAAAGACCGACATTGACAATTGCAAAAAGAGCACGTGACGAATATGAAAGAAATGGGTTGCGTCTGTTCATCTGTAAACAAGGATGAATTACCTACTGTCTTTACGGCTACCGATCGCATTCTCCGCATCGACTCCATCTATAGGCCTTTTGCGAAGCTAAGCAAATTCAAAAGATTTGCCAAACTACATAGGACGTAGATACAATATTGATAGAGACCAAGTGTTTGATCCATTGGCACTGTATATGAAAAGAAATGGGAACCTTGTCAAATGCTGCGTGGACTTCGGACAGTGGAGCTTGTGCCATGACGGAGAAGCCAACAGCGGAAATCCAAGCGAGCCTCTGCAGGATCTCAACAACATTCATATCCGGTATGCATGCAATGGCCTGCAATGAAGGAAGGAGAACGGGATAAGCGAGTGAACACGGACGCATGCATTGGTGAATGCAGAAACGCTTTTATATAAAAGAACCAATTGATTCTCATTTTACTATTCCAGGGTGGATCGAGGGAAAATCAAGACAACTCGGCACCTCCTTCGACTTTCCATTCACCAAAGGAGAATGAAAAAATAGTATTGATCATTACTACTTTACTACAGTCACAGCACCTGTTGGGATAGAGCTAGGCCCAGTTTGTAAGCGATGTTTCTGACGACACACTCTTGGCAAGGGTTTGGGATATTCTTCAAGGCCGACTGTAGGACAAGGGCTGCGCCATGCTGTTGGGCTGTGATCGTAAGCTCTCTACCAGACTCCTTGTGTAGCGCCTCCACAACGTGCTGCACTTGTGCGTAGCCAATCACCGTAAACATCAGCTTGGCTATCTTCAATAGGGTCTGGTACGCAGATCTGTGACAAAGGTCAGAGCATCAAAGTAGAAGTGTTTACGCAAATAGAACAGACTGCATATTATAGTAAACGAAAATATGAAGGGGTGTTCCCGGAATGTCCTTTTCATTACTTTGTGGGCAATAGATCTCTAGAGTACGTTACATCTGCCACTGGATCTAAAGCTTATTACAAGTGCTAGCATACCTTTGCATTAAGGTGTCAGCATCAGCCATAAAACTGCTTTTGGTTAACATGTTTATCACCGCTTTGATACCTCCAGCCGAGAGGAAATGGTGCTGCAAAATACAGGGGATCAACATGTTGACAGTCAAGATAAAGGATAGCAGTATAAGGCGAAAAGGCATTTAGCGACTGACTGACTGAGTAAATGGCTGAGAATAGCAGCAACTGTACATCTATTGCATTTGGCTGTCAATGCCCATTTGAAGATTCTGTTTGTTTTACGCAACTCCTACATTTAATCAAGAAATCTCGCAAAATCACCATCCTTCCTCACATTCACGTCAATCAAGTCCATGAAAACAAAACTAATTACCTGGAAATCGGTTGAAATTTCATTGCAAGGTTGTGCCGAAGGCATCAGAAGAGAATATACAACCTGAAATATACAAACCAAAGTAACTACATGATATAAAAGGATAACCGCAAGGCAAATTTCGTGATTATCGAAGCTGCTAAGAAGTCAACAAATTTTTGTATCTGAAGTGGACTGTCAGCGCAGCATCCACTGGATCTCAAGATTGGGGAGTCTGCGCCGCGAGATGCCTCTTCAAATGGAACTCAAGTCCTTCGGCATCAAGTGGTAGAAAACTATTTGGAAAGGTGAATGCAAAAGGTAACAGTATTTACCTGCAAATTGTAAAGGACGTTGATTGGTGTTGGAGTAAAAAACAAAATATCTAGGTTAACGTTTGATTTTGAGCCCTTCAGCGCTCTCTCCTCGCATATTAATCTCGTTTTTCGAATTGTATCCACATCTGAAAAAAATCAAATATTCAAACATAAGCATTAATTCTAGAGGAAGTTTCAATTCTCTACTGTATAGTGTTTTTCATCATGTGCAAACGAGATTGAGGTCTCATAGATCAGATCAGATATGGAGATAAAATATATCGCCATAAATCATAAAGATCAGATAAAATACTTCAAAGTATATAAAAGAAAATATATATTTGTCTAGGTAAAGCCCAGTCTGTAACCATCAAAACATGCCAGCCTCCAGGTGCTGCTATGTTTTAAAACTAAGATCACGTGCTCTTTCAAGCAAAACACTAGGAAAATAGGAAAATAATTTGTTGTCCAGCCCCGTTTACACGCATTGAATACGTCCCTATCTGTTTCACGCAATTGTCTTGTGAGAAGCAATGTCTACATACTAACCCGTGGGAATTATATTCAGCAGGCTGAGGGCTATGTCCCTGAGCTCCGGTATGTTGTGTTTCATACCAAGATCACCGAGAAGGAAAAACGAATTGGCAAATTTCATCTTTGACATCACCTAGAAGAAATAGCTTGCAAAATCACGAAATGGTGTGTTGCCATGACAACTGTCAATCGCGAGTGGGCAATCACGAATTTATTCAAGAAGTAAAAATTTTTAAATTAAAATAAAACAGTGTGTCTTTATCAGGTGAACAGAGCGATCTGAAAATAGCATTAAGGGAAGAGATACAAAAAGGTTTGATTGCGAAAAAAGCAGGTGAGTACACCTGGCTTTTCTTCAATAACCCCGGGAAGAGTAAGAATGGAAACGGGAATGAAGAGGCAAATGACGCCAACCGAAGGGATCAATTGAGCCCATGTCAATGTGCTTAATATGAGAAACACCTACCACGCCGGGTAAACATTGCTCTGCTTCGAGGTTTGGCCCCTCTCCGGGCTGTGGGGTTGGCGGTGGGGAGGAATCTGACGACGAGTCTGGAGAAGAGGGAGAGCTGCCTCCAACAGCCCCAAGCTTTACTGTGATGATCTGGAAGCCGAATGAACAAATAAAACCTTTCAATTACAGGCTTGCTTCTCACATAAGCTTAACTTACGTGGTAAGAGCATTGATACTTTGCAGTTTTTACGTTCCTCTAAGATCACGCTAACATGCCAAAAGCTCTAACACGACTATAAGCGGGACGCAGCGGAGGCAATGGTTCGAGCCCATAAGCCAGAAAGAGCCTTTTGCACAGGCTAGCCGCATCACACTTGACACCTGTCGTTAAGGTTCCGGCAAAATGAATTTGAAAGATGATAACAAAAATTGATTCTTGTAATAACACGAAAAGGGTCTCATTACATGGCCTCAAAGCTTGGAAAAGAAAGGACAGGATTGTTGACAATCTTACCGTCCGATCTTTGAAGGGAATTTGGCCAACTAATTTGCGGTCATCAGCAGTAGAGAGAATTTCCCCATTGAAATGCAGCTCCAGTTTCACATTCATGGGAGACATCTTTAACCTACGAAATTCATTACAAGAGGTCGTCTTTCTCCACAATTAAAGCGCTATGCAAGTTTATCGATTAAGATCTCGTTTCCAGTATAACGTGGATTGAAAAAGCTCAAGGAGGTGGCAGGTAAGTCATAACAAGCGATACAATCGCAGAGGTTCCTAAACATGCTAAGCTATTATCCAGACTGTCGAAGGGCAGACCTTTGGCGCTCATATTTTGTTCCACATGCAGCGGACCAGGAATCGGATAACATTGGAACAAACGAAAATCTTTCAGCTTATAGAAAAAAAATTCAAAAGGCCCGCCACATACCGATTGTAAATGTTTCTCCGAACCGAGGCCAAAGACTCGTTTGTGTGCGACCATATTTCAAAATCATCTGACTGTCGTGCTTGTGGCGAAAACCGTATATACAATGTGATGTGTTTTCCGCGACAGGCCCTGCTCGTCAAAAGAAGTGGGAAATATGCTTCAGAATGCTTCATGCGTGTACAAACGAGTAGGAACTCCATGCCGTGATAAGTCCTTTGAAATGCAATTACAACCACGCCATGCTTCTAAATATTTCAAGCGGATTTGTGGACCCTCCCCCCCCCCCCCCTCCCCCCATACGACTCCAAATAACAGCTATTAACTTTTTTGTTATATGAATTTCCAACAAACCTTTCGTGAGGAAGAAGTGACCTTTCATCTGGGTAGCACTTGTCACACTCAGCGACGTACTCTTTTAGCGTTTTTAAGCAGAGAACAATCTTTCCGGCCTCTTGCAATATCGAGTTTTTATCAGCCTCGCTCCGCAGTACATCGTAGGATGGATTTAGCCTGTTCATGCAATCCTTGATGAACTTGTTGTGGATATCTAGCTACGAATTGTAGACAATTCACACAAATCAGCATTCATTCAGACGAAGACTCTTGATTCACGAAACTACATTGATGGAGGTCCAAGTGTTCAGCAGCAGAACTACCGACAGATGCGTTTGTTTCTGCTTAATCGATAACAGTGCCACAGTGCAAGAAATGCAACACTCGCAGCTTGCGTAGAGAAACACTTGCACGAGGGCCAATCAAAACCGAGCAATGCAACAATTGATACCAGAAACTTTTCAAAAAGGGGCGGACAATCGTCTCTCTTAATGACATATGCACACAAAAGAAATACTTTAGAAAAGAATTCTTACTGGCTTCGTCTTGAGATCTGCCCCAAGGTTGGTGTAAATCTCCTTCAGAATTTCAATTGCTTTGTTGGCAATTTCATGGGGTGCATTGAGAATGATCTACACAGTAAGGAAAAGAAATTTTGCGTTGTTATTCAGAGCGATATGTGACCGAAGGCAGGCTACGCATCATACAATAACAATCGAAGATTGAAATGTAGTCATGTTCTAGAGCGTATTCTTGGAAACGATAATGCCATGCTTTCTTTACCTTCCACAAGTAGTCATATCCCACAAGATTTGTGCTTTCCAGTACATACGTTCCATTTCGCTTCTTGGACAAAATCCCTTCCCTTGTATTTACGTATTTGAAAAACCTCTCGAAGCACCTATCAAAGCAAATATGCAACAGTCAAACAAATGGCAAAACGGCATTACAAATTGATAGGAAGAAAAGCAGCAGAGATGAAGGTGAAAACCATTCCAACCGAGTCTTTCTTTCCATGTGCCCCCTTTAGCCAAAAACGGAGTACTTATCCATCCGCCGAATGAATAACTCAGACACAAACCTCAAACCATGCTCATTCAGCCTGCTTGCATCCAGCTTGAAGACATTGTCTTCAAAAAACTGTTTGCAGATTTCGGGGTCCAGGTCAGGATCATCGCTCATCACCTGTCGAGCCAGAGATCGAGATGAACAATAAGCACAATAAGCTCTCAGGGCTAGCTTTCCGAATCCAGAGAAGATGGGAGGCAATTAAATTGCCAGAAGAATATTTGCAAAACTGTGAAATATTCGGTTTTTTACTTGTCTGGTATGTATCTCTTCCTCTAATATTTTTCGCCTAAATCTATAGCAGCCGTGGTTCCCTATCGCTAGCCATTTACTTCAAATCACAACAAAATTATGCGAGTATCCTTTTGCTGTAAAGAAACCAAATAAAGATTTTTGATTTTGCTACCTTTTCTTTGCTTCTACCAAAGCTTTAGAATGATAGATGACAAATTTTGAGGACCGTCCAAGGTCTCCCATTCTTTCTATATCGATTCAGGGTCAATTGAGTTGAAGATCAATAAGGTTGCATGTGTAAAATTCTGGGTTGGGAGAACCCATAAGGAGGTCCCTCGAAATATTAACGATAAGCTACAATGTAACAATGTATACTTTGTAACAAATAAAGGTATGCTACAGATATCCGCTAAGAACAGCACGATTATTATCACCAATCACGAATCAGATTTCAATAACTATTTTACTTATCAAATAGTCTTCTTTGATTCCTTGATGTGTGCGATGATACGGGGTCATAAATGATAACTGTGATCCAATAAACGAATCAATATTTTCGTCTGTGTGCATCACTCTAACCTGCTGCTGTTAAACTGTAGGCTACTTTGTTTCAACCGGTTATCAAACATACAACATAAAGGGACTTGGTCTCATACATTACCTTTGAGAACCAAATGAAACAGACATCGGTGTCACAAGGAAAAACAGATCTAACAGCCAGGCAAATCCAAATCTACATTAGGAATAAAATTAAATCGGGTTAGCAAATTGCACCGGATTCAAGTTATACGTTTTTCACGATTTAGAATACCAATTGCGGGATAAAAGATGCGGAATGAAAAAAAACATAAAAGTGTGCGACTATCACTATCAAGCAGACAAAGGCACTATTCTACTTAAAAATGCTAATATGTAACTGCAGAAAATTGTCTAGCGAGTTCAAATTTGTATCGTGACAGGCAGCCTCCAATGAACCTGCCTCTTAAAAGGCAACCCGCAATTGAAAGTCTTTCTTTAAATGGCTACAAACATGAATATGAAATTAAGGCTACCTAAAACTACGAAACGTCTTTATTCAAACCTAAGGTCAAGCGTCAAGTTCACATCATTTCGAAAACATCATTTAGCTAGCAAACATTGTGGACCAGGCTGCTCTTCGAAACTTTATTTGTGGAGACGTTTTCGAACAGAAAGTTTGAATGGGGAGGACCAGAAAGTCGCTGCTGATACAAGTTCGGACGCATGGCAAAAGGAACTACTTGCGATTCAAAAACAGGCTTGCACCTAACTTTTCGAAAAATAATTAGATGGTGCCTCACAAGCAATTTATGGCATAGAGTTGTTTTGAATGAAGGTGGCGTTGCAAGGAGATTTCAGAGGCCGCTGGAAAAAGCTGGGTGTCTATCTGATCAATCTTCGGTAAGTGGACGAAAGCAGCACTAAGTGCCTATAATGAATAGCTGTGTGCGAGAGAAAGCATTAAACTAGCTGCTTGGCATCACTAAGGTTCTTTAGTAAAACTTACCTGTTTGGCTTGAGGTTCACAAAGCCACATTTTGCCATCATTCAAAATGAATCTACGGCCAAATACTATTGTTAAAGTGAACAACAAACGTAATTTGTATAAAATGTAAAATGTTTTTTGATGATCTAGTAAAAGAAGATGTAGAAAATATTGTTTAAATGGAAAACGTTGGGGAAAATGAGTGGAAAATAAAAAAATAATGACAAGGTTACTCTAGCAATTCATTACTTATAGGAGGATGCTTCGAATCACGTGCGTTGCCATGTACAAAACGGAACTTAAAGGTCTTCACCCTGACTATTTCAAATATCAAGGTGTCGCATAAATACGTAAAAATAGTCATGACATAGCTAGCGAAGATAGCAGAGAGAGCCACCTGAGAAAATCCAGTCTTTCTTGGATCTGCTGTGTGTGAGTGTATCGTCCGTCAATAGCAAGCGTTTGCGGGTCGATGTTTGGATCAGCTACAATAGATTTTGTCAGAGCTAATACTTGGCACCATGATAGAAAATACGACTTGCCCCAATATTAATAGTCCGACTCTATATCTTATTAACTGAATCACATAGCACTGTAAAGTAAAATAAGTGTGTCATCAATCTGCCTTAGACACCTGAAATAATATCTAAAGAAGCCGGTATCAATACAGAAGTCGGCTACCATTTTACAAATACAGATCGACGTAACGCATCCATAAGTCTACATTGCGTAGGGGATTATAAAGAAACATTGAAACTCAGAGTAAAAATCTGAGCCGTTCTCTTGTGAATTGGATTTTGTGGATGGATTTTGTAGATGGATTTTGTGGATGGATTTTGTGGATGGATTTTGTGGATGGATTTTGTGGATGGATTTTGTGGATGGATTTTGTAGATGGATTTTGTGGATGGATTTTGTGGATGGATTTTGTAGATGGATTTTGTGGATGGATTTTGTGGATGGATTTTGTGGATGGATTTTGTAGATGGATTTTGTAGATGGATTTTGTGGATGGATTTTGTGGATGGATTTTGTGGATGGATTTTGTAGATGGATTTTGTAGATGGATTTTGTAGATGGATTTTGTGGATGGATTTTGTGGATGGATTTTGTGGATGGATTTTGTGGATGGATTTTGTGGATGGATTTTGTGGATGGATTTTGTGGATGGATTTTGTAGATGGATTTTGTAGATGGATTTTGTAGATGGATTTTGTGGATGGATTTTGTGGATGGATTTGTGGATGGATTTTGTGGATGGATTTTGTGGATGGATTTGTGGATGGATTTTGTGGATGGATTTTGGATGGATTTTGTGGATGGATTTTGTGGATGGATTTTGTAGATGGATTTTGTAGATGGATTTTGTAGATGGATTTTGTGGATGGATTTTGTGGATGGATTTTGTGGATGGATTTTGTGGATGGATTTTGTAGATGGATTTTGTAGATGGATTTTGTGGATGGATTTTGTGGATGGATTTTGTGGATGGATTTTGTAGATGGATTTTGTAGATGGATTTTGTAGATGGATTTTGTGGATGGATTTTGTGGATGGATTTTGTGGATGGATTTTGTGGATGGATTTTGTGGATGGATTTTGTGGATGGATTTTGTGGATGGATTTTGTAGATGGATTTTGTAGATGGATTTTGTAGATGGATTTTGTGGATGGATTTTGTGGATGGATTTGTGGATGGATTTTGTGGATGGATTTTGTGGATGGATTTGTGGATGGATTTTGTGGATGGATTTGTGGATGGATTTTGTGGATGGATTTTGTGGATGGATTTTGTAGATGGATTTTGTAGATGGATTTTGTAGATGGATTTTGTGGATGGATTTTGTGGATGGATTTGTGGATGGATTTTGTGGATGGATTTTGTAGATGGATTTTGTAGATGGATTTTGTGGATGGATTTTGTGGATGGATTTTGTAGATGGATTTTGTGGATGGATTTTGTGGATGGATTTTGTAGATGGATTTTGTGGATGGATTTGTGGATGGATTTTGTGGATGGATTTTGTGGATGGATTTTGTGGATGGATTTTGTAGATGGATTTTGTGGATGGATTTTGTGGATGGATTTTGTAGATGGATTTTGTAGATGGATTTTGTGGATAGATTTTGTGGATGGATTTTGTAGATGGATTTTGTGGATGGATTTTGTGGATGGATTTTGTAGATGGATTTTGTAGATGTATTTTGTAGATGGATTTTGTGGATGGATTTGTGGATGGATTTTGTGGATGGATTTTGTAGATGGATTTTGTAGATGGATTTTGTGGATGGATTTTGTGGATGGATTTTGTGGATGGATTTTGTGGATGGATTTTGTAGATGGATTTTGTAGATGGATTTTGTGGATGGATTTGTGGATGGATTTTGTGGATGGATTTTGTAGATGGATTTTGTAGATGGATTTTGTAGATGGATTTTGTGGATGGATTTTGTGGATGGATTTTGTGGATGGATTTTGTGGATGAATTTTGTGGATGGATTTTGTGGATGGATTTTGTGGATGGATTTTGTAGATGGATTTTGTGGATGAATTTTGTGGATGGATTTTGTGGATGGATTTTGTGGATGGATTTTGTAGATGGATTTTGTAGATGGATTTTGTGGATAAGTTCTTTTGAATACCTTTCACCAACTCTCTGACGTTCTTCATATAAGCAGCGAGGTTCTCAGCAACAAGACTCACGACACTGTATGTGCTCTGTATTTTTTCAATAACAACATTCCGATACTGAACATGAGGATTCTGCATTTGGCCATAGCCCTGCAAAGGAAAGACCAAATAACTTGAGATATTGAAAATTATGTCTCTGACGCGTCAGTGATTTAACTGCATTAGCAGTATGAACGGTTGTGTCACTGAAATGGCGACTTTCTTTTTCCGTAAAGAGTCAATAGCCACATAAAACGAGTGTATCTATAGCCTACATAAATTGAAGAGATTGCATTTCATTTACTGAATAAAAACTTAGTTACGCATTAACATCAAGCTGTAGAGATGGATGGTGAAAACATTCAACATTTGTGAGCTATGGCAACACTTTGATTCAAAGAGGACTTCACATAAGCAATTGGAGCTTTGCCAATCTGGTTGGACACCCACCTCATAAAAGAGTTCACAAATTGCCTTTATCTGCTTCAACGCTGGTATAACCCATCGTCCATTGCGTAGCTCATTTAAACTGTGTTTGATCCATTCCAGCTTCAAATTATCCCGGTCTTGCGTCTGACGATCAGATCAGGCAGATAAGATGAATAAACGTGAATAAAATTGGCAAATGGCGCGTGTTTCATATCATACAGACCATACATCGAGGGTATGCGGCTGGAAATTATGGCGAAATAACTTATAAACGGTTATATCACGTTAGAGCACGAGTGAGAGCTAGAATAAGTTAGAAACGAATAGAATCGTGTCATAACGAATAGAAACGAATAGAACGTGTCATAACGAATAGAAACGAATAGAATCACGTTAGAGCACGAGTGAGAGCTAGAATAAGTTAGAGACGAATAGAATCGTGTCATAACGAATAGAAACGAATAGAACGTGTCATAACGAATAGAAACGAATAGAATCACGTTAGAGCACGAGTGAGAGCTAGAATAAGTTAGAGACGAATAGAATCGTGTCATAACGAATAGAAACGAATAGAACGTGTCATAACGAATAGAAACGAATAGAATCACGTTAGAGCACGAGTGAGAGCTAGAATAAGTTAGAAACGAATAGAATCGTGTCATAACGAATAGAAACGAATAGAACGTGTCATAACGAATAGAAACGAATAGAATCACGTTAGAGCACGAGTGAGAGCTAGAATAAGTTAGAGACGAATAGAATCGTGTGCACAACAACACAAATGAATAGAAGCAATAACACAAATGAGCACAACAACACAAAAAAGATAGATGTGAAATGTTTACCTGGGAACAGCTAAAATCAAGAATTTTAATATGAGCAACCAAAGCTTGGTCCATTATATCCGTCGGCAGGTCATCACTGTGGGCGAGATGCCACAAAAGCCAGAGGACCTTTGGAAGAGAGCACAACGAACTTGAAAAGTTAAGGTCGGGTGGCAAGAAAACAACAAAACTCACAAAAGGACTTAACGCTGATAGTTAGCTTTGCACGGAAGGACGGACAGTCATCCATCTGCTTCATACGTGCTTCTAAGGAAGTCAGGCTCGTGCATTGCATAATAGAAGCTTGGGCGCAGGGCAAACATTACCTTGTGTGCAATCACGCCCTCCTTGTCGTCCTCCGCAAGCCTTCGTATCAACTCAAGCAGCTTCTCCTGTTGTTTCTTGTTAGCCTCTTTCCAACTTGCCTGAAAGGATTCACGTAGAACAAACATTGGTTTTTTAATTATTCTAAAACTAGGGCAAAACAACATTAAATCTTGAAGACGTTGAATGACCGATGGGCATTATAAAAAGCCACGGTAGGTTGGCCTGGAGATAAAAAAAACGTTTTGCGATTGATGCTATCAATGAGAGTTCTTTTCATTACAATTTCGTCATTAGATCGGCTTCGCTGGTTATAAAGGGCGATAAATAGGCAGAGGCTTCCGCTGTACGTCACCAGTCTTGTATACAGTTTAGTAGTGACTAGGGGCCACACATGCTACAGAATATCAATGACTCAACTAATTTTACCGCATATCAATGGCCCTACATTGCCTCTTTTCTTCCTACGTTTAATTTGCTAGACAAATTAAACATGAAAAAGAGCAACTAAAAGTAAATGAAAGATGCCGAGAAACCTGAAATCGAGAGAACAGATGGTCAAGCTGTTCAGCAGAAAAATCCCAAGCCAACTTTGCGAGTAGATCATGAACGTTTTTCACAATTGCTTCATGCTTTCCGATCTGAAATAGTTAAACAGCAATTAGAAAACAAGGGAAAGTCAAGGACACAGTAGGCTAATCTTGAAACAATGTAAGAAAATAGGAAACACCACCCGAAAAGCATTTTAAGCGAAAGCACCATCAAGTAAACCGCATCTTGCAAATCATGAATAAAATCAAAATAAAATTGGCGATCAAAATAAAACCAATTTCAACCCAAACATATTTCCTGACGAAAAGACCGAGCTCGAAAAATCGAAAATAATTAGCTTGAGCAACAAAACGAAATTCAATGAATATCTCCAAAAGAAGAGCATTGCGCTATAGATAAATGGAGTCTGGTGCGTGTTTTCCAAACAAACAGGAAAAGGCGAAAAGAAACTTTTTGAATGACGGTGTCCGTAAGGTGCCCTGCCAGCCTCCAGGGCTGAGGAACGTTGCCAACCGAGAAAGAAGTACCTGTGCATTCCAAATGGTGTCAAGATCTTCCAGCGTTAGTGTCTTCACTTTGATTGCAAAGCGGATGATTTTGTCCAACTTTTCGACGTACTTGAGAAAAACAACAGAGATCAATGCTGCAATCGTACATCAGAAGTAAAAGCTACCAACTTCTCGAGAGTCAATCAACCCAGCGTTTAAATGGATAGCGTGAGGGAAAACCAATGAGCAAGGGGGTCAATAACCAAAAGTCTGTTTCATGACGCACTCTAATACTTGTCACGTGTTCCAATTCACACTCGCCTCCATTCTTATATCACTCGCGCGTGTTCATACTTCTTTAAGTTTTCTTGCATTTCTTCCAACGTTCTAATATATCTTCAAAATACCAGCGACTGAAAAAGTATTTGCCTAACGTGTAGAAGTAACATGCAGGTTTAATGATTGGAGCGGGAATATAACCTCAATAAAAGAGTCTGTTGCGTTACCTGGGGTTGATGAAGATTATCTTTAAGGACAACACCGAGGACTCTATTTTCCTGAAGCCATTCCTTAAAGGTGAAAAAGAACCTTTACAAACCGGATGGCAACTCTGGAATTCGATAGGCGCGTTTAATGAAGTATGGGCGACTTTAAGATAATCAAATAAAGATTTTGGAGCCTAATATCAAATAGTAACATAGACTGAAATCAAGGTAACTACTTTTCACTTTTGGAAACATCTGAACTTTCAATTGAAAAAATTCCGCCTCGTGGATTCGTGGAACTTTACTTACGGCAACCATTTCCATAGTAAGATACTCTATATCATCATAACCATGATGTCTGTGGCCGTAGTATGACACATTGCTGATGACGCGGTTAATCTGTGGACACAAACAATAGCTTATGCGTATCTATTTTAGGCAGGAAGATGTTCAGCGCACTAGAGCAGTGAGACCAGGGTGAGAATGAATCCTACCAAGATTGCAGCATCAAGTACTTCAACCGGCCTGCCTCCGCTTAGAAAAAAACAGAAACTGAAGCATTAAACACGTACCTCATTTAATGCATTCATCTTTCCATTGAACGAAGATACCTGGAGCAGCCTGTAAAAAGTCCTACATTGTAATGTACACGTGCGAGAAGTAAATAAGCAAGCTGAAGTTCTGCGCACTTAATGGTTTCCAAGTCACGACAAAGCATGCATGGCTCATAAAAACAGACATGTCGCACACTTGGGTTTACTGCCAATGACGATAAGCTAATAGATCAAACCAATAACGGAACAGCTATGGGTCCTACCATTGAAATAAAACTAAATACACTGAGAGACTATTCCGGGAAAAAACGCAGTTAGTACTGACCTAAGAATCATCTGTAGTCGTAGTTTTTCAAGTTGCTTACAAAATTCTTCCTGATCACTCAATCTAGAAGCAAAATTCTTCATGCTCTACGGAAAAAATTAAAACAGTTTCAACAACAAATAAAGCAAGAATTTCGTTTTTCAAGCCTTATTTAGTAATTTTTGGTTGATTCTTTACAAAGCCAAATCCCCACCTTTCGTATTGTCAAATTTATGGTAAATCTACGTATTTCAGTGACTTGAGAATCGCAAAAATAAAAATAGAAATGTGCATAACTCACCCTAATAATAGTTGAAATAACTTCATTTTTAGATTCTTGTTTCGATTCCTTTTTAAGCTCTTCGTCTGTCAGACCCTCCATGTACTTTTTGATGAGTTCCTTTAGAAATAGAATTCAGATGACGATAACCAGCGAATAGAATCAAAACCGATGCAAAAAACTTTTCAGAGAAAACCACACGTGGGCTCTTTGTTATGACGCCTTTCTGCAACAACAGCAGCACAAAGAAGCTAAAGCTTGCACTTGTTTAGAATGGCAATAGGCATCAGAAAACAGTAAGTCAATGAGAAGCTACGGTATCACGTGGGAGAGACAATCGTTTTGATCAGATCCAAAGTCAGGTGATCTTAATGTGCATGAAACAATGACAATTTCCGCGAATTCTGATACAGGGTTGCAAGCAGGCACGACTATATGTCTTACGAGATCTATTTTAGTCCAATCTGATACACAACTATATTCGCTTACAACGCATGGCATGAGAGATTCTTCGATGGTTTTGATGGTAAGGAAGTCAGCGCACTGCCCAAATGGCCTATGACAAAAAAGCAAAATTAAATATCAATTTGTCTAGAAATATCCAATGCTCACGATGTGTACATTACGTTTTACTTATTGAAGGCTTTAAACTAAAGGAAATATTTAGCTTCTTGAAAAAGTTATTGAATGAAATTATGAATTAAAATCAAAAGGCTGAAAATGCTAAGTGTTCAACTCAATGATGCAGAGAGAGAAACTTGTCCTTTGCCAAAATCAACAACGGCGCAAAGGACCAAAAGGCATGAAGCAGGGGCCTATTTTGGGCAAACACAAGCCTACAGTCCTGCAGGCACAAACCCAGTTACCTGAGGTGAGCACAAATCACCGGGATGTTGATGTTTCCGCCTTCGCAAAGTCGTTTCTTCAGCTTATCAAAGCCTCCGAGGCTTCCGAACCTGTTTATAAGATCAACAAGCCAGCCCTGCAGAAAAAGGTGTAAATTAGATGTCGGCAAAGTTGGTAAGTCTTGAGACGCGAAGAACATATCTTAACTCTACATGTATGGAAATATAGAAATATCGGGAGTGGTAGCGGTCTAGAAAAAACAAAGTCATCCTTTATGAAAAAGAAGGTCGAATTGTATTAGCAGAATGTTTCCATTACCCGAGGCTGACGGTGGTCAGAGGGCTTGGCGTAGCAGGGCTTCTCTTCTTCCGCACTACCAATCGTCTCTGGTGTTCGCGATGCATTGTACTGGTGGAATCTGAAAAATATCCCGAGTTTTGATGATTTGTTCATATGACAACCAAAATAGAAACTATCAACCGCTATCGCCACATTATACTGATCAACTTGCCAAAGCAATCTGTCTGTTAACTGTCATAAATTCGTAATCTGACAAGTCATTCTGCAATTCCCAGCTACGATTTTTGAAATTGCAGATAAATCTCTTTCCCTGTAACGTGTTTTTTTCTGGGGAAAACCCGGCATCTTAAAAATATCGTCTATATGCATGCTCATGGCAAGAAGAGGCTCTCTTTTCCATCCATTATTCTTCACCGTACAAATCTCAGTTTTGCGGCAACAAATGCGGCAACATTCAATCTAAAAATTCATTTCAGGATAATCAATTTCATTTGAGAAACTTTCAAAACGCTCAGACGAACACTCTGAAGAACATAAAGCGTTTGCGATCAGCCTTCATAATATAAGCATTATGAAGCTACTATAGAATGGCATGAAGCCATTATAGAATGGCATAAAGCTATGAGAGAATGGCTGGTAGACTACGGATCTTTTCCGTCATCAAAAAGGAAAAAGAATCAAGTAAAATTCTGCGCGCTGCTTCGTGAAAGAGATGTAAATCACTGATGGTTACCGCAAAGCTTTATGAAGGGAAATTGAATAAACGTTCATAGGGACTAAGAGTATTTAAATACGCGGTTTTAACTTGAGCTGCACAAAAACACTAACTGAAAAGCTAACCATATGAAAATCTACCAACTGCAAGGACAAAAATCAAAGAAGTTGAAACATTCTGTCATGAAGAGCTTGAACTTTCAGGCATTTGACGAAAGAGCTAAGAAAGAATTTCTTGAGCTCGAACAACATGACAGTGGAGATAAAGATGAAAGAAGCAATCACTTGCCTGGATTTTGGGTCGAGGATGACTGCCAAGAGATCAAGTAAGGGGAACCAGTCTTGGTTGAGTTTGACAACGCAGAGCTCAGTCAACTTCTCTGCATTTCTCATTATGTATTTCTGCAAGCAAATGTAAACTTTTAAATATCAAAAGAACAAATAGATGCCATACTTCTATGTCACGAGGTTTAACGGTAAAAAGTGGATTAAAGAGGCTAATGAAATGCCACTCACATGAATTTCAAATTTCCACGTGCTCACTGCATCGTCAAGAAAGATTTTATTGAACGATATCGTCATCCCATCTTTAATGAACCTTTGGCAGCTCTCACTTTTTGTATCCAGTCCTACGAGTCAGAGTTCACTTCATAAAGGTCGTTCCCAATTTGTATAGCGATGCAAAATCATATACAGGTTAACACAACAGGTTACATTAACACAAATCAAAGAAACAAGGGCGCAGGCATTCCATTTCCAGTCAATTTTCAGTTGCAGCAGAAAATTTGTTATAGGCACTGATGATGCAGTTGATTGGCTAAAGGCAACTTGAAGCAATTGACACTATATGTTTTAAACTTTTAAACTTCTGAAATCAAAGCATTGATTTGTTCTAACCGAAACCCTCGTTAAAGAATTTGCTATGAGTTACCACTGCTGACTACAAGCCAGATCTTCAAAGGATTGTTCAAGTCAAAAAATGCCAGAAATCCTACTAAGGGACATGCAAAGTAAAATAAAAACACTATTGTAAATTGCTTTATTTTGGTTTGTGCACCTGCTTGAGGAAAGGATGGGATTTTAAAATACATTCATTTTCAATTCCTTTGAGGAAGGTGTGGCTGTGTGTGTCTAATATGGCTCTTTGCTGAAGCACACGAAAGAATGTGACTCTTAGTTTTTGAAAGGTTGGCCACCCCTGCAGGACAATGAATAGCAAAAAGCCGATGACTTGAGCGTGCGGCAGCGGGCTCTCACCTTTTCTCGAAAGCTTGGTAGCAGCATCGATCAACACTTCTAGCTCACCATTTGGTAGAACTGGTATAACCCACTTGGGTCGATTGACCATCTCGTCAAGTCGGGCCAGCTCATTGTTAGGAAACACAGGCTCTTCGTTTTCATCGAAATCGCAGTCAAGAATCTGTGATTCCCGATCAATGTCAATCACCTCGAGTTTCTGTTGAACCTCATCTATGACCTGTTGGAAGGTAGAAGTGCACTTAGCTCGTATAAAACTCAAACTAAGCTGCTATTTCCTTCAACTTTTCAAAAAATCCTTCATTGTCTAATACGATAAGTTGCTCAATATAAATTTACTAAAAGAGACTGATACGAAGTAAAAGAATCAAACAAGCTGACTAAATTGAAAAAACCAGTTCAGGCGAATGGCAAGCAGCGAGTAACAGACTACCTTCAAAGAAAACGGTAATCGTCACATACTTCACTTGTCTTGCGCCGAGGTGATTCGCCGTTCTCGTTCTCGGTGGCTGGCTTGGAGGTACCTTGCCCTTCAGAAGGCGAGGTTTCTTTCTGGTCTGGCTGGCCTTGTTGGTCTCCAGTTCGAGGCAAAACAGTCATGGTATCTTTATTGCCCTCCTGAGGGCCAAGTTTAACCTTTCTCGCTATCTTTCAAGTGAAGACAATGAATCCAGAATTTAAATCTGTCACTCATTAATGACAAGGCAGTTTCAAGAGCATCCAGTATCTACAAAAAAGGTTATTCACAACTGTTATGAATGCTTTTTATCACGAAAAGAGGACAGGGTAGGTAAACTCAAGAGAACAAAGATTCAAGAGAGCATATGAAGTTCTTAAACTTCAACAGAATCCAATCAAACATTATCGAAAGAATTTAAAGAGCATGTTATCACTCAATCCGGCAACCACAAGAAAACAACAACAGTAACTGCAGTAAAAAAAACTTGGATTCATTGAAGGATTGAAAATATTTTAGCAAAGAAGTTAAAATATATTGTGAATCTTGGTTAACAGGGAAACATGATAAATAAAAGCCTCTACAAAGGCCCTAAAAGGGTTCGAAATAAAGAGAGCTGACGCAAGAAGGTTACAGATCTGCATTCACATGAATTGTAGAAAACCCTTGCAGTTTTCATTGTACTTTGCAATTCCTTGAGAGATAAATGACACTGATAAAGGCTTGTTTAACTGGACATAAAACACAGAGGAAACAATTAATAAGGAGCAAAGAGGCCATGGTCACACATTTTTGAAGTTGTGGTCTCTATTTTGCCAGAAAGTGGAAAAGCTGTCTTTCTTCATAAAATATCCAATGTACATTGACGGGCGGGAAAAATTTCACTTTTACGGACAAAATTTAACAACAAATTAAATTCTTCTTAGACCCAGATGCAATGATCTTGGATTGCTTGCTGGGGCAGCGGGCTGTGTTAGAAAAAAAATTGTCAACTGGCTAGCTGGGCAAAAAAGGCTTTTAAAGCATTCAGTAGCTGAATATTCTTATTATTTGGTCATGATTTTACAAAGAGGGCTGGGAAATTAGAATATGATGAATCATGTTTAACTTCAGTGATTTGAATGTGAAATTTTCTGTCGAGTTCATAAAGAAGGAAGCTTGGCTGTCAGTATTATCAGATTTGCAAAATTGGATGAAAGTTTAAACACATGCCAGCAGCAAATGATTCCAACAACCAATTTACAAGGTAACTGAAATAAATAAGAAAGGAGTGGGGAAGTCTTCCTGTTGGCTTATCATCTCCTCAGAACTTTATTAGTATCTGCATGACATTTTCAATAACGCAACTTATTACAGAGTTCAGCAAACAATGCCAATAATTAAGATGTGCAAATATAAAGCATTATTGCTTGATAAAGCTTTCTGAAAACTATTAATATTAAATTAAACCAGTGGCAAAGTTTGTCTAGCAAGTGCAGCACAATAACAGAAATTAATAATACATTAAATTTTATGTAACATACTTAAACCAATATAATTCTTCTCAGTTTTTTCCAGTATATTTCGACATGTTGAGCAGTTTATCAGTCATAATAAAAAACATTCTAGATGTATGGAATCTATACAAAGACCAAGCCAACACAAGAGAAATTGGAAACGCATTGATCACATTTGGTTGAATCTTTTGTTTGAAGGGGTTTTACTATTTCATGAGATCTGCTGGATGCAAACTATAATTTCATTAAAAAGACCCCTAGAAACAAGATGAAATGTGACTGGTTAGAAAATTCTTGCCTGGGGCCAAAACACTTCAATGCTAAGATAAAATTACTGTCTGGTTGATAACAAAATATATTTTAACAATGCTAGCAGCTTCTCAAATTGCCATTCAGTTTTTGATGAGTTAACCCAATCATCACCCCCTATATTTGGGAGTTCCCCATTATTCTTCCAGGTCCTTCTTCAGTCCCTTTAGGGCAGTTCACATCTGTGGGTTTGCTTCAGACAAAAGTATAAACTGCTATTAACATTATTCAAGATGCAGTGAAAATATGTATATACTATCAATTAAACTGTGTCTTCAGGCACCCTCCAAAGCAATTCACTTAAACTTTGCATGCTGAATCCAAAATTGACTCCAAAATCAACATTATATAAAAGGAGGGATACTTGTCAAAACTGATACTACAAGGTAAAAGCTTGGATAAAACTAAAAGAATATTTAGAAATATACAGAAATCATTCAATTTGCCTAAATTTGGCACTGGCATTCAGCATTTTGCACTTGTAACAATAACTTTCCAGTGACAGTTCTTTTAAAACAAAAAACGAGAATATTTTGAAAATCAAGGTTGTTTTATATGTATTTAAGAGCAAATTATGGCTTTTTGATGCAAATTTTCCTTAGCATTGTGCTCTAGTTTTTATAGTTTTGATAAATTGGCAAACAAGCAATGTTGTTCACCAGTAAAGTTAAAAATACCACTGAATAGGAAATGAACATTGTTCTAAATTATGGTTTAAGTTTATACCATTTAAGTTTAAGCTTATATGATTTTCTAGTCTTAAGCTTTTAAAGATTAGTATCATAAGGTAAAGATATAATTAGAAAAGTATTTATATTTAATCTCCAGCTTGATAGAAATAGTTTTTTACCTTTGTTTATGGAAAAGGGTAATATTTGTAATTTTGGGATACTGAGAGATGACAGTATCTTCATGGACTATATGTCAATGCAAAGTATGGTGAAATCAATGGGAAATGCATAGACACAGGAAACATATACAGAATAACATCACTTCATATTGTGCCAAGCAAATAGAAAAAAACAAAGGGAATTATGCTATGTCATGTCAAGAATTGAGCTGTAGATTACAAAATGTTGAAGAGGTTCTATCACCTGAAGTCCTCCCAAGAACATACCAAAAATAATGAAAAAGAATGGAACAAGATCTAGAAAGTTCAAGGCAGATTCTTGTAAAGTGACTGTCAATGTCCTAAATCTTGGTGACTTTGTAGTGTATGGACATTGAATTTGAACAAAGATATAATTCATGTCATTGAGAATCCACTGACAAATTCCAAAAAAAACTGAGAAATCTGATGTCAAAGCTTTATCTTTTTACTTGAACAAAGGTGAAAGAAAATATAAAATTCTAGAAACTTTACTAGCATCTTCGATTCAAAACATTTTCATGATGTGTGCTTAGAAACAATGGTAGGTCCACAAAACATTGAAGTTTTGCAGATGTATCAAATTCTTTTTGCTGTTCATAATTAAAACAGTTTCACTTTTCTCCCAATTGAATCATTTATAAATAAAAAGCCACACAGTTATCTAAAATTCTAAGTCACTGTGTGTTTAAAACATTTGTATGTGTGTTTCTCACACAACCACCGAAGACATTAACGAGAATGGGGGTGATCAATGCTTTCCATCAATACTAAAGACAAACAATCTAAAGACTGTATTTAAAGGCGTGGAGAAAGCATCTCCAGAATTAAATTCAACCTAAGAAACCCACACTGGAAAAATAAACAACATTTCAAAGGAGCTTTCCCATTTTAACAACAGAAACTCAACATGGTCAAAGGCGGTAGCTCCAAAAGATGGTAAGTGTACCAACCTGGTGCAGTGCGAAATGTTGTCTACTGCTTTTAGTCAATTTTATCTTACTACCTCAATCCCATTCCTTACACATGCCATTAACGGTGCAAACAATAATGCAAAACACATATCTTTCATCTAAATAGAGATTTCTTCCTTATGTAGGATACAAAATCCAAGGCGAACATCGACTGGGGTTTACGAAGATATGCGAATATTACCCGAACAAATGTAATATTAGTTAAGCATTACCTGCGTTATACTGCGGCATAAGGTCTCTAGCAACACATTGATTGGCTATTTTACTAAAGAAATAGCCAAATGGCAACATTTATCAACATAAATATCCTCACTGGTTCAGTTTCGCATTTGCTTGAGATCAGCTACAGCAGCTTTTCCTCCAAGACAATGGCATCCTGGGAAATTTCCCTTTTGCCTTATGTCATAGCCTCTTTTGCATCATCGAATATGAGACACACTGTCGGGGGCCGGGGTGCAGTCGACGAAAATAGAAGGAAACTGTGGAAAAACACAAGTAAAGCACGGCTCAAAACAGGGAAGATAGTAGACTCCAAGGACGTAATCCCGCATGTAATCCCAAGAAATTTCGCGTCTATGGCTGGTTGTCTTTTTAAAGACTATTCACGAAGAATTTCTAACAAACTCAACAAAGAGCCCCTGTCAACATTGAGATCTATACGGAAGCAGTTTTACCTTGGTCCGCTTTAATATTTGAGCGCTGAAACGGCGTATAAACATCATAATACCGGCCGGTTAAAAACAGTTTCCACTTTCTACGCAGGTGACTGATTCTTTGCATCAAGAAATCATTCCCTTCATTTCTATTAAACAGGATGAAACTAGAATGATGACATCAATTCAAATCAAAATTGTAATATATGTGTTTGAATAAAGACTTTAGTTAATGTACAATGCAAGCGAATAAAATGCATTAGTATGATACAGTCATACGTAATCTGATTTCTTCTAGACTCCAGTTCTACTCTTCGTTACTCTACTGTACACTTTTATTGAGATGGCACGAGAAACTGACAACTTTAGTCAGAAACAATTCTTTTGTCTGTCACCACTGAATCTCTCAATACCTCTTAATGGTCAGGACATAACTTTCAGTGCATCGACGAAAAACAAATGTTCCCCTAAGGTGACCTTTGGGTACATTAACTAGCATTCTTTGTCTTCTTTCGTCAATGAGACAACTTTAAGCAATGATTTAAAATTCAACATGGTGGTAATCTATGGATTTAGCAATAAAGGCACTATTTGGAAACGGAATTTATCAATTAATCTTGGACCAAAGAGTTCATATATCTGTACTGTAATGTTCATACAAACATACCCAGACACTTGATTATGGAATCCTGCTCATCGAACCTCACATGTGATTCTAGTGGTCTGAGATAACCGGCCCAATTCCTATTATTGTACAGAAAGGCTGATTGTATACTCGATCGGCAAGAGTTAACTTAGTTTCAACACAACTAAAGACGTGCAAATTATTATCAACAAACTCCAAACAAGAAGATCGAATAAAGAATTCCGAATTAAAACAAATTTATGAACCCCATAATATACTTATTATCATTGTAAAGCATACAGACTTGTGCTATGGGCTACAAAAGGAGCCGAGCTCTGTTTGGGAACAGGAAACACGATGAGAGTTTGTGGTCATGTACTCGTCATGATCGTCGTATCTTACTAAAGGGGCTGCCTTGGGTAACAAAAAGAATTTTCTTTTCAAACGAAACCTTTCGAATTCCCTCCTTCTCTACTTTGAAAGCTCCACTTCGAAAAGGCGTTAATAGTGGACGAAGTGTGGATGGGATTACGATATTAGTCACAACCTCAATCTTAATAAGATTGCAACCGTAAATTCGGAAGGATTAGGATTCGGCGAGAGTAAGAATAAATATTAATAAACGAGATTCATACTAGAAGCTCTCCAAGGGGAGAAACACAACAAATGAGGAGGACATCCACGTTTAGGCTATGACAACAAAATAGAGTGTAAATGAAGTGATCGTTGGGAACCCTAAGCTTAAGTTATAATTATTGATATAAAAAATAAACTGTGAAGCTTGCCGAGGAAATTTACTCGATATAGCATACAGTGCAGCTAAGTAGAATTATTATAGATTAAAATTAAAATCATTTAAATATCTAATGATTCTTGCTCAAATATTTAATACAAGACTAAAGAAAATACGAAGCATATTTTTCATATAACAGTACTGGACTTTTAAAACTACTAATCAACGAAGCACCTATCTAAGAAATATGCATAGCGACAGATCGCGTATAATGTTTGTAGTTGAAACAATGGCAGCTGGCTTCTTCATAAGGCCCTGTCGGTTGCTGAAGGTTGTCAAAATATACAGACCAACTAGGCCCGTGCCTTACCACAGTGACTTATAGAAACAATAATGTTCAAGATCATCAACTGAAAGTCGCTATTACAGCTAATATCAAGGGATATTTATGGCCGGTAATCACAGCTCGTAAAACACCTGAGGCTAATTGTATTGAAACAAAAAGATACACTGGACACTGCGTCAGCTTCCTGGCAATAGTCTCAGTCGTGCAACATCAGCCACCATCTAAGCAGTTTCCTCCCGTGCTTGCTCTCCCCTCACGCGCATGCGTGCAAACTCTTCAAATATCAAGTCGTCGTCTTCCTCGGTCTTCTCGGGGCCACTGTTTGGAAAGAAACCAAAACGCCATCAAAGAAGCCAAATGTCTTTTGTGAAATATTTTACAAAGTTGCGTCACAAAATGGACGATATTGGAAGTCTATCCACCATAATATCTTACCTTGTGTCAAATGTGATTAGGTCACTGTCAACTGGAGGTTCATCCTCATCTCCTGAAATGTAGTCGATGTATTGTACAACATACTTGGCAGACAACTTTTGTGTGTTTGCAGCAAACTTTATATTACAGAACACCAAACAAGGAGGCACCAAGAAATAAACCTTTTGTAATTGTGTGAATGTATCGACAGACTTGTGTTCCGTGAGTCAGAGGTAACGTTAACGGTGTCTTTTTGGGCGTATCTTGAGCGATGGCATCATGTGGCCATGTTTTTTCCACGCCGCTACTTATTTCTCTAGCATGCTTTAACTCAAATTTAAGCGAATGAACTGAGGGCTGTTCGCAACCCTGGATCGAACCCAGAATGCTTCCATGTAAGAGTATTTTAAAAAGGCAACTTCCAATGGTGTGCTGCGATCTCCCAAAATATTATACGAGCGAAGTTGTGAGAGATATTTAAAGGTATGCCTAGATTACCTCCGATCTCCGAAGGCCTTCTTTGGGGTATGGGAGAAGGTGATGGGGAAATGTCTTCGGGCGGCTTCGGATGTGTCAGCATGAAAGGTAACTCAACGGTTAGATCCCTGCGATAGAGGCATGATTTAGGCAATATAGACACACTTTTTTATAAAACGTTAATATGAAGGAATTATTAAAAGAGAATTACAAAGGTGCTAGCAATAATTAAAGACCCAATTTAAAACTATCAAGCCATTTGATATTTGATAGGGAAGATATTCAAATCCATTTCCAAAATTCTGAAAACTTATTTCTGAATAAGCCAACAAAACAGCCCAGCGATTGACAAGAGAACATTGGTGATTTAAGCTAGAGAAGTTTGGAGACACTGTCAGCATGTTTTCTGGTAGCTCATAACTAGGCACAAGGCATCCACGCCAAAAGACCACTCACCAATGTGGATCAGATAGGCTCTTTTGACTGAAGTTCTAGACTGGGAAAGGACATCATCTGAACGAGTTCTGGGACAGGGATCACTTTGGCATAGCAAAGGTTCTGTCAACATTTGAAATGTATTTGAACACGTAGAGCTAATATGTGCTTTTCCTCCAAGTTTTGATTGGTCCTAACTCTAGTTAATCCCGACGCACTATTCTACAAAAACCCTGAAAAACAGTCTGTATTCCATCACAAATGATCTCACTGCCAAACGCGAACGCCAAGAAGTGGAAGTTGATACTCACCCACCAAACGCCACAATTAGGCGGACCTTAACCTTGTAGTGCACAATGATTCCCAAATTCTCTCTCGATATTGATGGATCAGTGCTAAAATGAGCGATAAAGTCTTTTTACGAACCAACACGAAACTACAAATATATAAAAAGTGTGGCGGATCACATAACTTACATCTATGGGCTTTCTTACATCTATTTAATCATTGCGAAGCTTGTCAAAAACGACTTTCACGAACTGTGGCTACATGGCATCTTATGGTTACTATGGAGATGGCATCGAGGCCGTACTCAGCATTCTGTATCGCTCTTATCTGGATTACAATCTTATTTTTGCCACCACTTTAGAAAGAGCCCGCTCATATGTGGAGAGGAACATAACAATTAAAGATTCCTCAATCCATTAAGCTAGAATACTACTAGTAACGGCATTTGCAACGACTTTTCTCGTCCCAAAAGCCAATGCGAAGATAAATAGTTAGATTTTACTTACATTGTTGATGATGCCAAATTGGTATCTTCATGTTTTAGCTGTCCATCTAATGCTAAACCCCTTTTGTCCTGAAAACGAAAGATTAAAAGGCTCTGCGCTCCATTTAACGTTTCCTCGGTAAAACCTTCAAGGGTCAAGGAATGATATGGGATCAGGCTTAAGGAATTATATTGGTGTGGGGTACGTACAGTTGCTGAAGCAGTACCATACTTTCTCGTAAACATACAATACACAAATAGCACACTGTAGTCATGCCGGAAAACCTTACCCGACAATCGACAGTATTGCTACTAAAAACACCCCATAATTAGGCCATGTATGATCTTAGCAAACACCCTGTCTTCTAACAGCCAGCATTTTTCAGAGTAAGAGAAGGAGCCAGACTTGGGTTCTTCAAACTTCCTTACTAAAACTAGTACAGTAAAATGTAATTGCAGTGAAAATAGTACTTACCCTGTTATTAGCTAAAAGTGGCCTTACACTATAGACCTTGGACAAGGTGCCACTTGAGCCAACCGGAAATCCATCCCTACGACCAAGCGAGACAGTTCAGCAACAACCCGTATTTGTGTCACGAAGAGCAAATGTCGCAGAAGATTATCCATAGCGAAAAATCAAAAGGGAACAATTTGAAATGCAGAGAGACCAGCAGTCCTTCGAATCAAGAAACTTTGTCAAGAGAAAACTAATGGTAGAACAGTGGGCGGAGATAGAAGTCTGTTGAAATGGCAGTAAAATAACTTACTCCGACTCTATTGTCGCGACTGGGCATTTGTATTGGGCGGTTGAAAACAGGCAAATATCTGCATACTGCCTCACTGTAATAAGAAGATCTCCAAATCATATTATCTGGCTAACTTGTTAATTTCAAGATAGTAGTTCAATTTAACAATGACTGATCGAGAAAACAACACTCTTCCCTTGAAGATTAATTACTAGAAAGACCTTAATTACTAGAATGCACATGAGATCGTTATAATCACCATCGTATAAGCGATTTGTAAACTTTCCCTTCAAATGCCTACTCGATTTACTTATAAATTTACGTTACGTTTCGACTTTTCCAAACAACGCACAATAAGATAGTGATCGCTCTAAAAACTTGTAATAGCGCCAAAAGATTCCATCAAATTTATGAGAGCTGCTGCCAACGAAATCGATTTAAGTCAACATGAGAATGGTAATTGAGCATCCTGAATTCAATTGAAATCTAACGTGAGTAAACTCTTCACTTTGGTAGCAAAACATGCTGAGAGGATGAACAATGTTTGTCAAACAAAAAGATAAAATAAATACCAGTCAGCTTGATGCCTTTCAACGTTTTTTTCGATCTGTTTGAAATGTGCACGTTTACATTGATTGCTTCACCATGGTAATACATCTGAGGGAGTATAAGGGATGCAGAAAATGAGCTAAAAATTTAAGGAGTATTACGTGATGCTAGCTCAAGCCAGAGAGGATCGATGAACTTGATTGCAATGAGAACAGCAACAAGGCTGTATGATACACAACATCCTTTCATTTGCAAGTCCACCGATTTCGCGCTGCAAGGCGTATATTAAATCTATGAAGCCACAAAGCCAACAAGAAGCAAGAAAGTCGCATATTTATATGGCAAAAATCAGGAACAACAAATACAAATTCGAGCACCGCAAATCCAGGCATTGTCGTGGAATACAAATGTTTAGAAGCTTCAGAGGACCTTGCCTTTCAGACGCAATGCTGACAATAAATCGGCTACAAAACACTACAGCTGAAGTGACATTTGCGTACACCTGGTTTACTAACGGCATGCTTTGAACAATTCTTGTTTGAAAAAACTGTCTTTCTTCTATAAGGATTTTCTGCACACAAGATAGACATTAATCAAGAGTTATCAAAGCTTTCTTGAAAGTTATCAAAGCTTTATTGAATAAAGACGTACCCCTTTGTCTAAACTTGCTTCTAAAAATAGAGGATGTGGACACATCATAAACTCTTTGGATGTTTCAACCATTGGCTACAAAAAAGGAAAGGCTCTAAAGAGAAACAAGACTCTGATGAAAGCTGAATAAAAATTAGTACGGATAACGTAAATAATCATGAACAAATTTATGCATATATATATATATAATAAATGGTAGCCAAGAGTCGTGAGATTTTATTTGCCGTTAAATTACTGCGATTCTCTATAGGTCAAATTACCATCTTGGCTATTGCACAAATATGAAGTGCTGCAAGTGGAGAGTGTATTGATAAAATCCAGAATCTTATTTCGTGAATAAGTCGTTTCCAAGAAATAAATTACCTGCGGGGCAGGAACTGGAGGTGCGTAAGTGATTTTCCGGATAGCAAGTCGCACAGAATTTCTAGAAATAGGCAGAGGCAGGTTTGCCATGAATATTGTGCACAACAATTCTTAAAACTTCTAGAAGCTCAAAACTTCTATTGTTGCTTTTAATCTGTATGGCAAGGACGAAAGCAAGATAGGTCTATGAGAACGATTGCTGTTCAAGTTAAGTCATCAATTCTACGTTAGAAATCAAATTGTCCTGATTTATTGTCCTTATCGTGGTCGTAACAAAAGCAATGAAGATAATAACTTACAGATAGCTCAATCGCTCAACAAAGGAACGCATATTTCAACACATAAAAGTATCCAAACAGATTAAAATGATGCAAGTGGAGCAGAACTCGGTTTCATATAACGTATAAAAGACAAGCAAAACTGAATACCTTTTGTACTCTTTTTCATCAGTGGTATCGGACATGTAAACTTTCAACTCGTAGTCCACACCGCAAGGCTAAAGTACAAACACAAACAAAATGTCAGATTCAGCAAAGCACAGAAACTTATCGAAAGCTTGATATTAGTTCCAAATATCTGCTGGGGGGGGGGGGAGGGGGAGTGGGAGAAATAAAGGAGGTCACGCAAAAGTCTATTATTTTATTTTAGGTGTTTCTATCGAAATCGAATAAGATTGTTGAAAGGATACAGTCGGTATGACGTCTACATGCATGAATAAATTTATTATATAACTTATATTTTACGAGGCCAACTATTTGGGAACACGTAGCAATTGATGAAGTGGTCCCCTTACTTTTCCAGTATCTCCAGGTGCAGGCTGCAAGGTGACTGACGATGGTGCACCCTTGGTTAGCTGGTAGACAAAAAAGAAGAACACATTGGGATTCCTGAAAAAGTATTCCGTTCTACGGACTGGCAAGTGCAAGTTCTTAATGTATACACCGTCGCCAAGGAGGCCAATTTAATAAAAAGACGACGACAAGATAACTCATGGCTGATGATGGAATAAAACTGTCTAATCCCATAAACAAATTCAAATAAAGACCTCTACAGGAAACACAATTATGGATAAGATTAAAGTTTGCCAGTTGATATCTCGTAACGTAAAAAAGAAGAATAGAGTACACATTTTGCTTCAGAAAGGATTCTACCATTACTACTTTCTAAGAAAATTTTTCCGTTGAAAGGGTTTAAAATAAAGAATAGAATGAGCCTTGACTTTGTCGAGGTAGCGAAAAATCAATGGGCAAACCTGAAACTTGAACGGGTAAGCATTTTTGCCGAGCTTCTTTAGGAGTCGTTCCTGGAGCCTGGTCATCGGAGCTTCATCTTCGGGTCTTGGAGGATAGACCTGTTGCCGTGCCTGTCATATACAACACATTGATCACCACTACGCGACCACTTTTCAGTGAATTTAACACATATTATCTATCACTTCCTAGCATTACATACATACATACATGCTTTGCATATTGAAGAATGAGAACAGACAGCGAACATTCCATTTCGAGATACTCACTCGTCAGGGGAGACGTCCAGAGCAATAACTAGCCTTCCGGCATTCAATGATTAGTAAGACAAATTAACTAGATTAAAATGAAGAAGATAAATACTAACGAGGAATAAATCCTTGCGGAAGGTCAAGCCAAGAACATCCAAATCTTCCCTGCCATACCTTAGAAAAACATTAAGAGAAAAGGTGGTAAATGGTTTGCTCTGCGGCCTTTCGTAAGAGGTAATTCTTCCGAAAATAGTTCTTCCGACATATTTTCGGTTGCAGTAACAAATGTTTGTTATAGGATTACATTAATCAGCAAAAAGAAAATTGCGTCATAGATACCTGAATGCTGCCAATACATGAACAAAAACTGAAAAAACAAAAGAAAGTGTAATTTCATCGTGCATGTGTAATTTCATGCAACAAATAAGGACATTCGATGGAAACTTTGAATTGGCAAAATATACTCATTAATCATTACGACAAAGGCTTGCAGAATTGTCAGGAAAAACTGAATGAATGTGCGTCAAGAAGTCGAATTACAAAAACCTGTGGTTACATGAAAATTTTGGGGCAAACAAATTTGATGGCTAGCTTAACAGTGTTATCGAAAGACCAAGACCAGGTCTAGATTTCAATTTCTTTGTTGATTGGCCTCAAAAGCTATGCATATTTTAGTAATGGAGTTGAATTGAATTCTGTTCCGAAAGGCATAGGGAAAGTCAACTAATCCCAAATATTCTGTACAAGGCTAAAATGCGAATTTTGGCTTTTTGCCCGTTATGGCTAAAAACACTACAGTTCACCATAGTCATCGGTAACATTGTTTACTACTTATGAGTCTTTAACGTGCTCGCCAGAATGAATGACAAATTAAGAAACAACCTTTGCGCTAGATGATAAAACGAAGGTAGCTTTAAGAAGATCAAAACATGGCTTTTCATTGAACATCAAAGTGAGGGGGGAGCTTTTTGATGTTTTTGTCGACCCTCTGAGCTTGCCAAGATCACATGAAAGCTGTGCTCTTTCCAAACCTGTGTTCAAGTGATAAATAAAAACTGAAACAAACTCACCATTTTTTGCCCGCACGTGCTCTGGATCTACCAGAACAACACCATCTGCGGAAAACACAAAAGCAATTAAAAATTGAAGACGTCGTTCCATAACAGCTAAAATGGAAGCGAGGTTTTCAACGACCAGAGTCGTTTAGTGTGCCCCTTTTCCATCCCATTAAATTGCAATGAACACTCTATAATAGAAGATTTCAATTTAGATAATTGCAAACATTAAGGCTGCATAGCATCACAGAGGCATCATCAAAGTTGGTTAAAGTTTCCATGAAAAAAGCGTTTATGAAACCTAGCCAAAATGTGCAATGACCTATACTTGCAAGGTAATCCATTACGATAAGGGGAAACCTAAGAAGATCAATCGGAAGCGTCGAGTGGTGCTGACATAGCGACTTAAGAGCGAACTGAAGTCTTCCATAATTCATTATTACAATTGTTATTATCATGCCAAATCTTGTTAAGTTAAAAGTGCTACAGCCTAAGGAGCATGGCTGGACCTCGACAAAGGCACTTTGGCTGTTATGTATGTTAACTGGCAAATAAAAGAACCTATCTATTTGTTCAATAGACAAAGCTAATTCAATTTTCTTTGGTTCAAACACGACTCGTGAAGAAAATTCTGAGTCATTTTGCAGGATAGACATACATTTACTGACTACATGCTGAAGCCGAAGCCCTCAGCTCCAAACAGTTCCTGAGGGCACTTTATACTTTGCTTGTCGCATTGCACTGCCTGTTCTATGTCCTACTGTTCATTGTGGCCCATTGCCTCTAACTTCGAAGGCTTTTAGTGAATGACTTAAGCCGACTCGAGAGAAATGCGTCAAATCGTCGCCAAATAAACTTTTAAATCAATCACAAGAGAAAGATGTCCAAGTTCTTTGTCAATAAAGTTTCGCTAATTCTTAAAAACATTAGCAAATAGAACGAGGAAGAATCAGTTGTCACTTAGAATCTTCTGAATCAACCTCAGTCTAAAATAGGCTTAACAAAAGCTAATTGCATTCTTCTTCAACAATCTGTCTCTGCTATAAGACAGTTTTTTACAAGATAAATTTCTTGAAGAAAAGAGAAAGCCTATTATTTCAGGAAAGTCTATTGCGGCGTTAGCACTTAATTGTTTTGGCACATAAGCTTTGATCAATATACGAAATATTTGCACCTAAGCAGAGATTTGCTTGAATGCAGGCAGGACGTGGCGCTTTGCAGTGTTTGGTATTATATCTGCATCAAGTAAAGCATCTTTTTTAATGTTGATAGTTTCAGCAACACCCGAGACTTTGTTTACTCTATTCAATGTACTTCAAAAGACATGTATAATAAGTCAGTATTATTTCCAATATAATTTCCAAACAACGTTAGTAAAGAAACCTGGCTAGATTTAACAAACCTATCCTTACTCGGTTTTTTCAAAAGGTTCCGTCTTAAATATCAATCATTCTAAAACAAATTCCCGCAAACCTGGGCTTTAGCAAAACCTGTATCAATAGAACTCAACACAATCCCCATTACAAAAACCGATAAACTGATGATGCTGACCAACCCAGCCCAATATAATTCATGACGAATTACGCAAGCAGTGAGGGTCCATATACTTTTATTAATTGTCCATCTAAAGTTCATTTGAACGACTTCTACAAGACATTTGAAGTGCAGTACCTGACTATAAACAATAAGGCTTAAAACTTGACTGGTCTCAGCTGAATCATCCAAAAGCATTCATTAAGAATCTAAGGCATCAAAACATTGTTTGACTTTTCATTACATTTAAATTCTAAAGCTTGAGATGGGAAACTCAAAGCAAAATTGGTAAATAAAAGGCATATCCATAAGTCATTGCTTAGAGTATTTACTATGTAGTTTGTAAAGATTTCAACTAAATTACAGATCAAACAGCAATTGGAAATATATAATGAACTAGAGCTGCTATTTTTAAGAGAAATTTGCAATCCAAGTTTGATAACCAATATCGTGTGCTGGTAAGATAAGATTGTTCTACCTACCTTGTAAAGAATGAACATTGTGATTTACAAAATAAAAACATTCAAAAATCCCAAACCATAATGCTCATGACAAGTTCGCCTAATTATGTGATAATCAAACATTTATGAAAAAGGGCAACTAGAAACTCTATAGAGCTTTATAACTACAATGATACATCTTCATAAAATTTTCTCTATCATGTATATACTGATTTGACTTACCTATAGGCTCAATATAGTCAATATGATCATAGAAATCACGTTTTCCAATATAGACTGTTAGCTAAAAGCAGACAAAAAGTACAGTTAGATAACACCAGTAGCAGCTAGGATATTTGTCAAGTAAGAATCAAATAATGTAGTGCTGCAAATATGTGAAGAGAGCAGTTTGCATTGTGCAAAAGGAACAAACTGCTCAAATCCATTGTCAGAAAGATTGTAAAGATCTTGGTATTTATGGTTTTAGAGGAACTGTAAGCAAAGTCACTTTCCTAATAGTTCCCATAAATGTTTCAACAATGAGAATATTAACAGAAGAAGCATTTGTCTTCAGACACTATTTAAAATCAAGGTTAATTTCTGTTCTAGTTAACATGGGGTAGGTCTGGTAATAAGCTTTGTTTGGATAACTAACATAACATTTTTGACAGTATAGATGAATATTATTGGTAATAAGAGATCCTGTGTGTAGAGAATAAGAAACTGAAAAAAGCATTAAAAACATAAATTTACTAATATACATGAAGATTGTAGTCACTATGTTTTGACTCTTTACTTCTATGTTGTGCAAAAAGAAAATTACATCTTTTGGCAACTGAAATAGGTAGCTTTCCCATAAAAAAATTCTGATTCAATTTTGTAAAAGCTGACAGACCACTTGAAAGAAGCCATAGTCAAAGCCCAGTTAGTTTTCATAGAAATTTGAACATATTCAAGACTTCTGGTGAAAACAAAAGTGAATGAAAATATTTAAAAAAAGTCTTTATGCAGACTGCAATAAACTTTAAAATAAATAAGCATTTTTAAGTTCCAAAAAATCTTTGTAAATCATTAAGTTCTTTTGAGATGCAACCAGACTTTGATTAAAACAGTTTTTTCATGTGTTTATATTGGGCCAAAATGACAATAAGCAGACAAATGATGTCATCTTGTTAAATTAGCATTTATTACTTGCTGTTCTTCTTTCTGCATAAGGAATATATGTCTTCTGTGCCTGTAAAATCTATCCATTATTCAATCTATTAGAAATAATAAGATGGATCACTACAGCAGCACCCAGTAGTTTAAGGCGAAGTTATTTTGTAAACATACTTTGCCATTTGGTGTACTTTTCTTGAAAACCCTGGTGACAAAAAAAGGGTAATGAAGAACTTTTCAAAAACAAAAAAGCAGCAGAATTTCTAACAAAAACATGATGCAATTAATATATATATATAAACTATTGATTTCTACTTTCTATTTCAATATCTACATGAAATTGAGTACCTACAAAGATGTTTTATGCTTTCTTTATGTTTTAAAACTTTCAGACAAAGGGAAGTGATTAATTTTCAAGCTCTTGTCAACTCCATGATGCAGATAAAAGCAACAAAGTTTGCTTCAAAAAAACATACATTATTGAATTGTACATACAAGTCAACAAGAATAAACAAAATAAGTAAATAAAGGATCATTGGCTAACCATTTCTACAGGATTTAAAGCAAATAGCGACCTGTTTTGCAAGCAAACCAAATTAAACTGAAGATTGCATTTTAATATCACCTTCTATCAGAACTTAACACAACTACAAAAAACTAGCATTATTTTGCCTTTTAAAAAAAATGTAATGCTCAGGAAAAAGAAAATTTTAAGATGAAAATTAGTTAGTATTATAGATTCAATAACTATTTGTGGTCAAAACAATAGAGTTGAGAAAGGACAGGACTACTGGAAATGGGAAGCCAGTTGATTATTAACATTCCATTCTCAGAAGTCCAAACTATGATGCAATAGATTTAACAGATACATGCTTTTTTTTATATGGAACCACTTTATAAGGAACCTACATGTAGAAAGCTGAAATATTTAAAGAACTTATACTACAAAATTATTGTCGAGGTCTACTTTTGGAACTAGGCCTTGGAGTAGGTTCCTTATAAAAAAGCGTGTATAACAGGTTTTACTGATCAAAAAAGCTTTATTAATGATCAGGAATACTAATAGGGTATAGAGGACCTCGACAATAATTTTTTAGCTCAGGTAATAAATCCTGGCCTTTCTGTTTCAACAGTTATAAACAGGTAAAAATATTTTCCTCCTATTGCAAAGGAAGGTCTGCATATGGCAACAGCATACGTAATAAACTTGAAGAAACTTCTTTCCTGTATCTGTAGTTGTTGTATTTTAAGGCTTATTTAAAGGGTCTAAAACAAGCTATACACCATTGTCCTAAACTTTTCCTAACTGTTTTCTCCATGAAATTTGTTATAATTAACTTTTTGCACCAGATCTTAAGTAGATCTGACCATACACAAAGTTGATTTAAGTGAGAAGGGAAGACTAAAACTTAATAGGAAACATTGAGTGTTAAAAACTGACAGAAACATAATCAATATATAAATAACAAGAATAAATAAATTTCACAACAGCTAGAAATAGCGGAGACAGTTTTTCTGGTTCCGCTGCTTCCAGCTTCTGTGAAGTTTTGTGCCAGGAGCCATAACTAAAGTTTTGAAGATCTGGCTCACGACGGTAGCGAAAATAATTTACTCATAAAATGTGTCTATTTGACAGAATTTACACAAAGTTTGATAGTTTAAGAATCACAACTTGGAGTTTCTATCATCGGGCAGTGCAGTTGATAGCACTGAATGTTGCTGCAATCGCTATGTTGAAAAAGAGGTGTTTTCTGCACAAACATTAGAAATGCCAGCTCTAGAATGCTTCGAGAATAGTGTGCGTTTGTTTCAAAATTAGATTATTTAAATATGACAGTGTATGACTTAGGAATAAGCAGTACATATGCAACAAAAAGAGACATAAATTTTGGGTGGCCTAAGATATCGTGAATTTTAAATTGATCGCTCTCGAATTCAACGAAAAGCATATTGTGAAGTTGTTAAGGGCCATGTAAAACAAACAAGGATTCGTACAGTTTCAAATGATATTGCAACACCATGGACATAATGCTACCACACAACGACAGGATATATCATTCCTGAAAACTATCTATCGATCGATTCGAAGATGAAATGGCATCAACAAACTTAATCAAAACTAAACCCGGACAGGGCTTGGGCATAAATTCGGGCCAACATAATACGTATTCAAACGGAAGCATCGGATATACAGAAACACCTACAAAATATTTCTCAACATACCTGGTTCCTGGGCGCTTCAAACTTTGGAGGTCTCCTTGCCCAGGCACTTCATTTGCCGATCCGTTAGCCTGACTCATTGCATCAAAGGTTTGGAACGATAAGTTTTACAATTAATCTTCAAAATCGTATAACAAAATGACCCTCAATTGTTCGTCGGTCAAAAACGACAGGCCTTTTATCTCAAGTAGGTCGGGTTGGAAATGAACAGATGCTTGCTATCCGCGCTGCCTACTTCCAGGTTAGGCCTTGCATCCTAAAAAATGTTTCAGATACTTTTTTGTGTTGCAGGTAGCAAAGGTGTACATTTGTTGGCCAAAACTTTTTCGCAACCTCGCAGCTATTACAACTCAAATTGTCTACCGAACCAAGTTCTCTCCTTCCGTTCCGTTCGATCATCAACAAGTTTCTGAAAGGTTTCAATCTACCGCGGCATATCGAGCAGCGGATGCGAGCACCACGCATGCGTATAGTGAGCATCTTCCTTTTGGCTATGTTATGAGAGTGCGAACGTGTAAGTGTAAAGCCTTCTGCAACCACCCCCAAAAAAGTACTTTTTCGTAGAGCAAAGTATTCCTAAAGGCCATATAGAAATAGAAAGACATTCATTAGCGAACGAAGTGGGTCAGATATGCTATAAATTATTTGAGCCTTCACTGAGCCCTTTCTTAACCTTCACATTTTAACCTTCAAATTGAAGCTTTGCTAAAATGCCTTTATCTCTAATGCAAAAAGGAACTGGCGCATGTTCTTGTGATAAGGGCTAACTAGAAGCAAAACGTCACAATTTCCGATCACAATTTCTGCATTTTGCCGTAAGCTAATGTTTGTTCGCGATCAATATGTTTTTCGCTGCAGAGAATTAAGGAGGCGTAGAAAAATTTAATTTCTGACAAAATTACATTGATAAAGATTATATATAGCGGCTCTGGCGAAGGTATTACAACAAAGCAAACAAATAGAAGTATCGTTTGTTGAAATATGGTAACTCACCGTACTGTGATTGCAGAGCTACATATTGCATTCGTGTACTGGGGATTGTACCGGGTATTGGGATTGTAAATTTACTTTTGTAACATGCATAATTATTAATACCAATGAATGCGGAAGAAGAAATGTTAAAAAAGTTGAAACTACCTTCTAAAGGAGGCTGTGAAAGAGTTCATCTGAGGCTGTGAAAGAGTTCTACTTTTTACATAAGAATAATCTGCAATAAGTTATAAGAGAATAATTTTCGAATATTGTAGCGAATTCCTTAGTGATATTAAACTGCACTTTTATTAGAATGTTGGTATTGTTGTTTAATTTTCCAAGTAGTTGGCACATGGGAAAGAAACAGTGATGAATTACCAGTGGACATCAGGAGCCAAGTCTAGAGTCCAGGTTTGCAGCGTCCCTGGGACTAAGAATTGAGACTAAGAAATATGATAAATATTCACCGAAAAAAAGACAGTGTGCGATCGAATACGTTTGGAATAGATGAAAATATTTTCAAAAAAGCCAAAATAGCTTTTCCGTTTCATCAGCAAATAGAGATGAGCTCTAGATACTAATAAAAATTCCCTGGTTGCATGAATGAGACTTTCTGATGCTTTTTTAAAAGCGTAGACGAAGATCAATAGAAGTTACATAGACTGAAACTAGGGGGAAGGGATAAACTACAGAGGATGAAAGCTTGCGAAGAACTAGAAATAACAAAAGATAGAACGAGTTGGAACTGATCGATATTCATTGACCACTGAGTTTAAATCACAGGTTTGTTCTTGAATAGTCGTTTTGGCGTCTTTAGCGAGACCTGCAAACTTGGGTACATTATCTTTTATGACAAAAGAGCACTTGCTGGTTTAAACTTCAAACATTCTTGGATGTTCATCGATCAGCACCGTATGGAAGTACTTAAATGCCAACAAAAGTTATTAGAATTTGACATATTGATATGTTATGCTGAACCAAAGAGTGGGCTTGCAAAAATCTTAAAATCATCATCTAAAATTAGAAAAGTTGAACAGCAAAATCTTAGAATTTGAATACAACTATTTTAGAGCAAATGTTTTCGGAACCGTTTCTGCCGTAGTTCTTTTATACCCTTCTCATCTTGAAATAAGCTAGGATGAGGCTGAACTGTTCTATAAAGATTCATTATCATAGAAAAAAGTAACACTAGTCTTACAGTAAGAGCCTAAAAACTTGCAGATTTCAGAAAATTGAGTTTGCGCGCGTCTTTAGTGTCAACGTCAAAGGTGTCTATTTAATAGCTTCTTTTTACCAACTGCAGCCCTTAAACAGTGCTGTTCCTTTTATGACATCGGATTATTAATCAGAACAGTGCACTTAGATGTAGAGTGCACTTGTAACGAAATGCAGCCTTCACCTTCAGGCTTTTCCTCTAATAGCTATTTAAGATATGGGGAAAAGTATTTTTTTATCTCATATTGCAGAACTTTGAATCTCCTGGAATAGAGTAAATGTTCAGAAACATGTTGTCCAGTGCTTTTTTGAACAATTCTATTGCAGCTTGGAAATCTTGATGTTGCTATTAATTTTGTGTGTTGTAAATGAGGGTTCCTTTTCGAACTTATTTAGAAGTTAGACACTCCTTGATCATTCTAAGCAGTTCTCTTTCAGCGAAAGTGGTCCTAAATGGAGATCAAAACATTTGACGAAACGATGGTCAAAGCACTGACTGGAAGCACAAAGCCACGAGAGATAGCTCCAGACTGAAGATCTGTACATATTATTAAGTAAAACGTTCACAAACTAAATATTAAAGGTGATATTTACGCACAGCACAAAGCACATTATAATACAAGCTAAAACAAAGAACATTTAATCATATACGTATATCAACATTTATCGACTTTAAAAATGTTCACAATGAATGCCCAAGATCTGCACCCTGTGAATCGCTCTTCTCGTATTACGTGCATTTCACAACTTCCTACGGTAGAGTTCCAATGTTTTTAACTTACTATAACATTACGCCCTTAATTCACGTTGAAAGAAGTAATTCCTGTCAAAAAGATTTTCAGTGCCATACGACATATGTAGCCTTTCGAGTTCCTGAGTCAAAAATGGTCCGTTGACGTTTTGAGCTCCGAAGTCTAGCTGTTGTTTGTACGAACGAGAGTTAGTACCGAGACGGTCTTCGTAATACGTCAGCCCTGACTCTTCAGTTATGCCTTGTTCTCGTGCACTGTTATAGCTCACGTAGCCGTTGTAGATCGGCTCTGCTTGCTGTGAACTGTCGAAATGAATGTGAGCAGGGTGCAGAACACGACTGGGTGGCATGAAGGAGCACGGCAGCGTCATCGCTGACTGGATATTGGCAATGTCCCGTTCGTCCTGCGTTTCGTTGGGGAATCCAGCTCGTGCAGAAGGAGGGCCTTGAAAGGATCGTGATTTCTGGTTCAGGTCTGAGTAGAGGTTTTCGTTGTACATGCAGAAATCAGCATTATCTGCAAACAAATTGAGTTGGTTGATTTCCCGCTTTTTCTAGACTATCAAAAATAATGATCTACCAGGGAAAGTATGAGGATTCTGCTAGGAGCAATGCTTTGGAACAATAATGTATCATGATGAGGAACCTCAAAAGAGATTTTCTCTTGCCACCGAGGAAAGAGCGCAACATTTGCAAGATATACTATACAATGCTACCTTATTTAAGAACCAAAGGCAAACGACAATTTTGTAGACGTGGAAAGTTATAAAAATACCATGAGGTGCATATTAAGTAACTAAATAATCTCAGTAGGATCAATATTCAGGTTACTCAAGTTTTCAACGTATTCAAATTAAGTAACCAATAAAATTGATAATTGTCACGAAAAGGTATTTGCACTATTTTTTCAGGCAGGTTGAATCATTTTCTGAGAATCAAGAATCTGCTTATCTCATTCCGATAAAATCGCCAGCAGATGTCTAATAAATCCACAATCTTTGCCTTCTACAAAACTGCTCAAAATTAATACATAAAGCTTGATTATCGCTAGATTAACTGTTTTAAACAAATCCAGCCGGCATCATGCGAAGGATTCCCAGGAATCTAGGGCTTGCGTCAGCAGACACAAAAGAGATTTGTGCTTGAACAGATTTACTTAGATTGTCTATCTGATATATTTAATTGAAAAAAACTTCGCTAGCTTTTGGCAGACTTTTACAGGTTTCTGAGGGTTGAACATATCCCCTAGCAATCATTTTACAAAGTCAGCATTTTATGCACTTAGGAATAGCTACACTATACCTCTCTATCTCGTTTTGTTTGGTTAGAAGTGCCTTAACCAAACGCCTTGGGGCTATCGCCTTTAGAAGGTTTTTCTGATTGTTTTTTATGACGTAGTATTTTATGATGGAAATTGTTTAAACTCTCTATTCTCTCTCATAAGAGCAAAAGTACCTGTGAAATCAGTTCTTTAGATTTACGCACATTCTATCAGTGCTCAAGTCAATATACGCAACAGCCGTTCTAAAAAGTCCTTTTATGCTTAAATTATTGGCTTCCTTTGAAACCGTCCTTGATACGCAAAAACTGCAAGTAATGCACTCTCCATATGAGTATACTCTTTGAAAGACTAGGAAGGGAGTTTGATAAAGGCTATTTCCGTTTTTCGTGCACATATAGGTTACTAATGTTTAGAAAAATGTTTAGTGCCGTAAATGAAACTATTAGATCAGACCTGAAATTCGGTTTCGGATTATTGAGAACTCAAAGGATCCATCATCTGCATCCTCCGTAACAATTGCGTGGGATTCAATCAGAAAAAATATGTAGTCATCGAACAACATCTGCAGCAAATGAAACGATCCTAAAAATGAAAGAGGTTTCCCTAGAATGTTCTGCATTTTATGAAGGCAATGGTAAATGTGCAGATTTCGATACCTATAATAGAAGGACTTTCAAAGTGCAACTCCATCTGTGGCAAAAGGCCTGGTGTAAAAAACAGGCCTTGTTTTGCAGCAAGATTGACTTGGTCGTTTGTGGAAGGGGACAGGAGAGTGAAAGAGAAAAGGCGATGGGCCTTGAAGGGTGAAAGGAATGTTTGAAATGACAGGACTAACGTTATTGTGGGTGTAATCCATCAAATTTGCTTTTCACTCTGAAATAGCACGGACATGTTCCCACCAAACGCTGACACATTAAAGGGAAGATTTTCACTTTTAGATTTGCAGATCAAATACAAATTGAAGGGAAGATTTTCACTTTTAAGTGCTTAGCGAGAAGAGCACAATGACATGTGTGACGAAAGCAGATCAAGATACAATGAAGGCAGCTGCTGCCGACAAAATACCCGCATTTTCAAATAAATAATTAACTGACGTAAGGTTGTAAAGTTGAGAAATTCTGATTTTGAAGAAACACACCTGTCAACACAGTTGCTGCAGGGCCTAATTGCTAAATAATTTATCATTTGGATAGGTTCATGATCCTTCATGAGTACGCAAACTAGCAACATATGGGCGTTTTTAAGGCGCAAATCAATGGTTAAGAAGTGGCTATTGAGAAACTTGAAGCTGCAATATTTTGCTACTACAATCACATTTGACTATTGTTTAAAGAAAGTTTTCATACCAGTTGGCTAACTTTATCAATTCTACATTGAAGATTGGTAGGATTGTGAATAAGGGCTCTCTGCAACAGGGAAAATGATATGCTCTCAGATTCGCGCAATCAATGCGAGGCATATTAATCGACCGAAATTGGGTGTTTCCTGAGGATAACGGAAGTGCAGGGTAGCATACAGTATGACTCGGCTAGGAGATGGCAGCTACAAGAAGAGAAGTTGCGAGTGCGTTAACGTAGGGGGTCGGCTGAGATAAAGAGTTAAGGTGTTTTATGGATAACGTCAGAAAAGATGTACGGCAAGTAGGAGCTGCTAGAAAGGATATTAGAGATTTAAAGAGGTGCACAAAGTTTGGCATGCGTCAGCAGCCAATGATACAGGGGTGATCCAGATGGCAAAGAGGGGAGAATGCAGTGCAATTACATTGACTAGATGTAGGCAAGATACTGTTGGCCATAAAGTGAAATTGACTTACCAAAGCTTTTGGCACTCCTGAGGGTGAGCTCTTGGATAACCTTTGAGCATACAAATGACCATATCAATAGAAAACTTTGGGCGCATGACTGAAACGACTTCTCTTCTTGCTCACTCGGCTAGAATTGTAATGATATTTTTCAGCAAAATGGAGAGCAAACAACTACTTCAATATAAAACTAACCCAGACGTTATGACTGAAAGCAGTCTACACCTGGAAATAAGTTTCCAAGACTTTCATCATAAATGGAAAATGGTAAGGGAAAGTAAACAATTTTGCAAACCAAATAGATATTATTTTTCTGAAGAGTTTGTAAGTAAATAAGACATGTTGGATACAAAACATCAAATGAGTTGTAGGTTAGGCAAACCTTAATGACACATTTATTGACGAGGCCTGCTACCCAGTCTGTGTACTGATCAACTGTAGCTTGCTGTTCAAGGAGGCCGACAAACTCTTCAAAAACTGAAAGACAGAAAAATTAATACTTCTATTTATTTCAAAGTATTCATTACAAAGTAAAAGTGAGGCAAATTTATGACATACAGGTTTTATCTAATGTTGTGTCTTCTTGACGAGGATACGGATAAATGTGATTGCATTGGCATACATTTTACAGAAATAATTTCAGAGTTTTCTCAAAAGCAAAAAAAGAAAGATGTAAAAAGTAGCAAGGAAAGTCAGGAGAACGACGTTGAGAACAACAAAAAGACAAAGCAAAAGATATTGCGAAAGAAGGCAGAAGCCATTTTGGATGTTATTCAAAAGACATTGTCTTACTCTGTTTAGATTGCAAGGAGTGGAAAAGTAAAAAAATATTGTCGGGAAAAGGGGATTTGGCGAAGAATTGGCAAGTCGCCAAATAGTTAAAACACATTGTCAAGCCTCAGCAAATATCGCCATAATTGTCGACATAGCAACAAGAGATAACATTTTCAAAGATGGAGCCGACCAAAATTTTAAGAAGTTGAAGTTTGACTATTGACGCTGGCGGGCATGACCTGCCATTGAATTGCACCTGCTTCTGTCCTCAAACAACTTTTGGACAAAATTAACTAATTTCGATCAATAGGAAGAGGTGTGGAGCAACATCAGTGCCTGGGATTTATCAATTGCTGGCGGCACTGAAGCAGGGAAGAGAATTCAGAATATAAACAAGCAATCATGCCTTTCAAAGTAATATCGCATGAATCTACAGTATCTATACGTAAAGGCCAGAGGATTTTAAGAGGAGAGGATTTGAAGACATCGTTGAAGCATGTATATAACCTACAAGAGTAAATTTGCTTGAAGTCCTTCTGCGGTCTTTTTGACGTCATCCATAGGGTTTGTTCAATTATTGTGGACACCTTGACCTGCCTCAGATCCTCTGCCATTTGGCTGACCGGGTCAGTGCTATGCAAAACGGTGCGCGCAGCCTGAAATGATGCAATCAACCTCAACCTCATGTTGTAATCGACCTCAATGAATCAGCTAACGTCCTTTCAACAATTAATCACAAAAGTTTCTCACAAAAGCATTTTGTTATTTCATCACATTGGATTAAGAGGAAAATCAGTTAGCTACATCTGATAACTAATATATTTCGGGCTATTGAAAATATAAAGTCGTGGAACATCAAGAATGAAGCATGATTAACACAGACGGTTGCTATGCAAGAGACTACTTTGGTGCCCTCCTATTGCCTTACCCTAACAATGGTCCATAACCCAGGCACAGCGAAATTTAATTCTTATTGGCGTCCTCAGAAGCTACTAATAAATTATCAATGGCGGTGGAGAACATTTAAATTGAGCCTTCCTTGAATTGTTATGAGGCAACTGTGAATTTGTCATTATAAATGTTAACATACTCATGAAAACTCGCAGCAAGAGAACAAAATGCTGCAAATTTAAAATGCACAATCAAATATATGCGCAAGAAGGTTTGCTGGCACAAATGTTCAACTGAGGAAGAACTACAGATGATGCTTACCTGAGCCAAGTGGGAAAGCGAAGTTTGTCTGCATAATATTTGACAAAAGGCCTTTGCAACTAGAACAAATCCAAACATAAAAATGAATGAGTAAGTGCATATCCTATGTTAGTTTGACAAACATACATGGTACTTTAAACTAACAATTAGAGCGGGGTAACAACAGAATCAACCACAACTGTTCTGAAACATATCTTCATTGAAACCATGTTCCTCTATACTAGCGTAAAGTTGGCAAAATATCGCTCAAGTGCGTCAACATGTCAACGGCGTCGCCATGTCAACAAATTAAGCACGTTGTGAAGCATGTTACCTGCCAGCTTCCTATCCGACAGACTTTCCGGAACGTGCCGTAGTGAAGTTTCGAGCCAACAACAAAGCTGCTTGGCAAATTGCCGTATTGCTTGAGTCAAACTGGCAGGGAGCGGTTGCAAGGTGCCTGGGATGAGTACTCCGCTTACAGCCTAGAAGGAAAGCCAACTGAGACATTTTGGCGACTTACTACTTGAAATCCAAATTGGTTACATAAATTGGCAGGGGTGCATGGCTTTTATGATAGTCAATCTCTCCTTGGGTCCAACTTCAACATCAAGTGTAAGTCAAATGGAAAACTATGACTAGAATTAAGTTGTAATAAAAGTAATGTCCAGGTTACCTTATACAGGATATTGTCGCAATTGGCAATAAGGTCTATGACATCTTTTATATCAAGAATAACAGCAATATGCTGTGGCATGCCTCTCCAAAAGTGAAGTAAAAAATGTTGAACCTAGGAGAAAGAAAAGCTGTGAACAAAGAATTGCCTACCACAGCGTTGCACCTTGCATCATGTCAACTGTTACGCTGCCAAATGGTCACTAAGCTATTTCAGAAATCTTCAAAACATTTAAAGTCAGAAAAAACCTTGTACCTTTTGGGCAAAATTTCATTTTTCCATGATAAAGTAACAAATTAACAGACATTAATGTAACTTTACAGTGACAAGAAACATCGGAAATATGTTTTACATAATTTTAAAGTATGCGGAAATTTTAGCCAGTGGCACATCGAAAAACATTACACAGGGTTGTAAGAAGAGCGCTTGATTGGCTGTAAATAACCAATCAGCATCCACATCGCACCTGTTCCTACCAAATTAAAGTTAATTCCCATTACTGAAAGCATTAACATCTCATTACTGTTGTCATAATAAAAACATCATAAGTATTTATGGCATTACAAATTTAAACATTCACTTGTGATGTAGTAACCATGAATGCTGCTACATACCTCGCTAAAGTTAGCTCTCAAAATTGTGTCGAGAATTCTTTGACAGTGAGCCCGATACATTATCAAAAACGTCTTGATCTACGGAGACAAAAAACGACCTCAACTTTTGGAATGTAAATATCTCATCCAAGCGTTTAAAGATGTTTTGCGACATTCTTACTAAAGAAATTATTGAAGGATATTCATTCATTTATCATATAATGTTGCCAGTAAGCTTTAAAGATATCTTTGCAGCGCTTTTCGTATAAAATATATGGCATTTGACGGTGCAGAATGCTCCAAACTTACTTTTTCCTTTGTCTTTGGATCTTTGATTCCCATGCTGTCTGCAGAAGGAAAGTCGGGCAACAGGACACTATTCGAAACCGCTGTTAGCTGTGATGATTGGCCTTGGCTTTTGGACGAAGACACCTTTACGAGCAGCAAAAAACTAAACCATGTGTACCAAAAAGTGTGTTATCTACTCGTAACATCATTCAAGACGCTAATTTGGCATTGTTTGAAAAATGTCGCTATCTTTACTATCTAGCAAAAAACATGGAAATCAGCAATGCATAAAATGTCTCTTCGATTTGGACATGGAAGCAATCCAAGCCCAAAAACAATGAATACGAAGATTCGAAAATACGGTAATAAATGACCTAATTACAAACCTGCATGTTTTCATCTGCGGCCTGTTTGCTGTAGGTTGGGTTGAAGCTTGAAGCACTTTGACGATTCGAATTGCAAACTGCATCATGGTAAGGTGACCCCTCCTTCACGCTTATTCCATAATAATGGTATCTGAAAAAATGCCACCAATTGAATATTAAGCATCTTCATGCAGAAATTTTAATTAATGATGAAGCTTCTGCTTAAAGGAAGTTTGGAAGAATTATTTCGGCAATTACCTTACTCTTTCTACAAGGAGTAAACTTAATATCTGAACGTCCTTATATTGCAAATTGTAGCCAAGTAATGCTTGGTCCCATAAAACCCGACGCTGCTTCACTGAAATTTAGTTTCTGTGCTTTTTTTCTTTTTAATTTATTTTCTGTTAATAATTGTTGCGTTAACCAGCGCACAGGAAGGTAACACGGAATTTTTGCAAGAGCTGAAGACTGAAATATGCTCTCTTTTCAAGAGCTTCTCGTATTTACAAGTAAAAGACTATTGAATATTACTTCGATTGGCCCCTGGTTCCCAGTCTTCTTGTTTTCAGGGTTGGGAAAGTGTTACGAATAACCTAAAATGTAATATTACGTATTTAACAATATAAAATGTCATTGATAAGGAACATGTGGATAAGTGCACATATATAATCTAGTCAAGTGTAACTGACGTCTTCTATGAGACTGCGTAGGTATTTTGCGACTGTGCCATGTTTCTTTGAATTCGGCGGTATTGCAATTACTATAAATCCTGCGGGCCATGCTAATCAGGAAATACAACTGTAGGCTAAACCACGCGAATAAAGACACAAATTCCATGGTGAAAGTGTATTGTTATGCTTCCTAAAAACGATCAATTGCGGAAGGCAAACCGTAGACAGATCCATGGATGCTGGTACACCAACCCAGATACAAGGCGAAAAAACTGGATACGATGACTTATTCAGAAACGTATAAGAAGTTCTGCTGAGAAATTTCTACCTTGCCAAAGCTGGCTGCATTCACTGGTTCCAAGCCACTCTTCTGGCAAAAATCCAAATAGTGGCTGTATAAGGAACTTCTAGGTAAGCTGACGCCACTGCAGATTTCGTAATTTTCATGAAGCCTAATGAAGAATGCAAAATGGAATTTAAATAATCCTGCTTTGCTGCATACAGACCAGTTAAGCAACAGTTAGATTAACTAACAGTGGGGTGTTAAAATGAAGCGATGAATGGTTGTGCAGTATCAGCACCAGTGACAAGCATTTGGTTATTGTGTACTTGTTGTATTTTCATATAATGAAAAGAGCTTACAGAAGAAACAGTGAAAAAGACGAGAAAAAAGGAAAGTATCATCAAAGGGGCAATGGGACAAAAAGGAACATAAGAGGAACAATAACATTATCGTTTGGGATAGAGCATTTAAATGGGGCGTAGGCAACTCTTGCTTGGAATCTCTAGAAAACCATCAGAGACCTAATTCATACGACATGCAGAAATTATTAAGAGTGCTTCAGAAACCAACTAAAAGTAACTCACCATTTCGTAGTCAACGGAGATTGCAGCTTACTTAGAGACATCTGATGCTTTCTTGAAGCGTAGTCTGTAAAACAAACGCCATCCAGTAATTTACAGTGCATTAAATATGTTGATTAAAAAACCAAGTTGTAAATTTACAATAGCGCTAGCCTAAGCTATAGTTATTCTTTGAAGAGGAAAGATTTTGGTAAGATTTAAGTTGGGAAATGCTCAAAGCAACTAAGAGAGATAACTAGAGAAGAAGAAGATATCTGTTAGTCAGGAATGCATTCTGAAGATCTGTGCAATTCCAGCGAGCCTTCTATGAAAATATTTTTGTAGCTTTGCTTGGATTTTTTGACAATTACCACCTTCTTAATCAATACTTAGAGTTTATAGATATTTGTAAACTTGAGCCTAGAAAGTTCAAGTTCGGATCCAATTTTGTGTCAGTACAAAATCAAAAAAGAGTTAGCAAAAGCCCCTCAAATCACCTTTAAGAAAATTTGACATGCAAGAAATCCGTGAGCCTAAATAACAAGAGCATGCAAAAAATATAATTGTCCTAAATTTGAAGGCGAAAAGGCTACGTACCATCAACGTATTTCGGCATTCTGTCTGCAAGCTAGCTCTCTATATTAACGAAATAACGAAAAATGATTCTTTGTGTCTTAACTGTAGAAAAAAGCAGTTCGACTCAATGGCCAAGATGTGTTGCTTCTTCAGCGACCAGGCCTTTTCTTCGCATAAACACTAGTTTAGAGCAGAAGAATACAAAATTTTAATCACTCATTTGAAGCTTCTTGTCATTTAAATTTAAAGTACTTGGGCAGAAGAAAAGTTTAAATGAAAATGTTAGTATTCTATGTTAGTGTTGTTAGTCTATTCTATGAAGAACATTGGGTTATATAAGTATGGAGATAAAGAGGGAGTAAATATAAGCAAGTAAGAAGTCCATAAGCAAAGGACAACGTATTCATTAAAGGCCAATTTTGCAACTTGAGAATAGTGTTGTTCGTTTCTGCTTGATCTTACTTTCACGTTCTAAAACTTTGCAATGACAATCTAGTCAGATGGAGTTGTCTCAGGCGATATCATCGCTCAGTTAAAGTGTCATGGCATAACTGACAGATAATTCCGAACTTGACTTTAAAAAGGCGTCAAAACAAGGTACGAAGTATGTAATTGATCGTTGTAGTCTCTAATTGCACACGCAAATCTTTGCCTATAGAAACAGGCTATGGAAAGGTTACTGCTGTTATTTGCTCCAGCTTACAGAAGGAAACTTTCTTGAAATCTTTCGTGGGTAGGTCCATTTTGATGTGTGCTAAATATAGCACAAACCCTATATTTTACTGACGAGAAATTGCAACCCGAGAAAAGCTCGGAGAGTAAGCAGCTCCAGGTTACCGCTCAGAAGTTATGCCTCCCCTAGGTTACCATTACCAAGATACAGAAAGAATCTTCTGCCCTACTTACCACCTTTTGTTTTTATAAAGAAGAACGGAAGTACTAATGCTAGAACAACTTTACCTTTTTCGATTGCTCTTTTTGAGTTTACAATTTTCAGTCTTGTAAATCCTACTCCTCAAGCAAAAATCATTCCCTCTCCTCTTCGACTTTTGAAAAGAAATGTTGGCTGAAAATCTCTGAAGGGGAATATCTATATCTAAGCAACGCGACAAAGTGCTAAAACACGCGTTACAATCTTCTATAGAACAATGCCCACGCGTGTCCACGACTGCGATTGTCCAGGAGACAATTGTTCCCACAAAGCATTCCACTTCAGCGTCAGGATCCAACTTTCTTTGGCCAGATTTTTCCCCGGTTTTTAGAAGTTGCTTGGACACGGAAAGCGAAACGCGAACTGTCTTAATGCCGGCGATCGTGATTATTAATACAAATTCAGCTGCAATTCGCTGCAGGGCTGGAACGAAAGCCCTGCCTAGACCAGCCTTTGTATGCGTCATGTCATTGGTGCCCATTTCTGTAACGGAGATTGAGTTGTTTAAAACTTCACGGCTTTTAAATATCCTAGAACAATTATGACAACCAAACTTCAGCCTTGATGTTACTGGCTTTAACTGCATTAACGCCATAAAAGATTGCTTTCAAATTTTGTAAAAAATTGATATGCTAAAACTGAATACTATCGCTAGCTGCATAGATAAGCCTTCATGGAGCACCTTTTCTTAAAATCGTGCTTGCAACTGCATTAACGAAAAATCAACTCTAATTCAAGCTTCGGAAACGCCCGTTCTAATACCATACCAATCTGAAATATGTCAGTGAATATTTATACCAGTGGTATTGAAAAAAGTTTTCACAATCTTGTATTCTCGCATTCCCAAAAAAGGGTGTGTTACGGGACAACACAAATGAAAATGTGAAGTCAGGAAATTACACCAGAAAACACGAAGCGTTGCCTTTCTTCACGACACGCGGATAAAGGCGTTCTGTCTAAAGTGGATCGAGAGCGTTGCCTGAAGAACTTTCCACACACGTGTTCCATTATGCTTGCCACGGTGGTGTTTTAGCAGTGCGTTTTATTAGGTGATATCACGTGACTCGGCTAATCGCATGTTTGCATGAGATTGATAGCGCAAAACAATGCGCCATATGCCACATTAGAATAAGGGGTCCCGTCGGGCCTCGATAACAACAACGACAACTGGTCGGGCTGCTCTAGTCGGGAGTTTAGATTTTGCTAAAGAAGTGAGATTGTATCACGTCGTGAATGGGCCGTAGGAGAGAGTCGTGAAAAAGAAACTAAGGGGGGCTGAACTAATGAAGGACAAATGAAGTAACATGAAATGAAAATTGGAACACGTCGGTGATCTAACGAACGACCGAAAATTGGAATTATAGGTAGATAGGTACGGAATATGTCTATCACCAAGAGATATTTTTAAGACTTTTTGCGGACTGATAATAAGCAAACAAACGTATTCGCAGTTTCAAAAAAAATTAATGGAATCTAAAGAATTTACATTCAGATGTGAAGTGACATTTAGATCAAGTCTAGAAGTGCAAGCCAATAAAATCAGGTTACTGTAAAATTATTCATAACGTAACCGGGACAAAAAAGCTTCCTCACAGGCTCATACGGGTGTTTTTGCAATTTTATCAGTTGAATTGGGCAAATTATCCAAGTCGGGTCTTATATACGTTGGAAAGGCACCTATATGACATCGTTCACAACTTGCAAAGAGTTGGCGAATCAAATCTATAGTTGAATGTACACGGGAGATAAGGAGAAACGAAGAACTTTGAAGGAAAACACTGAAGACCCAATAAGTGTGTCTGGAAAAGGCGATTGGCGGATCGTGTTTGCACAGCTGTGTCTAAGTTGGATGACTCCGTTTAGTCCGAAGGCACCCGATTTTTGTAAGTTGCGCTGTGGCAACCGACTCTCGAACTTCAAGCACAGATGATTCCAGTAACTTGCATTCAGATAGCTAGAACGTTTTCATACAAATTCGTTCTTTAACGTTAGTTCCAAGACTCTTTTCAGCAACCATACCATTTAATATTCAACTACGATATTCATAAGGAAAGGGTCCGTGATTGAACTTAATTACTCGTTTTCTAGTTAACGCATCCCCTATTTACAACAACTAATTGAGCAAAATGCAGAAAGGTCATTCAGCAATGTTGTGAAATATTTTTTTACAATAGTAAGACTTACGCCTCTTCTTCCTTTATTATATTTTGTAACTTTCAAATATTTTTACACACCATTTAAGATAGGAAATGATCAGAATGGAGACTTTTGCCGTGAGAAACTTGACAAAGTCAGCGATAGGTGGATCAAAGTTGCTACCGAGGGAACACATCCAAGTCGAGGCGATTGAATCGAATTCACACTGTCCATGCAGAAGTAGTGAGGTTTTTGTCTCCATCTAGTCATGATATGCACGCACTATTTCTAAGGCCCTATATTTCGGAAAAAATTGGGGTTTTAAAAGTTTGTATCTAAAGCACAGTTGAGATTGGCATATCTCTTGTTTACCTTTAAAAATGATGCCGTTCACATAGGTATGACACTATTTCAGAAACACTAGACACAGTATAAACGGAATGCTTTCCCGGCTACTGTTTCTCAAGCTGTGTTCATTTTTCATGCAAACATCTTCTCACTTAAAAACTTGACTGCTTGTTTCTACCTACTACTACTTCAATTTATTGGAACAAAATGGAAAATGAATTCATACAAAAACAGGTAATGCAGGACCAGGGTCCCTGCAATAAAATTCAGGATGTGTGTAACAGTTCCATTGCAAAATGGGCTAAAAAAAGCAAGGGGGCAAGGGATATAGTTGCAATACTGGCAAGAAAAAAATTGCTTATTTAAAAAACAAACAAACACAATATCATTAATGCCGAAAATTTCTCATAAGGTTTTCACATTTTCATGGGCCGGATAATCGAAATCCGGATAAGCGGTGGGTCGGGAAATTTGATAGGTACTGTAGTATGGACTAAGTTTGGGCTAGTTTGATGGTGACCATTGTCAGTTATACGAAGAATGATTTCATTTGTACAAGAATGCACATTTTAGAGCAGTCTATGCGTATTACAGAATTTTGACATTATTATGGAGTCGGTCTTAATAGGATAGCTTTAGAACAAATCTAACAAAACGCCCAAGAATAGAATATCCATCCAAAAATTAGTTTCTGCTAACAGCTGCAAACAAATAAGTACAAATGTGAGTTGATGGCAGACTTGATCCTGAAACTTGGAGAGACGATAAACTCTTACCATCTACGTATTTAACCCCTTTCACCTAGTAACATGCACAAAAGATAGACACATCAGCAGCCATGGTAATTCTCAAAGCTGTCATCAGAAAACCAGTTGAGAGTGAGTATGGTCACACGTCATATCATTACTTCAACAGTTGCATATCAAGAAAAAGATATGGCTGCCGTCCAAAACTTGACTACAAGTAAAACAAACACAGAAAAAGGAAAAATTAAAGTTATCCTTAACATTTCGTGCTAAAACTTTTGCTCAATTTCATAATTTAGAAATAGTTCATAATTAATCCAAATGCCTAAATTTGATACGAAACTTGATGATGCGTTGTCACAAATCGTTATTACAAGCAAACTTTTCAGTACTCAAAGGTCCTAGCTGAAAGTGAAGCTGACCTGATAGTCCATCTCAGACAGCCACCATGCGCACAACCAGCTTTTTGCTAAAGCCATAATCTTTGCAAGAATCTGCACCCGTGGCCAAAGCAATTTTTGCCAACTCGACTAAGCTCCGCCCTAGTCAATTAGTAAAGAAGGCCTCCCATTCGGCGACCAGAGCCGTGTCGGTCGTACACCAAGTTGAATTTGTTTATCAACTAGAAGAAATAGGAGAAAAGGTTTGTTCAGCAACTAGGAGAAGAGAGCATATTTTTATCTTAATTGGGAAGGGTATGATTGGCAAAATGAAAAATAATATATATCAACAAAATTAAATTAAACTTGAAGAGGTAAGGAATGCAACAATAGATGAATCTTTGATTCAAACAAGAACTTACTGCAGTCAAAGTTTAGTCTGGAAGATGTAAAAAATTGCAGTAAAAATCGACACTCTCCTTTAAGGTACCAAAAGAGCAATACGCTAATGTACTGAAAAATAAGTACTAAAGCACTTCAAATAAGTATTAAATTATCACATTCATGTAGATCATCATCTTTTCTTTCAAACCAACAGTGCGCTATTTTAAACCACTACTAACGACAAAGCGAAACACTAAGTAGATGCTACTCACATCACTTGCCGTGTTACATCCCTTGTTAATGGTGACCAAATAGGTCAAAAGCATGACGTCATTGCATTGCTAGAAACAATGAGAAATAATCATGCACGTGCATTCTGATGTCAATTTCAATATCACATAGGAAATCTTAGATCTCAAATAAGTGAAAGGGAGGCAGCGACCAATAACATAACAAAGTCCTAACTTTGATTGCTAGTAGCTTGTTTGCTCTAATAGCCGAAGCAGCAGAATATTTTTTCGTATTGTGATGTTACTGTCATCGTACTATCATTGTAAGCAATAACCAACACACATAGCCTTATAAAGCAGCTTTAAGATTTTGTGAACTTGATAGCCTAATATTTCGTTTGACAAAACTTTACAATGGCACAAAACAGCCGGAATATAATTTCGCACCATTTCTTGACCGAAGCCCTCAGACTATGGTAATTTCGGATAATGACTTAAAGCTGACAAGATTGCCAACAATGTTTTGAAAACAATTTAGAGGCTATGAGAAAGGGCCCGTGATTGTTTTGTTTTACCACTTAGTGCCCATTAAAACTTTCCTTCACAAGAATCTAAGTGAAAATGATTCGCTGGTTGGTCACAACAGCCGACCGCGCGCTCTTTCTTGCAGCTTCTAGCAGTGCTTTTAATCTCGAACGGGTTATTAACACTGCGTTGAAACTGTTGACTTGCATTTTGTCAATACAAAAAATTTACTTGAAATTCCAAACTTCAACATAGCATGCCTGGATCTAATTCAAAATGTTTAACAAAGTTTAACAATTACTCACATCAAAAAATTCTTCATGAAATTGGGAAGACTCCAGGACAGGCAATCGTTGACAAAGGCTTCGGCAGTTTCTCATTATTTCATCATTTAAAGGGATGCTTCCTGCCTTCACAGCTTTTACATAGTCAAGGACAGTCTTGATCCGGTTGTACAGCATCTTAATTGCGTTGTGCTGCGTCTGTAGATGCTCCGCAGCTATGAAACAAAATTGGATGAAAGTTTTCCCAGGTTAGTAATATGTAGGAGAATACGATTCAACATAAAAATCTATCTAGTTCAATACTTCCCAAAGGAGAACATAGCCAAAATTCAGGCAGAGAAGATTGTTTTAAAATAAAATAAAATTGGTTATTAGGAACAAATTTGTGACGCCTTGAAATATTGGTGAAGGCAAACTGAAATATAAGTCTTGATGTCTAATGTTATATATTCAGTTGTCCGAGGATTGGAACTTAACAATGCAATCAAGACACAGGCCAAATGGGGTCTATTCTGACATTAATTTCTACCAATGAAAAATACAATTGAAGCAACCTTTGGTACAAATCTTTTGGTACAAATTTATCATAAAAATTATACTATTAAATAATTATATCATATATATCATCCTATAACTCACTGCAAATATAGTTCATTCTAAAATTTGAATTATATATCATTTTATCACCTACCTATTCAAATTATACTAAATAATGAATAGCTGTATTGCTATGGATTATATGATTTTGATAAGAAGACAAACCTGAAGAAATTTCTGAGTTTCCAGCAGATGACATTCTTGCCACATGATCAACTCCAATTCTTTCAGCTTCTTCTGTTGCTAAGGTGTATGGCACATCAATAAACAAAACTCTGGGCTGCAGAAGAGAAGAACCTTCACCTAAACACAGGCACTAAGGCCACACAAAAATGCATTCAGACTTTTACTTCAGCATCAACATTTACATGGCTGTCTGGTTTTACATTGAACCCAAGAATACCAAATAGTGCCAATATTGGGCCCTTTTGCCATCTCTACCAACCATTTGAAAGTTTTGATTGTGTTTGGCTGCCTATTCAAACTACATAATAACAATGTCCTATGCCTGACGTTATCACACAGTTAAAGTTTTAAACAAAGTTAATGTTGTTATGAAAACTATCAAAACCAACATTTTGTCAAAATTGGAACACATATTATAGGGACACTTATTATGAGTGACTCATACCTGAAAATGATTATAAAGAGAACTGGCTTTGAAACTGGCATTATGTGGGTCAGTATGTACAAATCTTTTGAGACTGTCTTAAATAATAATTAAACAGTTTGAAAAACTCCCTATTTATTGTTTTACATTTATTGACATTTGCGTTCATACATATAAGTTCAAAAGTTTTTCAACATCATCATAAATTACTAATAAAATTATCTTGTTTGAGAAGAGCCAAAAACACCAAAAACCAGTAATTCTAATGGTGACTTCGTTTTCATAAAGGTGTAATGCAGACCAATATTTGTATCAAAAAATTATGCCAAAAGTGAGGAAATTAGGTAAAATTTTTCTTGAATTGTGTACCTCCTTGTCCACCAAATTGATGATTATTGACTCAAATATACAAACTGGTAGCTAAAATAACAAAATAATTGAATGAATCCTCAGGGCATGCCTGTATAAAAGTAGATTTCCTAGCTTTTGGTGGTAATCAACTTCCAAATTGGTGTGCAAACATCAGTCACTAACAAAAGTCTTGTGCAAACAATGCAGGATCTCACACAAAAGTAAATAAAATAATCATGGTAGATGGCTTCTTCTTCCTTAGCACTTTGAAAGCAGGTATTCAAGATGATATTTGACCTCTTTAGAATGCATTACCATGCTAAGGATGTGTTGCCCTGATGAAGATGCATAATTCCCTGATAAAAATGCATTTATCTGTTAAGAATGCATCTGTCTGGGTCAGTGGCCCTGTTTAGGAGGCATGGTCTTGATAAAGTATGCAATGTAATGTGTCATAGGTAAGATCAGAAAACTCCATGTGTCTCAGAACTCAAGGAACTAATAATTTGATTCAAGGTAACAACAACAACAAAAGTATGCTACATGCATGTCCAGTTAAGGATGGTAACTATTGCAAAGGCATTGCACGAAACTATATAATTATGGCAGTGAAAGACTGTGTGGGAAGTGAATGCTACAAGTTGCTAACCACCAGTAAGCATTGGTTCTTGGAATACTGTGTTACAAAGAGAATGACAGAAAATACCAGTCTCAAAGGAAGTTAAAGACTATAAAGATGAGTCAATGTATTGAAATTGTACAACTTACATCTGATGATTTCGAAAGTGGGTTCAGCTTCAATAGAAGGGAACTTTCATTGATTTGTGACATCTGAAAAAAGACAGAGTATCTATTACATTATCTATAAATTGAACAAATTGTGATATTACAATTAGCTAGAAAAAGTGAAACCAGTTCTTGCCAGTAAATAGCCAGTTGCGGATAAAAAATACTAGAGGATGATGAGAAGAGTGTATGATTGGTTACAATTGACCAATCAACATTACTTAACACATAACTTTTTAAGACAAGCCCAAGGGAAAAGACAAACTATTTCTGTCTACAAAGGATGGGATTATGCATTGAAATGTAGACAGATCTTAGTATGAAGGGGTCTTCAACTTCTAGGTTAAGTATAACAACAGATGAAGTTATCAAACCAATGTATTGGTTATCAAAATTATTGCAACAATTAAAATATTAGATAATATTATGTCTTTGTGGACCTGTTTGTGAATATGAACATCACTATGATTTGCTGAGCCGCCATTTGTATACCAACCAATGAAATCCAGGTCTTTGAAGACTTGCCGGACTGTATAAAATGTCAAATATATCACACACAAAAAATATCTGAAGTCAAAATTTAAAGGTTTGCATATCTGTTATCACAAAACAATGGTTGGGACAATAGATGGAAGTAAAAGTAAAAATTTTCAAATTGCTTTCAAGAAGCTTTTTAAAGACCACATCATATTCAAACTTCAATTCGAGTTTAGTATCAAATAGCATGAAAACTTGGCAAATTTTTCAAAAAACAAATTTTTAGCATTAGAGATGTGCTTCTTGAATCATGAAACTCTGCATAAAACAAAGGTTCAATAATCATAAGCCAAAAGTAAATGCAAATTTTGAAAAGAAAATTAAAGAAAAACACTTAAATCTTTGATACATATACCAGAAATGAAACTTACATTGCTCTTCCTTTGCTCTATAATACTCCATGTTGATAACAACATCACTTTCAATCATGTCAAATTGAAGCTCAAAAGAATTCAAAATCTCTATGTTTCTTCCTTCCTGCTTACCAAGAAGTGCACCAACCACTTTATGGAAATAAGAAATGTCAAATGCCAAATTAAGAAAGCCAAAAATTTCTGCTATTCAGCAGTGAATCCTTTTGTGGTCTGAAATGCTAACACCATGTTTCCCTCCACTTTTAAGGATTGCGTTCCTGCCCTCAAAAAAAGTTTGGTTGAATACAAATTTTGTTGCCAATGTGAAGCTCGGTATGTAGGACGCACTACTCAAAGATTGGAAATTAGAACAAAACAGCATGCTCCAACAAGCATAAGGACCAAAACCTCTGCAGAAAGAGAGCAGCCGCGTCGAAATTGTAAAAGACGCAATGCCCAAATTAATTGTGATTCGGCTATAGGACAACATCTTTTAGAGAATCCAGATTGTGCCAAAACATACATTGACAACAATTTTCATATAATTGGGCAAGCTAGGTTGTCTTTTCACTTAAATGTTTTGGAGTCTGTCTACATTTCAATAGACAATCCCATTTTTCGTAGACAGAAAGAGTTCATCTTTTCCTTTGGGCTCTACTAAAATTAGGTAACAACATTGATTGGTCAATTATAACCAAGTTCTGAAATGTCAAATGATACAAAAACATACAGAAATAAACATAGCTTTCTATTAGCTAATAAAAATTCTTGACATTGAGACATTTGCTTTCCATAAATTTAGAGTAAGGGTTTAAAAGCAGGAATTTTTTCAATGAAGTAAATTTTGATAATGATGTTTGAACAGATTGAAGATACAGAAATAATACAGGATGAAAAATAGTATAGGACAAAAGGACATGATTTACTTTCGTTGAAAGAGATACAGTACGTGACTAGTAAATTGAATAGTTAATGGCAAAATATTCAAAACTTTTAAAAACATGATGAACCATTTCTCCGATCCAGATCGACGTCATCGATTTTTTATCACGCTAACTAAGGCTCTTTCTCAAACATTAACTTCAGAATTGAAATCTTCACCTTTAAATGAGTTCATACTGAACAATTCTTACATTTTACTTTGACCCTTCGGTCGCGAGTTACTTCGCTGTGAATCGAATATTTAGATATTGCTTTCGATTTGACCGTAAGTTGCTGAAAAAAATCACTACAGCAGCAAATTCCATTGGAATATATAATGAGAGATAAAACATACGAAAAATATACCTTTAGCATTTTTTACTTCTCCCTGGGCTTTTGTTCTAGTGTAATGTTCCGAGACATTCATAATTACCAGCGGATGCAGTGCAAGTGCAACACTGGCGGATCCTGATAGTGCCATTACCGAAGAATCAACTTCGGGTGCTTCTGATTGCATTGGGACATCTTCAGCTGTATCACTTGTCATTTTAGGCCTCTTGTTGCTTGCAAACATCAGTTGGATTTAGTCTCTTCGAGCCTTTAACTTTCAGCTGCTTTTCAATCTTTCAGCCTCAAAATTTCATCTCCAAATCCAGCATCCAAAACGAGGCAACGCTGTATAGCCTTATTTATCAGCCTGAAAAATTTAAGTTGAAATTCGGGTTTTAATTTGGCATAACAAGCTCAACCGTAGATATGGAGCTCTTTGCGATATTTCGCAATTCACAACTGTTCACTCTTGTTCACTCTTCTTGTTCACATTTCTAAACTTTATTTCAAAATCTTCCGTTGATGATTGCAGTGAGTAGCCTCGGTCTCAGGCAGATTTGGAACGGTAAAAGTGATGGCTGCCGATTGTACAGTTCTCAATAAAGACAAAAGCCTATAAAGGGGCTCAGAAATACTTTGGCTCTAAAAGGTATTTACCTTTGCTTTTAGATAATAAAGAGGATCCCTTCTGCTATGCAGTAAATTTATACAAGGAATTATTTGCACTTTTTGAAAGTAGAATGAAAATTTATCCTAGAAGTTAGGTTTACATGATGGAAACTGTTGTCAACACCTAACCTACACTACCGTTCAAAATGTCTTTTCAATTTGGACAATTCGAAGTTTCGAAAGACGCTTATGATTAAAGCTTTAAAAAACATGCATTTAATCCTCTCTTATTAAGTACGACAACCGGCTATATTCATGAAACTTTTATAAGACATTGTTCATGTTTCGAAGTATTTCAATTTCGCAAAAATGATTTGAAAAAGATTAACCGTAAAATTTTTCTAGGCCAGAAACATGATCATACGAGAGGCGTCTAGAAATTCTCTTTTATAAAAATAATGGTAAAAGCTACTAAGAAACTGCATCAATTGTGGGTTGCTCAAAGAATGCAGCTTTCGCTGTATGCAAAAGGTTCTTTATATTTAGAACCGTGAAAGATTTGCCAAGGGTTGGCAGACCGAGAAAGTTCCAGACGCCAAGACATGAAAGATCTTTATTGAGAGATGATACATCTCAATTAATTTACCAGAAGGTCAAAGCGCAGAGGTTTCAAATTCTGATAATTAATTGTAATGAATAAAAAGAGCTGAAATTTGGCAACTTATTGATGCTTTTACTGCATTATTTAGACCATTTAAAGGATAATAGGAGTGTTTCAAAAGATACATTTTTTGATCGCCTTAAATTGTTTTCATTTGCCAGAAGATTCGAAACTTCAAATTGTCCCAAGACTTTTTGAACGGCAGTGTATTTCTTGCCTTGCAAGGCAAATCATTGTTGCAAAGGTATGGTGAATCCTTATGAGAGCCTTTCTACTTTCCTGAGTATTTTAATGGTTAAAAGTAGCCATAGCTTCAGTTTAGCCGCAAACTAGAATAAATGATGTTTATTGGTCAAGAAAAGTTTCCAAGGTGAACACAGTTAATCAGTTTAATAGGAAACTCAGAGGTCTCAAACATATAGCAGTTGATGCAGTTTGTTGTCTTAGTTTCTGTTGTTATCTTTTACTTTTCTCATATTGATCATAAAGAGCACCAAGCTCCCTTCCTGAATTCAGGGTAAACTGTTTTGCAAGTCATTTCCATTCCACATTGATATTTTCTTTTTTGGATTTAGACGATTTTCTAATATTCTTCTATACTAAAACTCAATTTTTAGAAAAAATGCAAAACTGGAATTTTTTTTCTATTTAACTAGGTCACAAATGTATGGCTCGGGTGCTCATTGCTGGATTAAAATCACTCTTCTTTGCTTGCAGGTTTCTCCTATGTCATTGTCTAGTAATTTCTTTTGGAACTTAGTGCTAATTTGCTGGATGAGACTTAACTGTATCATGGAGTCCCAACTTTCATAAATATACTCAATTTTTCATCCTTAAATATGAAGTCAAGCATTTAGAAGTAATTAAAGAATTAATTTTTAAAACTTAATTTTGCTTTGGTACCTTGACAGTGTTAATCAATATTTTGCAGTCTTTACATATGAGTATATTTTGCTTAATGTTGATATTTTTTTGTAGATAAATATGTCATTAAAGAGACCAGCTTCTGGCAAAATAAGTGCTAGTAGCACAACAGTAGAAACAAAAAGTGAGGCAAATACAGAAAATGTACCACCATTAAAGTTAAGGATAAAGGAACCACAGAACTTGTTTACACAGCAGTTGATCTCCGACATTTCAAGCAGTGTACATTTAAATGATCCACTTAATAGTATATCAAGGTTATCTAGCATCTCTACAAATAATCTGACATCTGATGATGGTGAGCAGGTTGCAAACGTTTTAAAAGATGTTTTACGGAAAGCAGAAAATCATGATATTAAAGGAAGGATTATATTAGCTATCAGAGATCTGATGAAGATCCCAAACCTGAGCAGACTTGTTAACATGGACGACCTTGTTGATCTTGCTCAAAAAGAGGGTAAGGAAGTAAAAAGCATTATATTTTTCTTATATTTTTATAGTTTTTCTTTGTGATGTTTACCTTTTCCTAGGTCAGAAAAGGTAGCAGTCTCTTTGTTTATGATTTCTTATTTTATATTCATCACTTAATTTCAATAGCAGGACTTTAACATTTGTAGGATATCTTAATATGCAAGGATTAAAAACAGATAACCTTTATCATAATTTGTATTTCAGGTTCTTTTATAAAGGGTTTATCTTATATTGAAATTCACATGCTTTTGGGATGCTTGAACATGGTTGGGAACCTTTATTTTATGCAATTTGTTCTGCAAAACAAGATTTTATTTACAGAGGAATAGCTGTGGTGAGCCAAAGATGTGCTTAATTGTAAGGGGGGGGTCGAATAAAAAGGGGGGGTGGACATTTTCCTAGATTTTCATAAAGCGGAGGGGTCATAATAAAATGAACTACAGGGAAAATCGTAAATAAGCATCTAAAATGGGAGGGTGAAAATAAAATGAGGGGGTGGGGGTGAGATATTGCAAGTGCACTTTTGGTCAGAGTCGAAAACATGTTAGCTGGTGAACGGCAGAGGCATAGAGCTCAAGAACAAGAAGCAAAACAATAGAGTTAAAAGACAATTTAAGTATGGCTGACGACAATGAGTAAACGCTTTTGAAATTTTAGGGTCTGATTTATTTTTTCTTTAAAAGAGTTTTAGACGGAGCCAAGCCATTTTTTTCTGAGAAGTTTAAAATATCTAATATGGGGGGTTGATAATAAAATGAGGGGGTTGGTCATCCTTTGGAATTTCCATAAAATGGGGGGGTCATTATAAAATGCTATGAAGGGTAAAAAAATTTGAAAAATGCTATATGACCCTCCCCTACAATTAAGCATACAAGAGTAATTATTAATGTTATGCAGCCTATTCAATCCTACAGTCACCAGCAAAGGTTTTTCTTCCAGCAAACCATCATGTCTTTAAACAATACCTTAAGTTGTTCTGTACTGTTGGGCAATTGCTACCAGCAAAGGTTTGTGGAACTCTCTCATAATTAACTCATTTTTGCCTTTGATGACTTTGCTATACTTCCTTTTTTAAGATTGTACAAAGTACTGCAGCTCATTAATATGCAGTCAATTCATTATTAAACTTTTGAACTTTTAATAACAAGTACATTTATCCACACCACACATACAGGAACTAAAGTACCCAATAATCCCCCTCGTTACAGCGGTGGCGATTCTACGGGGGGCCAGGGGGGCCACGGTCCCCCCCCCCAGAAATTTTCTTTGCCCCCCAGTTTTTTCAAAAGTTTCTATTAAAAATTCAATGTTTTCTGCCGAAGCTGTTCAATCGTTTTTTCACTTTGTTAAGGTGGCTCTTTTTATTTTCCTCAATGCTATCTTTATTGCATTTATTTACAAACTAGGGGCCCCGAAAAGTGTTTTGGTTTGTAACCGAGGTGGACATTTATGAAATTTTGGCCCCTTTCTAATAAGTTACCAAGTAAAACCAAGTGTTGCCAAGACTCATTCTTGACAATCATTTAGTGATCCACCTTCTTGCGCTGGAGTGCGCAGGGTCAGCCCAATACCATCCCAGTATACCTTGGCAATCTACTATTGCTTATCGAAATTGTATGACTTGAAATTCTGTGTAACAGAATGATTTGCTTGATCTCATGGAGGTTGGATATAAGACAAAACTACTATGGAAAAATTTTACCAAAAAAGTTTAGTTCTTCTGTTGAAAACCATGATTGTAATGCATTGTTAAACAGATAAAACTCAGTGGAGTAACAGAACAAAGTTACTTTTAGTCAAATAACAAACGGTCGCGAACCTTTAGGGGCACCCACGAACAATTTTCTGTGTTATTTTTCGTAGGGGACACAGCTGCTTACGCAACCAATAAAATTATTTGGCATAATGATAACAGCCTTGATAGAGCTGTACCAAGGACATTCTTACTACTAGTTTCTACTAGTTTCCAAAGTAATAGCTAGCGTTGGCTCCTATAACTGAAAGTTTGGCCCCCGGTTAGCCCCCCCCCCCAGACTTTTAAGGCTAGAATCGCCACTGCGTTACAGATTTATTGATATTGCATTTGTTCTTTTCTGGTATAGGCAGAAGTTATACAAAAGATATTAAAGCTTTCTTACAAGGTTTGTAGCTTTATACAGCCAATAATTTTGCTTTGAACTCAGTGGTGTGTCTTCTAAAAGCTCAAGTCTTAACTTTCCTGTTTATTTCGTGTTTCATGACACAACACACTCTTTGTAATTTGAAATAATATTTTTGTTAAATTGTGTTTCTTGCAAAACTCTTAGGCCTGATTGAACACTCTTTTCATCTTTTTTATTTCTCTTGTTTTTTGGTTGTAATATTTTATATTTTTTCACAATTCATTCCAGAGACTAACAGATTCACACCAGGACCTAAGGTGTGCTTGTCTCAACCTGCTTAGTCAGATGTGCCCTCGAGATGGGTTCCGACTGAGTGGCGGACGATACATTGACTTTCTCGATCTATTTTGCGAGTTTTCTGCTGATCAGGACCCCAGAGTTCGTGCAAGTGCTATCCAAGGGCTGGTTAGTGATGTTAGCTGTCTAAAAAAGATGCTATTTCTCAAGTGTTTAGTAAGATATTAATTGAAATGCCTTTTCTTACCTGGTTGTTTAGCCAACAGAATTCTGTTTGTGCTTTTTAATTAAGATGGAACTGATGACAGTACATAGTGTATGAAAAAAATCTTTATAAGCCTGAATTAAATGAAATCTTTTTCTCATAGTAGGGAGTAACATAATCTAGTTGTTGGTTGAAAGTTTCATGCTTTATTTGGTGTGTTTTAGCTCACTCTCCATCATCGTGGACACAGCCTCGGTTTGAATGTCTATGAGAAAGCATCTTATGCCTTGAATGACGATTATGAGGTAGTGAGAATGGCAGCTGTCAAGATAATTTGGGTGATGAGTCATATTTACCCTGAAAGGTAGAGATTTGCCCTATTAAGTCATCATTTAGCATATAAACAAGTACAGCCTTGAATGTACACCAGCAGTAGCGAACCTGTCTGAGACCAGAAGCCACATTTTTACGTTCTCTTGCAAAGACCCACATCAGTTACCCAGGTATACATGCCAACAATCATCTGCATGTTTTTAATGATGATTCATGTAAGCTTTCGTTATTTATTTAATCTTTATATGTGCAGTAAATGACTCCTGGTAAACAAGCATCTATTGAAGGGTCTTCTTGTTAAATGGAATAAAATAAAAATCCTATCATTTCCTAAATCAAGCCAATAAGCAAAAATATAAAAATTGTCAATAGCATTTTTCATTGACTATTCATATTGCTTAGTGGAACTTCTGGCATTCGTTGTCTTGACTAATCCCTTCTGATCAGGATTTTAGTCGAAACGATTCTTTAACGTAGGTGTCAGTCAAAACAGATCGATGCTTTGATTTCACGGGTTTCAGTGTTGACTTGATATGTTTGACACAGACATGCACACGACATGCAATCAAACATTAGCAGCAACTTAACCGCAGCCAGTCCAATGGAAGCGTCTTCCAGAACCCAATAGCCCCTTTTCAGCCGCAACCTCATCTGTGACTAGCTTGGCTTTTCAATTTTCATACTCCTACACAGTGTGAATTGTTTCGAGTTTCTTTTTACCAATAAACTCTATCAATTTCAAGTGCCATCACATAATTTTTGTTGCAACATGAAAATTGAAAAGCGATTATTGTTTAATGTGTCCTGGAAATGGCTGTAGATATCGGCCTTTAAGAGCCGCAAAAATCTAGGCGAACAGCCGCATTTTGGCCATCCTGGTCTAGATGATTTGTATTCGATTTAGTCAGTAAAATGGCATGTAACTTTTGAATTAATCTTCATTCGTGTGCTTTTCAGATGTAATACGACACGCCCCAACATTATATTTTAAAATATTGATGTTCAGTAACCATCTTTTTCAATAGGTTGATTAAAAGTTCTTCATCTGATGAGAAGAGACTAGTGGACGATGCCTTCGTCAAGATTTGTAATATGATAAACGACGGGTCGATGATTGTGCGCGCTGAAGCAACTGGCCTGCTTGGCTCTCTGCACCTCGTCAGCTTCGTGTACCTAGAGCAGACATTGGACAAGAAGCTCATGTCCCATCTCAGGGTAAGGTATTTTACGATACATTTATCAGCAGTAAGGATAGAAAATGTTCGATAAAAATGATGAACCTCAGGAATGTCTTGCTGATGTTTATTTTCTATTTTCATTCAAACTTGATGTTTGAAGCTTTTCTACTCAACCCGTAATATGGATTGTAGTGCTTCAACCAACCTTTTCTTTAATGTAGAAGAGGAAGAGTTATCATGAACAGGAAAGGGAGCGTTCTCATGGAATTAAAGACTCATCCTCTAGTAGTGGTTGGAGCACAGGTAGAAAATGGGGTGATAACGAGCATGCACGTGAGAAGAACGTGGCTGGAGAAGAAATTACTTTGATGAGTATTGGAGCGTGCGGTGCATTTGTCCGAGGACTTGAGGACGAGTTCATGGAAGTGAGGCGTGCTGCAGTTGACTCTTTATGCGAATTAGCCAATCAGAACTCATCATTTGCAGCAATGTCTTGTGACTTTCTTGTCGATATGTTTAATGACGAAATTGAAAGTGTCCGCCTAAACTCTATCAACAGCCTAATAAAGATTTGTGAACACGTGGATTTACGTGAAGAACAGTTAGACACAATGTTTAATGTCCTTAGTGATTCAAACTGGGAAATCAGGGAAGGGGTTAGAGAGCTGCTCTCTCATTGTCATCTGTCAACTAGATCTTGCTTGCATGCGACAATACTGGCACTCATGCAGAACTTGAAAAAGTACCCGCAGGATCGAGCCCATATTTGGAGGTGAGGTAGCCAATAACTATATATTCTCTGTCCTGAAATATTCAGGATATAAAACTGGTTACCGAATGTAGTTGTACTAGAGAGAAATTGAGGAAGGGCAAAAATAGCTCTGAATATTTTCGAGATAAACCTAATAGAAACCCATGCAAGTATTTAAAAACACAAAATTGTGTGTATTGAAAGTAGTTTTCTTGAGCTGCCTTGAACGATTTCTCTATTATTTTACTTTGTCTGATAGTGATTTATTTTGATAATCTAAGCTTCAGTTTATCTGCATCTTTACATAACACCTTGATTGTGTGTTGTCTGTACCGTGTGTCTGTGTCAGAGCTAAAGTTTCCAAATCGTGTCGCCGTTTCTAAACTACCTCTCCCTGTTCTAGGTGCATGAGGGAAATAGGCAAACGCAATGCCGTAACTGTATCGAGTTTAGTTTCTGAACTGCTTTCAACTCACCCCTATTTCGCCATTCCGGAACCAAATCTAGATGATCAGGTGTACACTGCCCTGGCAATATTGGTTTTTAATGCCGCGGTCAAATGCCCAGCTGTGAGATCGTTATTACCCGAGCATACTAAGAGGCATTATGATTATTTACGAGACAGCCTGCCTGAACTCGTCCCAGAATTAAGAAAGGACATCAGGTGCTGGACAAACAACACTGCCAATGGTGAGTTCTGCATACTGTTATATGAAGAAGTCTTTTACTGTGACTATTACCAAAACCACAGTATTTGTTTTCAAATCAATTTTTCGGCTTGGAAGCCATAGTAAGTAATCCTTTTGTGCATAGAAATCATACCAGTGAATGTAAGCTTTTTTACAAAGAAATTATGCGGGCTTTACATTGAAAATTTCAGGTTTTTTCGCTTTAAATGTTTCTGAACGTGTTATTTTTACTGGCTTTCTACCAAAGTAATACATCTTATTATTCCTCTAAGATTTTAATCACAAGAAGCTGAAAATCTCAGGTATTCATACCAGCCGTTATGTAATTTCTGTTGTTTCATTTTGATAGGTGACAAAGATATCGAATCCTTCTACCGAAATACCCTCCAGCAAGCACGCAGTCTCGGAAGCTTTGATTTATCCGCTGCTTCATGTGTACTGGAATCTTGCATACGGGACCTTTCCCATATCGAACGTGTCTCACGACGTCTCGCACCAAATGCACACTTCTACTCGATGTACATCAAATGCATCAATATTCTATATCGGGTGAGAGCCGAAAGAACTTGGGCCGTCCCTACCCCGATTACTGTGGAAAACAGTGGGTTTTTCACGTCAGCTGTGGAGGAGCTTTTGTCGCTCTCATATCGCTTAGAGAACACATTTATTGGCCTTGGTAGTCGGGAGTTAGCCTCCGTGAAGCTGGTATGGCTTGTCTACGTTATCAAATGTCTTATTAACTGCCTTGTGTCTAAGCCATTTATTTACCCAAGGTTGCAGGATTTTCTTCGTAAGGAAGTGCACCAATGGCTTTTTTGAACAATTTAAGCGAACATCCTTGCGACTATGAATCCGCTAAAAACAAAGTAAGAAATTGATGCAGTGACCTGAAACTCCGTATGACCATGCAATCTGGTTGACTATTTTAAAACTTGGGATAGTTCAGAATACGGCTGTATTTTCGGCTCATTAACTGTTGATGACTAGCGTCAGTGGGGACTAGTGCAAACATTCCCTTAAAGCATTGACTATTTTGGCGTTCTTAAAATGTAAACCGGAACCTCTTTTCTGGATAGGTGCGTGTTCTTGCCCACTGTCTGCAGATGGTGCTGACCTCCAGGTCGAGCTCGATCAAGTCGATCGACCGCAAGCAGCATGATCTGGATTGCCTGCAGCTGTTCTTCGGTCGCATACGCCATTTCAGGGAAAGCGTCCTATCTGCTGACTCTGTTAGAGACTCTGGCTTGCAGGCCATTTTGAAGTGCGAGAGATTGCTGGAGGAAGGTTCCTATTCAATGACGAGAGCAGTATGCTATTTGCAAGACCTCCTGCTGAACTGCGATTTACGACCAATTGATATAGAAAACCCGCTACGAGAGATGAAAGCAACTATTGAGGAGCCATCTAGGTTTTCAGATTCCGTTCTTAGGTTTACCTCAGGCTTAACCCTTGGTATCCATGTAGATGCTACACTAGTGAATGTTACCGATACATCAAATATCTTTTTAATGGTTAGTTCCATATATTGTTATATTTTAATTCTTATCAGAGAACTTCTCATTTCAGGTGCGAGAGCTCTCATTCCAAATAGTAGTTTATCATCGCTGAATGAAAAAGTTAAATTAAAATTTTCATTATCATTGCAAGCTCTTTGCAATTACCTATTTGACCTAAATGACACCGTAATCTGACTCTAACGTAGTGTTGTTAAGGACCCAATTAATGTATGCTCCCAATTAATGTCTTCAATGTAAACCCATAGTGTGTATTTAATAGAGAATTTTGTACTAAGCCTAGAGTCAAGTCGTGTTATCTTGGTATTCTTTGTGCTCTGGTTCCCGCTGTTATGAAAAAATCCTTCTTTCCAAGGTCATTTATCCAGACATGAAAACTGATCTAATCAAACCGAAACCAGGCGATTTTCGACGGATCAGTGATTTAAAGCACCGTTTGGTGACTTCAATTGCTATATCTCATGGAACGTGGAGTGGTATGTACTTTAACCTTATGTAGAGTTGCTTATGTAGGTATGTAGCATTGCATTTACCTTTTATTATATGCTTTTCCTTTTCTGTGTTTTTTGTGTGGATGCATTTTCAAAATCGTTCAGTTATTAAACTGTGTGATCCGCTGCAACATTTGGCCTCTCCAAGATATAGAACGAAAAGCCCTAGGCATCATATATAATAGTCTGCACCCGGAGCGAATATTCAAAATAAGTAATGCCAATTTTTTTATTCATAAGTAATGCGAATTACCACTCCACAAACAATGGTTTGGTTTGAATTGGTTTTTTTTACAATAAATATGCCTTTATAGAATAGGGAGATGATTTTTGTTGGCTGTCTTTTTTTGCAAAGTCTTTATTAAAAAATAATATGTGATCGTTGTCATGCAATAGCAGACTTCTCACAAATGTTTTGTTTTTTTTAAGAATATTTTTCGTTTTTTTCAGTTCATAATTTTATCTATTTTCATTTCAAATTGACTTACTACGAAGCTTTTTTCACAATTTTATTTTGTTATACATCGGAAAGGGTTAATATTTAATAGCACATACCGGGAAGGGTGATGCGTGCTAGCTAAGTTTAATCTCGACTTCATTAGCCATTAACTTCACTTTCTTTCTACGCATCTTCTTTGTTTCCTTAGAGTCTTCTTCGGTTCAAGTAGCAGTTGTTGTAAAACACTCTACAGATGTCGACGAGGAGAAAGTTGTAGCATTTTTGCAGCCGAAGAAAACTTCGGATAGAATCATAAGGAAGTCTATGGTTAATGATGTCACGAGGGGACTCATTTGTCTTTGTGAGCCCGGGAAACTCACAGTACAACCAAAAGCATATCACAAGTAGAAATGATGAATTTATTGAAATTATTTTTCTGACAAAGTGTTAGCTGAGCATTCAGATACTGTAGTTATTATTTCAACGTTGCACAGTAAGTGTTTGGTTGCGTTTTTCTCCTCCATTAGATCCACATGGAGAGATTAACAGGATTTTGACATTTTCGCTTTGTTTTATGCCTAGTAAGAAATGAAGCTTGTAGTTGCTTGAAGCTTGTAGTTGCTTGTCATAGCTGGTGGAATGATAGTCATCATATATGAGTACAGAACTGCATTCGTTTTGACATCCCTCCTTTTTGGAGCTAAATTTTTACTGTTATCAGCCATTATACTGCTCAATAACTCATAATTTGGGTTAAGAAGGTTTTCGGCAATATTGTACATCTTGAAGACCTCGGCCACCTACTAATGTATGACAGTGTTAGAATGCCTTTTGAATTTTATCCAGGTCATGAAAGGATTTGTTATCGCTATTTTGATGGTGGGCCTTTCTGTAGCCAGGTGATTTTGGGGGCTTTGGGTTAGCCTGCCAGTCAATTGCGTTACTCGTGGTTGTTGTTCATTTTCCACAAATACTCACAGGGGCGTAAATATTGACACCCCCCCCCCCCTCAATAATTGAAAACCCGCATTTTGTCGGGCAAACGCCAGAAAAGATGCTTGCAAATCCTTAACAATCGGGCAAAATAAAACAGTAATCGAGAAATTATTTGTTAATTTCCCGCTTTGTCAAACAAAGGTGCTGTTTTTCCCAACAAAAGGCGATAGGTTGTTTATTCTCCTACTAGCAGGGCATTTTTTGCCCATTTTTAACATACTGAGTGGTGGGATAATTGCCCCACTGGGCCCTACGAGTTCCCACTGAAGAGAAAAATGCTACATTTGCCCTATATGTCGGCCATTTTGTGGCCCTTAGAAATAAAAGTAACCGGTGTTTCAAAAGGCTGGTAACAAATTTGGAGGCTCAATCGATGCTGATAGCAATCTTTATATCACTATATTTCTCATTTATCCACCTTGTAACTCGATTCATTGCTCAATTTACCAAGATCTTAGTGCTTCCTTGCATTTTTCAACCATACTCAGGCTGAGATATTTCCTTGAAATTAATATATCCCGTCGTTTCTCGTGTTTTCAGCCCATCTTCACCATAATAGCCATCAGTGCTGGTAGTGTTTCTTGCTGTCAACAAATAAGTCCCCACCCTTGAGTAAGCTACCACCCTCGAAGAAGCCCCCATCCTAAAATATTTTCTGCGAAATAAGTCCTCGGGGCTTATTCGAGGACATACAGTTGTGTCATATCTTGGAGGCAGAAGTCTCAACCCTGAAAAAGTTCAGTATATATCACAATCTGAAGCGCCAATCCGAAGAGTTATGTGTCGTTTCCTATGTCATTTTTGGTAGTGTATAAGTGTGGGCCCTTTAGAAAAATGCCCCACCACTCAAAAATCCTTAAAAAATACCATGCCTAATAGGTTCTGTTGTTAGTAAATTTGTAGGTTTTCTTCTCTAGGTTTTCGAAAATGTCAGGCAAAATCTTATATACATAAATCTTAAAATCTTATATACAAAATCTTATATAACACTGAAGGAAAAGTTCAAACCATATTTGACAATCATATTTTAACCAATATATTCAATAATGTCCCGTGAAATGATTTGAAGGCTTCGTCCTATTTTGAAGCCCAAAAAACCTATAATTGTACCTATAATACCTATAATACTCAGTCTTTGCATAATGTAGGGTTGGACCAAAATTCAAGCGTAGCATTATTCTGGTATGTTTAAAGATTTTAAACGAAAGGATGAAGAGATACTTGCCCAACTGATTACAATTTTTACAAATGGATGTATTGTGTAACGTTGCTGCAAGGGATTCCTTGACCTTCATCCCCCACAAAAAATTGTTTCAGGAAAAACGTTTAGAAATTTTAGATATGTTGCTTTTGTTTCAGCAAAAGTAATTTTATTGTTTTCAAAAAAGTTTCATATTTTGCAACTGTGTAACTGCAAGTTCAGCATTTTCAAAGGAGGCTCCTTTCAACAGGTTTCGAGAGCAATCAATTTTCCAAGTACAACTGCCTATGTTACTACCTGTTTTTTTCTTCAAACCTTGAAGGAGCTCATTCATACCTTCACTAGATCATTAGTTCAAGTTCCACATATTCTCTATTTTCCCAGGTCGCAAACAAAAATTTGCGAAGCTCTGAAATGTCACATTATCCATATTGCTGAAGATTCTACAAGATAGGTTTTTAACAAGAAATATGACAGATGACTGGCCAAACTTAGCTGAGAGAGAGACACTAGTTAGATTATGATGCAAAAATGAAAATTACCAGCACATCTTGTAAATTGATCAATAAAACAAGAAGAGTAAGTTATAAAATATAACTAATTATATAATTATTTTTAAGGAAATTGAAACAACACACATTTTTATGTGCATCGATGTAACACAAAATATTAACAAACAAATTATTCAGAATTCAAAATTACATTTCCATCAGTAACGGAAGTTTGTAAAATGTTGTTATTGTACAATCAATTCTGAGGGAATTATATATACAAAATTTGATACAAAAAACAGTTGCCTCAAGCTGAGGTTTATGTGACACAAAACTCAAATTATTGAGTAGTTTTAAAATATACAAAGAAGCTGAATACAGCATTTGCCAAAACCTTGGATGATTCTTCAAAACCCAACATATACAAACTTAATCAGATTGTGTGTGGATGAAGATTTCGCTCAGTGATGTCAGATGAAGATGGCAACAGTTTAGAACTTTTATTAGTCATCTACCTTTCAATTTGTAATTGTCCTTTGAAGTCATAAATAATATCTTTATTCATGCTGAAGTCATAGATATTAAGTTGTTGAAGTTGTTATTATCTATAACTCAAATCTAAACTTAATACTAAATCAGACAGGAATGCATTTATGCCATTAGATATTCTGCCATATACATACCACAACAGGGAACATTCTTCTTCCAATGACTTAAGTTAAAGCATTGCTTTATGAAAATATGTATCCTAAAATACTTGAAACGTTTGAAGTTTAACAAACTTTGCAACATAACTTGTAAAGCTCCCTTCACTGGCACTGCCAGTTTACTCAAAACAACAAGCAACTGTGCTACGAAATAAAACTGACCTTTATCTTACTCAAAATTGTAAGATTTGTGGAAAATTTATCAGGAGTCAAGAAAAATGTTTAAAAGCTACACTAAGTAAAAAATACATCATGCAAGCAGCAGCTCACCAAATGCACATAACACAGTTTAACAACAAACTATTGAGTAAGGTGAAAGATCCAGTACCTAAAAAAGACGGCCCTAACAAATAAATTAAGCATTATGCGTGTCTTTTTATTGACCTTTGCTGAGAGTAAAAACCTCAAGCTGCTACGAATTTACTGGTAGCTGATTTTCCCAATGAAGCTTAAAGTAACACAATTCAGTCATACTGGAATTCTTCAAGAAACTTCTGAATCAAGTGTGGCTTATCAAATTTAATGTAGATAATATACCTAAGGTTCAAATTGGACTGTCGAATATCGTAGTACTCAACTCAGATTTCATCCTGGCAAACAATGAGTTAGGCCGTCTCAATATCCTCCAAATAAGGAGGTCGCATGTGTCCGTGAATGGACATAAAAATACCAAAACACCCGATTAAACTAAATTCACCTTGGATTAAAGTGGCTAGGCCCGACGACAAATTTTGCTGTTTAAGCTAAAAAAATTGGCAACTGAAGTTTGCCATCATTACGTTATCCCCTTCTGCCATTATTACGTTGCTTCCGCGAAAATGATGGCTGTCTCGTGTTTATCCAACCAATTACACCCTACTTCCTAAGGGCGAGATCTTTCCCCGTTTTCTTGTTATCTGCATCAGTTGAGATTCATTGTGTTTTCCAATATGGAAATTATAACCGTGAAACAGCTTTGATTCACGACAAGAAATCACATTACGCGAAACCATCAATGAATCAGGGACTTCCGACTTCCATTTCCACCTTCAGTTTGTGGACGATGAACTGCCACTTTTTCCCATTCAAAACGACCTTGGCGTAGCTGTCCGAGTTCCAAATCAAAGTTGAACTTACTTATGCATCTTAAACGTTCGGAAGCTTGAACTTCAGCTAACAAATTTCGGTGTTCGTTCATAAGGCACTCCGCCTGCAATGGGCTTCCACCTCCACTTCGGTCTTCGAACACGAGTTTCCGTCTTGCTCTGAGCATGGAAGGCTTCTTTTCTGGTGAGCAGACAACACTGCGGATAGTGTTTTCTGGATAAGGCGGCTCCTCTTGCGTTTCCATAGCTGTTGTGTTGTACTTTCCTCCAAGGTTCTCAACTCCTTCCTTTACTATGCTTACTACGCTGTTTACCGTCCTTGTGATTTGCATGTGAACACTGCTCCCTGTCAGACGACTATTCCGCAACCACACCTTTTGTTCGTTAATGTGGATTATCTCTGAGTCACTGGATTCAAAAGGACAATGGTTCCTTCTGTTTTCATTTGGACTGCGGCCGCTGTTGGCATTAATTTGAGTGCAAGTTGGTCCATTGATTTTTTACAAACTTGTTTGAAACAAACTTGTCTTATCAATGAAAATTATTCCCACGAACGAGTTCTGCCATCTATCATCATTCGCAGAAATTAAAAGCATGTAAATTGAGGAAAGCAACGTCTCCCCACGGATCCCATTTTGCGATGGTTTTGCTGGTTCGAGGATTATGGCTCGAGGTGCAAAAAGGGGAGTCATATTGAAGCGTAGCAGCGGCGGTCTGGCACAGGGACAGGGCGGATACATGGCTCCTCGAGAAGACTTGTCCAAAGTGGCGCAAAGCAAACGGGGGGGTTCTATAGCGCTTTTATTACTCTGTAGTTCTATTTTCTGTATTTTCTAGTTCTTTGATTCTATGCGAAAAATTGCCGCTTAAACGCGATACAAAAGTCAGGCTCTCCTGAGTGGGGCTGTGCAGTTCACCCACGGTGGGAACGTTACGTTACATATAGGGACGCTACATATAGGGACGCTACACAGGGTCGTTGATAGACGGCCCGGGCCCCGGAGCCAAGCTCTGGGGCGGGCCCTTTTGCGCCGCAGTCGAAATATTTAATTGTAAGACCTATATTTTTTGCGGGCCCCGGACCTTTGCGCCGTTTACCTCTCTACGCTCCTGACGCTACATATAGGGACGTTACATATAGGGACGAAGGTTGAAACTCAAAGTAGGAAGCTCTGATTTTGACAAATTCTTTCGAAATAGTTTTTAAGTTGTTCCGTGCAGTTTTTCACAAAATCGGATTAGAGCCAACGTCAACGGGGGAAATGTGGGGGACTACCTCTCCCTTAAGGGTGTCTGTTGGAATATATGTATGCTCATTGGAAAGTTTCAGGTATTTTTTGTCAGAGAGCGCACATTTGTTTGATTCTTAAATAATGGGCAAGTAATGAAAGTGTGGCTCGACTCCTCAATAGACGATCTCTCAATAGAGTTTTTGTTTATACTAACTTGTCTGAAAATAGGAATGCAGACTGCCATAACTTTTAATATAATGAAGTGAGATGCGAACACTTCTGACCAGATATATTTAACCATTTCTTAATAATCTATTCCTCAAATTTTACTTCTGACTACAATCAGCATCTTTTTGTGTACATTGTTGATTTTAATAGGCCTCATCAATAAAAAGTGACGAAGTAGATGGTTTTTGAATGGCATATGTACAAGCTCACCTTCACAACTGGGGAAACTGTGTATTTGCATTTCAGCAGGCCTCACTGCTTAAAAAAGGCTGCCAATTCATTTACAATATTCATTCAATTCAACGCATTTATTGTATTGCCAATTCATCATTTTCACAATAATTACTATACAGATACGAATTTCTTTCAAGCTAAATTGTTCGAGTATTGTTTTATTACCTACAACTCATCGCGACTAGTCTCGATAACCAAAAACAAAAAAATATTCCTAGATAATGAAAAACCTATTAACAAACTAATTGAACATGATTTACACGCTTTTTTATAAGGAACCACTTTATAGGGAACCTACATGTAAAAGGCCTAAATATTTAAAGAACTTATACAACTAAAAACGAAATCCCTAAGGAACTTTTCGATTTGAAAATCTTTTATAACTGCAAGCATCAAGAGCTAAAAATCCGGTTCCATTTATTTGCAGCCAATAATCGCATAGATTGTTTGCTATTCGTGTGTCAAGTGCTTCATTGAGTAGTTTCCGCATATTCTATCTCGCCCCTCTCTCTATTAAGTGTAAAGACTTATTGATATGCAGTGAAAATTAAGGAACTGTTAAGGAACTTTTGGTACTAAAATCTGATGACGTCTACGAGGTCTACGAATAAGGAACTTTCGGAACTAGGCCTTGAGGTAGGTTCCATATAAAAAAGCGCGTATTACTGCATAGACATTTGCTTGCTTTAGTTGGTAGCTTCAGAGGATACGAGCCTTAAGGCTGCGTATCTTGAAAAGTACACACCATATGGAGACGAAGACACCATTAAAATGCTCCATATTATATGCTCTTTTCATTTAGCATATATTTGGAAATTAAATTTTGGGTGAAAATGGTCATTTTTGAAAGGCCGTCGTCATAGTGTTTTTGGTGATTTTCGGCGCTCCTTTAGGGCTTCTTATCTCGAAAAATATATACCATAGCGAGCCCAAAGCACCCTCAAAATGCTGCATGCCCTTTCTATTCAGTAAATTTTTGGAAAATTGAATTTTGGGCCAAAAATAGCAATTTTTGCAAGCCCTATGTTTTTGCAAACTGATAATGGAATTTCAAATTTTAAAAGTAGTCCGTGAATGAATGGGCATTACAGTTGTCTGCCATCTAAATGGGTGAATACTTATATAGGTCATCTGGAAAGAAGAAATAAGATCATGCTTAACCGTTTAATGCATTAGAATGCCAATATCGACTGAATACATCGAGCAACAAGCTCCTTGCATACTATAACTTTCCCAGTGCTAATTTTGATGTCACTCACCAGGTGCAGCTGCCCTAACATTTTATTATCTTATCAATATTATCCAAGTATTTGCTCTGTGCCTATTGCTAACTGCCCTAACATTTTATTCTTTTTATAAATATTGTCCAAGTATTTACTAAAAGAAGAGGCGCCTTGCGGATGCCAAACTGTTGCCTTTCATTTCTGCATCATTTCACGGTTATGTTATAGCAAGACTCCAAGGAAACTCTTGAATTGAGCTCGAGTAGCTCAAGCCAACAATTTTATGACACTAATTTTCTCATATACGCGTAAACGCCATTTTCAGGCCTGGCAGGGGTACGCAATTCAAATAAAGTGTATTATAAAAAGCAGGGAAGTCTTGGAAAGTTCAATGCGCTTAAAAAGATGTTTCGGAAGAAGCGATTTCTCCGGGCGAATGCCCCAGAGCGAAAGAGAAAGCAATAGTTACAAAAAATACAGGGTATACAACACGTTGTGCACGTAGAAACGACAAAAGTCTGTGGGGCAGGTGGGGTAGTGCCCCACCAGGATTTTTCAGCGAGTTTGGCCAATCATTGACCTGTTTCTTTCCCCATTCGAGGCCACGATGTCTGATTATATCATAATTCGGAGCACTTTCTGATATGCCACACTAAATTCAACTCAACTCTGTAAAAAGCCATGACGTAGGCTCTCGGGACAGGCGGGAAAGAGCCCCAGAACGCAAAGATAACGTTCACCAACCGTTAGTACAGAAAGAAATTCTGATCGCGAATGGTATAAAAAACATAGAGAAACACATGGGTTTTCTTTCTTTTAAAAAATGTTTCTGTTGACATGAACAGGCTCTTTGAGTGTGCGTTTAAGCGTTTGAAAATATATGAAGTACCTGAAGTGAAGCTATTAGGCCATTAACTAACGGATATCCCCTGTTATTCAAACGGTGTCACAAAAAGTAGTCCAAGAATCGTGCATTTAGTGCAAGATATGGTTTGAAAAGAAAGCTAAACAAATCTTGATTTGAGGAGCCATCGACAAGTTTGGAAGCCCTAATCTGAAGCAGATCAACTAATTTTTCTTCTAAAACCATAACTTTGTAATGTGGTGTACGCATTACACCATAGTAACTTACTCTTTGTAAAAGATTCTAGGCGAGGCTCGGAGGCTGGAACTTACCATTTTTCCACGCGTTGCCACTGACAAAGCAGAGATAACAGATATCATGTATACGTAAAGAGAGATTAAACGCACACAATGTGAAATTTTCGAGCAAAGCAATAAGGCATGAACAAAATGGTTTTGCTAAAGCAATAGAAATCTTCCTTATTATCGTTGTTTTTGAAGTACTTTACAACAGACCAAGGCAGGTGTCCCGAAGAGCAGTGGGGACGATGATTAGAAAATACGTGTTTATGAAGCAAACAAGCTTAAGAGAGAAATAGCCGCGGAAATAGCTTCAGAAGAAGAATGCAGCAAGAAAAGATCGTTACTTTCGTAGGCAAAAAAGTCAGCAATGCATAAATGGCCTCCTGGAGAAAATTAAAAAAGCAGGAATATGAAAATAAGGTTGATATGTCGAACTAATGTCTAATATACTAGGCAATTGTCATAAAGCTCATTAATGTGTCGCACAGGAGGACTCACTAGCAAACAATATTCTCAAGCGGATAATATCAAACGTTACGTCGTTGGGCAATAGAAACATTTGATAAATAGATAAATAGGACTTGAACATGGGATCGAAACGTGATACACGCTTTGTTTTATAAGGAACCTACATGTAGAAGGCCGAAATATTTAAAGAACTTATACTACTGAAAACGAACTTTTCGATTTGTAAATTTTTTATAACTGCAAGCATCAAGAACTAAAAACCCGGTTCCATTAATTTGCAGCCAATACTCGCATAGATTGTTTGCTATTCGTGTGTCAAGTGCTTCATTGAGTAGTTTTCGCATATGCTATCTTGCCCCTCTCCCTATTAAGGCTGTTGAGGCTTATTGATGTCCAGTGAAAATTAAGGAACTTTTAAGGAATATTTAGTGCTAAAATCTGATGATTTGAGGTCTACGAATAAGGAACTTTTGGAACCAGGCCTTGAGGTAGGTTCCTTATAAAAAAGCGTGTACTTTTTCTGGAGGCGCGTTAGAGATACTGGAAGTGACTAGAAGCCCATCTCTTTTAAAAGTTGCCAAGACCTGGCTGATATTCAAGTCACCTAGGAAATTCAATTCATTGTCAATGCCAGTCTAACTGTCTTTAAATGGGACAAGTACCTACTATTGAAGGTATGAGCTACTTGCATTTAGACGAGACTTAACGACGCAAGAAGAGAAAGTATGTCAAATCTAAATAAAGTCGAAAACATCCCCTCACGCCTTTCACGAATGGCATTTGGATTTTGTGGCCAATGCAGAGTACGTTTTATCCTTTGGAAAACATCTAATTCGAATGTTTTAGATACGGTTCGTTGAGAGAAATATGCCAATCGAGAATGATAATGCAAAACGCTGCTTGAGCGAAACAGGATGAACAGTTTTGACATTCACCTGCTTCTAGAACGACATGCCAAAGGAAATCTCGCTTGTTTTGAAGTTTTAAGAAGAAATATTTCTCGTGGGTGGAAGACAGCCCAAATATCTCACGAAGTTTTTCCAATATATACAGCTGGATATCTAATCAAACAAGTGTCTTTTGACGACTAAAGTTTTGGGTGCTTGATGATATGCAAGCATTTAAAAAACGTTATAATTATGAAGGCTTAAGTCGCGCCAACGTCTTGCGTTTTTCCAAAAAGTTTCCACGAAAATTTGCCCTTTGCTATTCACTGCATTTGGAAATGTTAATTACATGCTAAATTTCAAATTATTGGTGGAAGAAATTTTGTTTTTAGAAACTGGCTCTGCAGCATAATGCTGATGTTATCGGAATCTGTTTGAATGCTTGATATTAGAATAGAGTTGAAATCTTCACTCTAAAAAAACAAGCAGTTCAATTTCACATTAAAGCCCCTATCATTGTACGAAAACAGAACTATTCATATGAAACTATTGAGCCGAACAAATAAAAAGCTGCAAATAATGAGAACGGTTGGTGGGGAATGAAGAGGTTTGAATAGAGAGAGAATTGAGAAGAAAATTGTAATTGTGGGCGCAATTCTATGATTAAAATAGGACTGTGGCACTCTTCAGCTGACGTTCAACACAGTTTTTGTAGACTGCAATGTGGCATGTGGAAGAAGCCCAGGAAAAGCAAGATTAAGACAAAACTGGGTGGCATTTTAAATCGCAGATACAACCAAAATAAGAACCGGCTGTATTATAAGTTCAGCATTTAAATGCAAGCAAGCAATAAGGCTTTAGAAAAAAACAAATCCTTGGATTAAATCAGTAAATTAATCACATTAAGGCAAGCGGCACTTGAATAATTCCACTTTTCAAAGGCAACGCCCAATAGAGCCCCCGATCAGCAAGTATCCTGTAGGAAAAAAATTAGACATTGAATTCGAAAAAGGTTTAGTGCTTCTTGTTTTTCCAAGTATGACCACAGTGAGAAGAAACACCTTGATATAGCTACAGTAACATTAGTGTTAGCGAGAAAAGGGTAGAATAACGAGTAAGCGCAAGGAAAATCAGGAAACCCTACGAAAGTTGATTAATACTTTTGAAAGGCTTTGATTTAGAGAGTCATCTGCTTGACTTAGCTTTACTTTGCCTTCTCGTAAAAGGTAAAGCAAAGCAAAGCGAACTACTGATACACTGTGGAGTTTAATAGGGTTTGCAATACAGTGCACTGCCTTACTTACAACTACGTTGTAATGCGTCTGAAAAACGTGAGAATTGAATACTGCTTATAATAGGGTCGGGGGCACAAAATGTTTATAGATATGTGAAATACACGAACAAAGACTAAATGTCAAGGACTATCACAGTCTAGCTGTAGTTTTCTTTTCGCTATTCTAATTTAAATTAATGTTTATTATTAATAGCAATCTACAATGAGTACCTCTTGCAAGATAAAGTAAAACTAATGCACAAGACAAACGGGCAAGCCTTGAGACAAGACTTTCCCATTGTCCTACTAAATGATACAAAAAGGTCAAAACTGTAGCAATTGCATGTTCATTGTAACCGCTGCGTACTACATTTGTGTATCCGAAGCACTGACGGATTCATTTGTGATCTTTGTCCCTCCGCTTGTTGAAGAGCCAGAAAGGTACTTTTGACCAGCTCTTCTGCCAAACAATGCAACCAGCTCTTTACGAAACAGTGAGCCACTCAAACTGTAAAGAATGAAGTTGATGGAGGAGTTGATCACGACACCAAGTTTAGCAAACGCAAAAGACTTGTTAACTTGATCCCATTTCTCGCCCTTTTTTCCGCCGTATCCGAGCATGTAGAAGCACTGAGTGATGCATTGCCAAGCAAGAAGGACCAAAAAAGTGAATGTAACAGCCAGAAGCATTCGTGTCATTTGTTGGTCTTGGTCTTTATTGTCGCGAGACTTGGAGAATTTCTTTGAAGCCTGCTTAGCCCTCTTTTGCAATGCTCGAATGATTCCTCCATTGAAAAAGGCAATCAAGCCCCAAGGGGCCAAAACAAGGAAAATGCAGTGAACCCAAAATTCATAATTGATGGCACCGTTTGAGCTTCCATATTCAGAAGGCATGAAGCATTCTGGGCTCGCATTGTCAGCTTTCCTTGTCACAAAATTAAAGAAATGAGGAAAATTTACAAGGAAGCAGCAAATGAGGGTAGCACCGATGCCTATGTAGGCCCTAGTAGGAGAGCAAAAATCTTTGGCTTTCACAGGAAAATTTACCATTATAAACCTGTTGCAGGTGACACAGACGACAAGCCATATACTCGATACAATGAAGTAGAAGAAGAACGGGTAGCCAATGTAGCAATGAAAATAGCAGAATGAAGTTGAACTGAGAAGGGAAGGAAAGGTTTGTGAAAGCGAATCGTCAAGCAGAAAAAAAACCAAAAGACCAATGTCTGCAACAGCTAATGCTATGAGATAAATGGCTGTGGACTTGTTTCTTCCGAAATTTCTCTTGAGGACTCTTTTCCAGACGATGATAGATATGAAGTTGCCGATAAGGCCAAACAAACTTATGATGACTCCTACTGGAACACTCATCACCCAATGAAAACGTTCCGCAGTGGCCTAAAAGAGGGAAGAGGCATGATTACATCTTTCGTGCAGCTATGTAATTTCTAACTAGATTAAGTCTTGATCAAATTGATATTAGTTAGTTAAGTTCGTACCATAAATCAGCAAAGCAGAATTTACACAACTGCAAATTCATGGATACATAGCAACTCTAGGCATAATTAACTCGTATCTGTCAGAGGCGCTAACAACGATAAAAGTCTTGAAAATAGAAGAAACCTCTTCAGTGTATTATGAGTCTGGCTCATGCTAGATGGAGTTTTAACAGTGTCCGTGAACCTAGGGCTGGGATCTACAAGGAAGGTATGTCATTTCGCATATAGGTCGTTGGATTCGACTTCACCTTGCTGGAAACTCAGATCTTCCGAGTCACGGTGTCACATTATTTCATTTGTCTTGTTAACACCATAATTGGACTGGGTAATTTGTATGCAAATCATGAATCGTCTTTAGGGTCAGATCATTTAAAATAAAACGAACCAGTCTTCGTCACATCAAGGGGTCAAGGGACCTCACAGTTTATGGTAGTAGCAAAATCCCCTGAAGCCTCCCTGTTGTCGTCACATTAATTCAAGACAAAGCACTCCTACAGCTCTGAGCCAAAAGTGTTAGATTAATTTATTCTAATAAGAACGAAAAATGAGGATTAAGAATTAATTAAAAAAAGAAATTCAACGCGCTTTTGATAATCCCAATTTGTAATGGAGGAGACGTCACCATTCCCTCTAGCCGCTTCAGATTATGCATGACAAATATTTGTTCATTCGAAAATCGGGCTGTTTTTGCATTTTAGAAAAGTAAAATCATGATTAATCCAGGCGGTCCTTTACATTAAGGTTTCAATAGCATGTAGATGCTACAAGATTAATAGTGAATGCTATTGTTTAAGGTAGTTCACTAGGGCAAGGTAGTTAACATTGAAAAGACTAACTTTATAATCTTTCACTCTCCTATGAAGAAATTCCCAGAAGAAATCATTTCAAAATTAGAAAAACCAGTCAAAAGAGTTGAATTTATAAGTTTTTTTGGTACACGTATGGATGAGAATCTTTCATGGAAAAATATACGACTAGATTAACTCTAAAGCTTTGTAGAAACTCTCCTACATTCATAGAAATTAGATATCTAATGGACCAAGAAACTCTTTTGTGTCTTTATAACTCTTTATTTTTCTCTTTTCTCAACTATGGAATAAAATCTTAGGGGTCTGTCATTTGAAACACACCAGAAATGCCTGTTTTTTCTACAAAAGAAAGTTCTAAGATGCTGAGGTGGATCCAAAGTGGGTTTCTAGATACCCGGAACTCAGTCCATTTTCTAGAGTAAATTTATAGAAAGATTAATATAACATAAATATATTTTAGCAAAAAAATTCAGCAGATCATCTGGCTATGTACAGTCAGCTCCCTGGAAACATTGAATAGAGCCTTTATACTTGTTTCGTCTAAACCGTCCTTCCAGTGTTCTCTCCCCCCTCACTAATTAAAATGAAAGAAGCGCTCTGCTACTGCGGGGGAACATATCTGTACCTAAGTATACATGCCCACGTATAGCAATATTCAATATAGTGTTAATATATATGCAATCCAACAGATTTGTTTTCAATACAAAATAAGATTATGCAATATAGATATATGCAGTGCAATAAAAACTTATGGAACACAATATAAATGAGGGCAGTGCAGTAAAATTTATGCAGTGTAAGGTGCGAAAAAATTTCGCCATTATTGTTTCTAGAACCCTTCCATAGAAAGTCATTCTAAATTCAAAATTCAATTTTCAATTTTTTTTCACGTAGGTTTTTCACTTTCATGTGTCTAGTTTTATGTATTTATTTGCCTTAGCTGAAGATGATTTTTGAATAAATAAACTAAAATTGCAGACATGTTGCTACGTCTTGATTTGATACCTTTCTAAAGTGGAGCCTGTATTGCATTGCATTGACCCTGTTCAAATGAAGGTAAATGAGATACGATACAGCGGGCTTATTAGCATTAATCGGCTAATATGAATGTAGATAATTTTACCTGGTACCTAAAAAGTTTGCAATTGCAATTTTCAAATTGATTTAAAGAAAGTAAGAAAAGAGAAGCAAGTAAGTAGAAAGATTTTATTAATGGACAATTCTATTCTATGCACAACTTGACTAACTGTAGATGTCCTATTGAAATTGCTAAATGGTATACACATTAACAAAGTTCTTCTCACATGCAGCAGGTAAAGCTTCACTTGCCTAAAATATAGAAATATATGTTACAGTGGTCTATCCAGGGTCAAAAATGTAACTCTATACTTTCGATATTGGTTGCTGAAAGACCCAGCGTGAAAATGTGTGTGTATGCAGTTGCTAGAGCAAACAGAAAAATCATGACCTATAATTGATCTGTCAGAGAAAGAAGAGGAGAAAGACGAGAGTTGACACAGAATTGAGAAGAGCAAAGGAAAGTTTGAAAGGAAGATGGAGATGTAGTGAAGAATCGGACGTATCGCAAGAAGGTCAGGGTAATCCTGGAAAGGAATAATGGTGATGGTCATCTGCCAGCATTAGCAAAAGACCCCGTCCTGACATTGTGTAAAAGTTGTTTACATAGTGGAAAAGTAACAACGAGCCAAAGAACCTCATTTCATGCAGTTGCCGACTTCATTGCGCAAATATTGACGGTTGAGCTTTACGAAGGAGGAAATTAAAAATGAATACGTTAAAAACATAAAGTTAGCATTAAAAGAACAAAAAACAGAACTAAAAATGCAAATTGTCAACAACTATGTGACTAATTTATGAACAGATTTATAAACTGCTTCTTTATTACACGATAATTAGATAGGAAAAGGAATTGATGCATATTTGCATTATCCGCTTTTCTCCCTTTCTTGTTTATCAAATATGTTATTGTTTAGTCAATATTAATTTGATCTAAAAAACAAGGAAAGAAAAGATAAATTACTTGCAATCTGTTTAGCTAATTATTCATCGAAGGGAGGTTTATGAAATCCCGCTGACGTCTTATGCATGCATGGACGACAACAAGCAGAAATTCGTATTGGACGAGTTCTCGAGTTTGACTTTGTATTTGACTACTAGGCCACTAGGCTATAAAACAAAATAGTGACGTCATGAAAAGGGCTCATCGCAATCTGGTAATCTGGTAAAATTATGGATCCGATAGAAAAATTGATATTGAGTTTCAACCTCGTACCGCACACACAGCCTTCTACGGCCAGTGCATGCTAGAAAAATTGACGGATAAGGACTGCAGCGTGTTACCTACTCAAAACCGAATCGTCTCTGGTCATTGAAGTGACATGCTCAAACATTGAAAACAACGCAGAATCAATAGTTAATTGACTAAAGGGACTTAAACGACCGATTTCAAACTTCAGATAATTTCGTTGAATTTTCAAATGCAAAAGTTACGGCTGCTTCTACATCAACCTTTCTCTTCAAATTCCAAAGAACTCCAATAACGGTTTAAATATCAACACTGGAATCAATAACTCACGAAAATTTTGGGTCTAACCTCTTTATAAGAAACTATGCTAATGTGAAAAATTTGCGTAATGAAGAAACAAAAGCCAGCTTCAATTGAACACTCCCGCTTTGTATCATTCGTGTCGAGAAGGCATTTGGTGGTAGCTTTAGTAAGTTAATTTGGCTTCTACACAAAACGCTCGTCAAGTTTTAAATGTGGCAAAAGCTACCAGCAACTGAGAAGGTTGTTTGTTGTACCCGTGCCAATACGAGGATAAATTTGATTGATGCGCGATTTCTTGCCTTGGGTATGGAACAACGGCATTGCCAATATTCTAGAATTGAAATCATGCCTCCTCAATGCGCTGTAATTGGGCAGCCGTAGTCACAATGAGTTGAGAGTGGGAAGCAGCACCGGGTGCAAAACGAAACTGTAACAGCAGTTTGAATACTTGTGCTAGCCACCGAAAGGCTGGGTTTAGCTGATTTCAAAAGCATGATATCAGAAGGACAGGATATCATTTTCATTTTAAACGTATTTATACAGGGTAAGAATTAAATATAAAACCTGTTTTACTATTGGCCCTGAGTAAAAAAAAGCCCAAAAATACACAATAATACCAATTCTAATGATACCGAGTTATTTTAATTTAATATAAAAATACAATATAACACAAGCTAAAAGAAAGACAGAGAGACCGAAAGAAGGACGGATTTGTCCATGTTAGAGACTCTTATCAGTTTTAAGTCTCGTTTTAAAGCAATGGATGGAGGATGTTAATTTTGATTCTAGCCAAGATCATTCCAAACTTTTGCACCACGATAAGCGAAGGATTTTCGTCCGTAGGATCGTCTCGTTCGGGGTAATAGCAGGTCAGTATTTGATTTGCGAAGACCGCCATTATTGCAATCTGACTGTTTTGAAAAGTACTCACTATTCTGGGGCTAGATTATTCAGACATTTAAAGGCCATGTGACTTTACACGGTGAATAGGTGTCTCGACTGTAGACCATTCTTAAAATTGAGTCAAAGGTGCTGCAGATGTATCGAAATCAATGTTTGTTGCTATTCTCGATGCCATGCTTCAGAGTTCTTGTAATTCATTCAACCTGGAGGTCCCACAGGAGACTCATACTGTTAAGATCTATATTTACCTCGAGTCTTTATAAAAATCAGCTCAGCGATTGGCAAAAGGCTCACACTTCAATTCTCGCTAATTATCAATACACAAAGAGACGTAACTTCATCGACTTCAGCTTGCTGTCATTACTTTTGGTCGACTCGACAAAGGACCATAATTAAACTTTTCTCGTGGTCATTTTAGACAAGCTCTGCAAAGGCTACACATTTTAAGCGTTATCTATGTTTGTAGAGAATTGAAGAGTTTAACGTGATTTAAGAAAAGAACCGCGTCACTGTTTGACTGCGATGCTCTTAGCGTATTTCTTATTTTCATGGCAAAATGTGTACTCTAAATGATAAGAAGAGATTGCAAACATACCATTTCAATTCGAATGTAGAATGGCACCAGAATTGCGATTGCGGAGAACTCAGTTACCTCGATTATCTACCCTCGAAGCATTCGAGAGCTACGCGCAGCATTTGAGAGAAGATAAGCGACGCACCGATTGATCAACATCGCGAGGCGTTCAACGCACCTGCTGCCATCCCATCATGCTCTTTTCAACATTCTTCTTTCCCGGCTCGCATTGAAGTGTTCAGTTTTCAATTTGTATATTTGAAATCCCTGCAGCGAGCCATCAGCAGATACTCGGCAAGTCTTTCCAATAGACCGTAGTCCGGCAATCACCATAATCATCATCATCATCATCTCATCATCATCATCATCATCATCACCATCATCATCAACATCATCATCATCATCCTCATCCTCATCATCATCATCATCATCATCACCATCATCATCATCATCATCCTCATCATCCTCATCATCATCGTCACCATAATCATCATCATCATCATCATCATCATCATCATCACCATCATCATCATCATCATCACCATAATCATCATCATCATCATCATCATCATCATCATCATCATCATCATCATCACCATCATCATCATCCTCCTCATCCTCATCATCATCATCATCATCATCATCATCACCATCACCATTGCAAGTCTTCCATTGCCACGATGTAATATTCTCGAATGAGTATCATTTCATTTTAAGAAATAATCCTGTAGCGTTCCTTTTTAGAGTAACTAAGGTGAGCGAATGTCCTCAAGTTGTGCTTCTAGACCAGTTAACGCCCATGGTATCAATCCATTTAAAAGGTAGATTCCCGACAGCTATTTAGATTTATTCTTCAAGGTAAGGCTCCATGCCAAAAACCAGGATTTCACGTCATTCTCTTGAAATAAGAAAAACGATTACCTAACCATATCCAGTGTAAGGGTCTGTTTACATGGGAAATTTCTATTCCAACTAGACGTTCTATCTCTTTGCCGAAATCGCACCTCGCTATCTCTTAGTATAAACCTCTCAAAAAATTGTTTCCTTCAAATGAGAGGAGGGCTAGCCAACCTAGCCGAGATCTCGCTTTGGAGCACCCGGCGAGTATGGAAAGTTGGTTTCCGGTCCACCAGATTGTGCATTAAGAGCTGTCATCAGGTGTGCATCAACGTACGCATGCACACCCGCAATGTAACAAAAAATGTAGATATAATAAAGTTTATGATATAAAAAGGAATTTTTCAGCAGAAATGTTTATCTAAAAGCCCATAGAACAAATGATTTTACATAAAACCAAAATGCACTTTTTTAGAATGGGCAACTAGAAAGATTAAAGCTTCAAGTTATTACGCAATAAACTTCTGTTATAGTCAAACCTGATATTTCTTTCTTTTGATTGCAGAAATAGTGTAACAGTTGACAAAGCACGAATGAACGATTTGCATAATTAAATCTTATTTTTTGCAACAATGAATAATAGTGTGTGCACCAACGACGCCAAACAATTGTTATCTCGCACGAAAAAGATTGACTCAGAACCGAATTATCCGGGTATAACTTTTTCTTTCTATATTGGGTACCTGGATCCTGCCTAAGGCCCGAGTTACACGACGTCGGATTGGGTTCTCTTCGGATTGCTTTTCACTTCGGATAGGGGTTTCAGTTACACGACGCTGCGGCAATCCGAAGTACTTCGGTGGGCGTAACCGGAGCGAAAGTCACTCCGCTCTGGAGGTGAAATGAAAATCAATCCGAAGTACTTCGCTTCGCATTCCTTCTCGTGTAAACACTGAATCCGAAATGATTCTACACTCCAAAACCTCGTTTCAGATCACGTTGCCTCTGTTATGTGCAAAATGTGCGCGCTTTTTGAAGAAGGGAATACCCAGCAAAAACATGGCTGACATCAAATTGTTAATCAAAGTTTTTCTTGGCATGTTTGAGTTCATTAATCACAACTATATGGCACGAAGAAAATTGTTGGCGCCAAACGCCTTATCAACAGAGAGCTCCTCCGCCACTTCACGAAAGAGAGGTTTTTGTCTGCGCAGTACATAGCAATCCGTAATCGTGTAACAGCGAAGCAAAAGTCAATCCGATGTCGTGTAATCACTTGGAAAACCGAAGTGCAACTGCTTCGGATTGGGGTGGGCAATCCGAAGCAAAAATCAACCCGACGTCGTGTATCTCGGGCCTAAGTGTAATCAAGCTTTTTGGCCATTCTACGCGGGCTAGGTACCAGTTTCACGCATGAGCGGTTCTATTGTTTCAGTGTTCGTGGTTTCAAAATGTCGACACAGAAACGGAAAGTTGCGAGGAAACAACAACGAGGAAACATCTAGAAAACAACTTGACTTTCCTCTTTGAATGGTATCGATTGCCCTTCTCAAAACCTGACAAAATAAATATATTTCATAGTTTATACCTGTGATACACTTCTCAGCTATGGTCATGAATGTAATTAATTCTAATTTTTTTACTTCCTATGGCCTAGTTGTGAAACAGGAGTCTGATTTCTGATTTTTTATCTATTCTTCGCACAACACAAATAGTTTGGACCTTTCTTCGCATTGAGTGTAGAACAACGGGTGTTACATTATCTACAGGGCCTTTTGGTCCAATATCAATTTTTCTTTGGGCATAATTCAAATCTTCCTTGATGGTTGGGAGAAGGGTTTGATAATATGGCTGGTTGTGTGTTCCAATTTCAAGAATGTCCATGTTTGCAATTTCTAGCTTCAGCAAAAGGCAGTCCACCTTTTTGGCAGTGTGTTAATAGCTAAGGAATGAACCAGGCTCTGTCCAGCAAATATGCAAGGATTTATTTTCTATGAGAAAGCTGGAATCAAAACAGAACAGGCTCTTCTTTAGACTAAATGTCGAATTATTCTTAACACCGCAAAAGCACTTAATGAGCAGGAGATTGAGAGGGCGTTTGAAGTACACACAAGCTATTAGTCCATACATCACAAGCTTTTTATTGTGCCCGTGTTTATACAGAAGGTTAAAATCAATTAGAGTTTTCACCATTATGAAAATAATGTTTGCTATTGTAATCCTCTAATGCAACGCAGGACAGTACAACCGCGACTGACGATGTAAATTGCAAGACTTCTTTGCAGTATTGTTTGTTTTTACGTCTTTTATACAAGAAGACAACATTTATAACGCTGTGGTTGTGCGATTGAGAGGCTGTATGTTGTGACTCTTATTTAACTTGTATTGAGGTGTAGAGATTCCCTTGATTTCATTAATTTGCGCAGAGTTTTGAGCAAATCTAGTCATTGATTGACGTTTGCATCGTTAAGTGCTAGCTTTTGTTATCTGTAATGGTATATAAGATAAAACTGGAATTCTCTTTCTGGGTCTCTAATATTTAAAATAAAAAAACAGTACTGCGACAATGTCAAGTTTTATAGAAATATTCAACATTGGCTACAAGTATTACTGAAAGGAATGTGAGAAAAGAATGTCGAAGAAGAATAGGAATGAATAAGAAGAACGAGAGTGAAGTGAAGAACGAAAAAGAAGAAAGAAACGAGATCTTGGTTGCCTATCACTAGATCATATGTTTATTGATTGATTAGCCCACTCAAATGTTATCTGAAAATATTAGTAAATCAACAAAATATTGAGTCACTATTTGCCTCCAATTATGAAGAGCCTTGTTCCCGGAGTTCAAAAACAGGTTCTCATAAATCAATGTTAGTTGCCATTTTACGCCTGAAATTACTAATGGCTGAGTCTGAACACTATTTGCATTTCTGCAGTTTTGCACGCTGGAGAGATGACTACCTGGTCTTAAACACTTATCAGTGTTAGGTACGATTTAGTCCGAAGTAACTGTCGGCTGAGACTGGAAGAAAGGACTTGCCTATTAAAGAAATTCTAATTATGAAATGAGTTACGAATTTTTTGTTGCATTGAAGCCATTATCTTTAAGACTGTCTATCTAGTTTACTGAAATTTGTTTTAAACGATTGAAAAGCATAAAAAAATCACGAAAACCAAAGTCAGATCTGAAAATGTAGTTTTAACGAGCCCTTATTTTAATGTCGATCATGGGGGTCAATTCTAATTAAGGTGGTGATCTATTCTAACTCTTTATCTATTTAGGTAGAATGATTTGTAAATGATCTTCAATAAATGATTGATGATAAATGATACGGTCTTTAATAAATGATTTTTCCAAAGTGAAGATCTCATTACCCTTCGAAAGGCATTACCAGAGTATCTTCAAAAGGCAGATCTGTGAAGCCGTATCGTGGTAAAGCAGTTGGAGAATTGAAAGGTTTGGGAGAGAACTTGCTGAAGAGAAATAAGAGAGGTCAGTTGACGAAATGTAGAGAAGGTGTCTTTCGATAATCGGCATTAACAAAACTTCATTTAAGCTATTTCCATTGCGTGAAAAAATGATGCGAGGGTTGGTTCTTTGAAGTCAAATGAACAATAGCAAGTTCACGCCTTTCGCGCTACGTGATGAAACACTTACGCCGGAAAAAAACTTTTCCTACCCATAGACATGCCCTTGCATTCATAGGAACGTGAATGAATACAGAGAAGCTGAGAATGAACTCCGGTGAGGTGGGGGAACAACTGAACGGAAACTCGATTGTTGAACATTTGAAATAGCATGGCTCTTTCTGCGTGAAAAAAGAGGCTCTTTCTGCACAGCCCTATGTACATTCATTAGAAATCTGTAGAGGTTGATGAAGGTAATGGGGAAGATGGTAGCATTGTTAAAAAATACAGCACACGCCTATACATCCGTCCTTATTACAGTACTAGTTGAAATTTCACAAAACGGAATGGTCATGTAGCAAGATCTAAGCAATTGGCTTTGCAACACTGTGCTCAAGCTTTGTTGTCCTTGCTGAATAGAGATGACCCACAAAAAGCAATGGTAGCTCTCTGAGCACCTCAGCAAAAACATCGCGGCAGAATTCATGCATAGTTTGTTTATGAATTTCAAAGTAATTTTCGTCCATTCTTCGAAAAACTCATTCAACAAGTGCTTAAAGGACCTCGTGGATCAGCAATTATTTGTTTTTTTATTGGGAACTAGACATTCTCAATAATATTAAGGTCGGGGCTTTGCGCAGGCCAAGAAGGGCTGAATATGTATGGGCTTTGTGTAGGACAATTTCCTATCTGCCCTCCAATTTGTAATTTTCAAGCGGATTGTTATTATCAACGCAGAACGTTAATGGTAACTGCGTAGTACTTGGCTTTTGAGCATCTTCTAAAAAAGTGGGGAAGGTAGCCTTGCAATAAGCTTTTTGGTTTTTTTAGCATAGACTGCTTATTCGCATACATTGCTCCCAGTAACTCAATGACTTTTGCCTACCAAAAGATGTTATTCTTTCCAATTTGCAAAGAAACCTTATAATAAACTCAAAAGGATGTGTAGCATGTGCTTCCCGGAACTGATTGTTATTGTATGTAATTTAATAATGTCATCGTCTATATCTGAATCGTTGTACTCTGCTGTTTGTACAGTACTGTAAATCCTCGAATTGGCCCCGCCCCCCAAAGCCCCCCTCGATTTGTTGATTTTTGACTCCTGAGGTTGCCGTTGGCATTTTAGTGAATTACCAGCAAAAATAATATTTTTGTTGATAATTTAATCAAATGTTACTTTATACTTAGATTATTTTCTATACTATGAAAATAAAGAAATTTAAAAAATTATCTTTTTATGTGGCATGTTTCAGGTAATTTTATAAGCCCTCCCCTCCAATAAGCTCCCATCCAAAAATATCAAAATTAAATAAGACCCCTGGGGGCTAATTCGAGGATTTAAGGTATGTCTATTGTTCTGTCTTGATGTGTTGATTAACACACTGTGATGTTGTATAGAATGATTAGATCCAGATTAAAGTTCAGTTGTTGGATTGAATATGACATGTATGAGCTTGTATTTGTCTTCATCGCTACAAAATTTGTGGCAGGATTTTGTCTAGTTTAGCGATGGGTCAAAGTATATTACCCGAACGATTCACGGATGGCGATCGCGCTCTGTGGCTTCAACGTTTTGAAAGGTGTGCTCTGGCAAACTCATGGAATGATGACACACGCCTTACGAAATTGCCTGCCTTTTTTTCAAGGCCCCAGGCACCGTAGAGCAGGGGGCTGAGAGGGCTTTAGCCCCCCCAGCTTTTGCAAAAAATACCAAATAATAAAGCCTCTTTTTAAATGGTTTTAGCCCCCCCCCCACACTTTTTAGACCCCCCACTTTTCGCAACGCGGTGCCTGCTTCGATGCTTCGCTACGCCGCCAATTTATGAAAGCTTTGCCACCGGATTCCACGCTCAACCTTGATACCATGCTGAAATTCGCCCAACGCATTCGTGCCCACCGGGCTTTGCCTGGCAGGGGCTGTGACCTCACTACATGGGCAGGGGCGGTGACCTCTACTCTACTGAAGCTGAAACAGAACAGTGTAGTTTAAGCAGGACAGTGTAACTGAATGAGATTACTTTGACTGAAGCAGACTAGTGAAGCTAAAGTAGATGAAGGAAGCTCAAGCCGACCAATGGCGTTTAAGCCAACGACTGAAGCTGAAACAGAACGGTGTAGTTTAAGCAGAACAGTGTAACTGAATGAGATTAATTTGACTGAAGCAGACTAGTGTAGCTAAAGTAGATGAAGGAAGCTCAAGCCGACCAGTGGCGTTTAAGCCAACCACTGAAGCTGAAACAGAACAGTGTAGTTTACGCAGAACAGTGTAACTGAATGAGATTAATTTAGCTGAAGCAGACTAGTGTAGCTAAAGTAGATGAAGGAAGCTCAAGCCGACCAGTGGCGTCTAAGCCAACCACTGAAGCTGAAACAGAACAGTGTAGTTTACGCAGAACAGTGTAACTGAATGAGATTAATTTAGCTGAAGCAGACTAGTGTAGCTAAAGTAGATGAAGGAAGCTCAAGCCGACCAGTGGCGTCTAAGCCAACCACTGAAGCTGAAACAGAACAGTGTAGTTTAAGCAGGACAGTGTAACTGAATGAGATTAATTTAGCTGAAGCAGACTACTGTAGCTAAAGTAGATGAAGGAAGCTCAAGCCGACCAGTGGCGTCAAAGCCAACCACTGAAGCTGAAACAGAACAGTGTAGTTTAAGCAGAACAGTGTAACTGAATGAGATTAATTTGACTGAAGCAGACTACTGTAGCTAAAGTAGATGAAGGAAGCTCAAGCCGACCAATGGCGTTTAAGCCAACGACTGAAGCTGAAACAGAACGGTGTAGTTTAAGCAGAACAGAGTAACTGAATGAGATTAATTTAGCTGAAGCAGACTACTGTAGCTAAAGTAGATGAAGGAAGCTCAAGCCGACCAGTGGCGTCAAAGCCAACCACTGAAGCTGAAACAGAACAGTGTAGTTTAAGCAGAACAGTGTAACTGAATGAGATTAATTTGACTGAAGCAGACTACTGTAGCTAAAGTAGATGAAGGAAGCTCAAGCCGACCAATGGCGTTTAAGCCAACGACTGAAGCTGAAACAGAACGGTGTAGTTTAAGCAGAACAGAGTAACTGAATGAGATTAATTTGACTGAAGCAGACTACTGTAGCTAAAGTAGATGAAGGAAGCTCAAGCCGACCAGTGGCGTCTAAGCCAACCACTGAAGCTGAAACAGAACAGTGTAGTTTAAGCAGGACAGTGTAACTGAATGAGATTAATTTAGCTGAAGCAGACTACTGTAGCTAAAGTAGATGAAGGAAGCTCAAGCCGACCAGTGGCGTCAAAGCCAACCACTGAAGCTGAAACAGAACAGTGTAGTTTAAGCAGAACAGTGTAACTGAATGAGATTAATTTGACTGAAGCAGACTAGTGTAGCTAAAGTAGATGAAGGAAGCTCAAGCCGACCAGTGGTGCTTAAGCCAACCACTGAAGCTCAAGCCGACCAGTGGCGTTTAAGCAGAACAGTGTAACTGAATGAGATTAATTTGACTGAAGTAGACTAGTGTAGCTAAAGTAGATGAAGGAAGCTCAAGCCGACCAGTGGCGCTTAAGCCAACCACTGAAGCTCAAGCCGACCAATGGCGTTAAAGCCAACGACTGAAGCTGAAACAGAACAGTGTAGTTTAAGCAGAACAGTGTAACTGAATGAGATTAATTTGACTGAAGTAGACTAGTGAAGCTAAAGTATATGAAGGAAGCTCAAGCCGACCAGTGGCGCTTAAGCCAACCACTGAAGCTCAAGCCGACCAGTGGCGCTTAAGCCAACCACTGAAGCTCAAGCCGACCAGTGGCGTTTAAGCCAACCACTGAAGCTGAAACAGAACGGTGTAGTTTAAGCAGGACAGTGTAACTGAAGAATGAGAATAATTTGACTGAACCGGACTAGTTTAGCTAAAACAGATGAAGGAAGCTCAAGCCGACCAGTGGGTTTAAGCCAACGACTGAAGCTGAAACAGAACGGTGTAGTTTAAGCAGAACAGTGTAACTGAATGAGATTAATTTAGCTGAAGCAGACTAGTGTAGCTAACGCAGATGAAGGAAGCTCAAGCCGACCAATGGCGTTTAAGCCAACGACTGAAGCTGAAACAGAACAGTGTAGTTTAAGCAGAACAGTGTAACTGAATGAGATTACTTTGACTGAAGCAGACTAGTGAAGCTAAAGTAGATGAAGGAAGCTCAAGCCGACCAGTGGCGTTTAAGCCAACGACTGAAGCTGAAACAGAACGGTGTAGTTTAAGCAGGACAGTGTAACTGAATGAGATTAATTTGACTGAAGCAGACTAGTGAAGCTAAAGTAGACGAAGGAAGCTCAAGTAGATTAAAACATTTGATTAAAACTTTCTATGGGGTACAGATGCAAAATTCAAGCGAGAAAATTGATTAACAAAAACAAAACATGTGTACATATTTAATTATTTCTCTTTATTATTTTCATTTCAAAGCTTTCACATTTCAAAGTTTATTGTTAGTTAAACGTGATTCACAAGTATTTGTTAAAAACCAGTACGAAATATCCTCCACAGCTCATAAAAGGAAAAAACATTGATGAGAGACCATCGACTACTGAGGCGACAAGTTTATCCGATGTTGCATCCACTGTGTTGGGACCGCTATTTCTAGCGGTGCCCCTATCCAAATGTTCAACGACGAACGAGGTCAAAAGAAGGAGACGCAGAGAAAAATTACTGACTACGTTTAACTCTGTATGATCATTCCATTTTTATGCCTCCGTTACACTCACTTGCGTGTACACTCGGTTCCGTCTACTAGCTTCCGTCTACTCTCTCTACTAGCTTCCGTCTACTCTCTCTACTAGCTTCCGTCTACTCTCTCTACTAGCTTCCGTCTACTCTCTCTACTAGCTTCCGTCTACTCTCTCTACTAGCTAGCGTGTCTACTACGAGTGGCTATATTTATATATTTAGGATACGCAACAAGCATTTCCGTAGCGACTCCCACTACTAATTACCATCAAATTATCTGATTAAATACTGTCAATATGCACTACGTGCTGCCGTGACGATCGGCACGAACGATGCAAACATGCAAACCTGCCAAACAGGTTCTGGGCCCCAACACATCTCCCCTCCTTGACTCGCTCGAGTCAAGCATAAAACGCGTTCGCCACTCCGCGTCACGCGCCGCTGCTCTCCGTTCTCTCGCCACACCCTTCTCGACGTCATGCTCGACACTCTTTTCGCTTCTCAACCTTTCATTTTCATGAACCGAACTTTTCGCTACACAGTCTCTCTCCCCTCTTATAGTACCTATACTATCCAGCACAATCTCCAAATTATCCGTTCCCTCATCCCAGACTAAGCCTAATACCTTTGTCTTACCTTGTCCATCGACTATGTTTAACCTTTCCTGAGCATAAGTTGCCTCATCGCTGCTGTTTGCATTGGCACTCATCAAACCCTTCGATTTATCCTCACTACGCGATACGTACTCCCTCACTTCCCCATTACTCGATTTCCACTTCCGTAAATTAAATCCTCCTTCCAGCATCCTAGTCTTAGATTTATCAAACAGCGAAATTGCTTCTTGGACCGTCTTAGCCCCCGTACATAAGTCATCAACGAAGAAGGAATTTAACATTTTCTTCACAAATTCCGGATCTGTATCTCGAAACTTAGACACGTTATTCCTAATAACCGCGTTCAACAAAAAGGGTGATGCATTTACTCCGAAAACAACACGCGCAAATCGATACACAACAAGTTTCAAGTCGTTATCATAAGGATTCTCGACCCACAAAAAACGTAAACAATCCCTGTCGCTAGCATGAACTCCTACATTTAAGAATGCCTTCTCAATATCACCTACAAGTGCGATATTATTCTCTCTGAACCGAACGAGTATGTCAAACAATAATGGTGTTAGATTGGGCCCGACATGCAAACAATCGTTTAAAGAAGTGCCATTCTTCCCTTCCTTAGAAGAGGCGTCGAAAACCATGCGTACTTTGGTAGTTTCCGCGTTCTCCCTCACGACAACTTGGCTAGGCATGTAATATACCTTTTCGGCACCCTCCAATTCCGTGACTTTCTCAATAATGCCCAGATCCTCTTGCTCCTCGATTATTTTATTGCACTCATTAAGTAAAGTTGGCGTATTCTTAAGTTTCCTTATTTGCGTCTTCAACCGTGTGAAACTAGCATTGAAATTGTGCGGTAACTGCTTGTGGCCTATTTTCCAGGGTAAGCCTACGGAATATCTTTCACCGTCGAAAGATATATCATCAATAAGTTCAGTATAACTGTCCTTATGCTCTCTAACACCGACTGTATCTAAATCCCAAAATCGTTCTACTTTGGTCTCTAAGTTTGCTTCGACATACGTAACACTGACGTTGTTAAAATCACAAAGCAAAGACTCACCATTTAATGGTCCCGATAACACCCATCCTAACGTCGTTTCGACTGCGACTGGCTCGTTTTTCTCCCCTCGTATCGTCTGTTTGCCTTGAAATTCCCAGAGGAAATTCGCTCCTACTAACACGTCGACCTGCAAACTAACCTCATCAGATTCATCAGAAAACTTTATATCCGATAGATGTTTAAATTTACTTTTAACAATCTCAACATGACAATTAGAGATCTCTGAAATCTTCTCTACGACGTACGCTTCTACTTTCACTCTTTTCCCACCTCTCACCGCTCTCAAATCCAGTTCCACCACATCTCGCAATTTCCTCTCCGCTGATTCACTGCCAAAGGCTTTAATTCCCAAATTCTCTTTCCTCACGACTTGCAGCTTGGCGCTTTGCACTACACTGGGAGTTACGAAGGTCTTCTGACTCCCACTGTCAAAAAGTACGCGTACCTTGTGTTTGTCCTTACCATTAACCACGGCTAAGGCGGTTTGCAACGCTGCAGAACTGCCAGGTCCTGAACTTTTAATACAAGATGCAACGTTGGTGCTCCCTGTAGAGGTTTCTACAAAAGGAGGAGCCGAGGCTCTTAAATGGCTAGGATTCTTACTAACGGTTAAATCCTTCGAATAATGGCACAACGATACGTGGTGTTTACCGTTACACTTTCTACACCTAATTTTTGATCTGCATTCTACAGCCTTGTGGCCTTTCCTAATGCAGATGAAACAACGACCATATTTTCTTACAATATTCTTACGTGTGTCCAAGTCTGTGATGCTTGAGCATTGTTCTTCGTCATGGTTTTCTAGGCAATAGGCGCATCGCTTCTGGCTGTCCGCTCTTCTGGTGTGCAATGCCATTGCCGTGCCACCGATTACCCTGTCCGCCGTTCTCCGCTGGGCGTAGTCTCTTCTTTCCGTGCCCCCTGTCCCAAAAATCGGCGTCTGTATTTCTCTGACTTCGATTTCTTTCTTGAAATTGTCCAGAAAATCTCTCACCGACCACTCCAAATGATCCTTGCTCGACGCTCTCACCATGTTCAAACGAACAGCATGGGGAATCTTTTCCAGCAAAACTGGCACCACGATGCTTGCATAAGTTTCTTCGTCGACCTGCAGAGCTTCCAACCCTCGATGGTGTGTTTCAACGCCGTCATGCAGAGATCGCATCTTGTCAACTTGCCGTTCGTCATGCACGCTGTTGATCTTGAGCATCTCGTTGATATGAGCTCTTTTGATGACTGTCGGTTTCGCAAATCGTTGATGCAACAGCTCCACCGCGGCCCTGCTGGCTCCAACAATGACTTCTTTAAATATTGAAACTTCACGGCGTCCGGAAGGTCCTCGTCTTCATCTACCGTACCGCTAAACGCATCCCAAAATTCTGGCCAATCCTGTGGCTTTCCGTCGAACATTTGCAGCTCCAGTTTGGGTAGCTTCGCCTTCGCCTTCCTCGTCGAACTATTCCCAGAGAATGAGTTGTTTTCCACGGGTACATTCTGTAGGGCGGTGTCCTTTTCCAGGATCTCTTCTATCTCCAACCGCACATCCGAAATTTCCATCGAAATTGCCTCAGATTCTTCTACATCTAGAATACATTCGTCCTCTTCACTCTGTTCACTTAAAATTTCCAGCACTCGCTCGTCCATTTTCTGCAACACGACTTTCTTGTCCGTCAGGACCCCCTTGTATTTCAGCAACTCTTTCTTGTCTCCTGTCCGAAAACTCTTTGCTCGTTCCATGGCTACGGCTACCGTTTTTGTAACATATGCCCTGTGTGCCCCTCTTGCTTTCCGTAGTTTCTTTAATTCTTGCCTCTTTTCAGCGGCCATTTCCCGCACCACTGTTTCCCTCGCCATCATTCGATCCGTGTATCCGGGCGGTGCCTCCAAATATGTTGGGACCGCTATTTCTAGCGGTGCCCCTATCCAAATGTTCAACGACGAACGAGGTCAAAAGAAGGAGACGCAGAGAAAATTCACCGACTTCGTTTAACTCTGTATGATCATTCCATTTTTATGCCTCCGTTACACTCACTTGCGTGTACACTCGGTTCCGTCTACTAGCTTCCGTCTACTCTCTCTACTAGCTTCCGTCTACTCTCTCTACTAGCTAGCGTGTCTACTACGAGTGGCTATATTTATATATTTAGGATACGCAACAAGCATTTCCGTAGCGACTCCCACTACTAATTACCATCAAATTATCTGATTAAATACTGTCAATATGCACTACGTGCTGCCGTGACGATCGGCACGAACGATTTCATGCAAACCTGCCAAACAGGTTCTGGGCCCCAACACACTGCAACTGCAAAAGTAGACACAGAAAGCCAGATAAGCGACTCCGTTCAACTTTATGAGCCTGACCAAAAAGAGCGTGATTTTTTGATTCAATGTACACCCGGTCCGTGATGCCCTCAAAAACAAGCTTCCGATATGCCGCAGTACAAGCTTCCCATGGACTTCCTTGGCAGCATCGGTACTCCCTTGCACCAACAAGAAGCCCAGTTTGACACTTACCACACACACATCTAAGAATTAATAACAATCAAAATAAAAACCAACCCCTGGCCGTTTTCGTTTTGGCAAGTCATATTTTAACTTTGCCCACAAAACTCATCAGTCTAGGCTAGGCCTCTTTTGGAAAACTTTTATCAGGTTATGGTACCTGAAAACAGCCACGATGCAAAGCGAATACGGAATTTCTAACTTTAAAACTCAATGAAGATTTATCCTACTCACCATTCATTCAGAGGAATAATTCCTCGCCGTCGACCAGGCAGTTGGGAAGGCCGTATTCCATCCTCATCTGCCTGGTCTCTTTCGATCGCCGTGCCAGCTTCGCCTGGCTCCGCGTCCGAATTTTCCCCAGACGAAACGAGTTGTTCGTTCTGGTATGGTAAAAAAGCCCACCAGTAGCACCTATAAGCTCTTCTTCTTCACTTTCTTCAAAAACTGAAGCCATCGAGCCCTAACTTTCGCTGTCCGACATGATAACATGGTCACAAGTAAAACTCCGCCGTACTGTTTCTTGTTAGAAAGCAATCTAAACTTTTCACTAACACAACTACTTTACGTCACTTCCTGTCAAACTCGACCCAATCCCTTATGACAGATTTTGAAGCAAAAAATCGACTTTGAAACAGCTGTAACTAAGAAAGCACACGTCTCTCGAAAATTTTAAGGTTATTTTCGTAATCAGCGTACTCGATTTAGTCTCACGGTGAAATAAAAATGTTCGTGTCATATGCACTTTAAGCCAACCACTGAAGCTGAAACAGAAGAGTGTAGTTTAAGCAGGACAGTGTAACTGAATGAGATTAATTTAGCTGATCCAAGAAAAAGACCCCGCAATGATAATCGTATTGAAGAACGGGTCAATGGGCATTCGCTGCTTATAGCTGTCAGGGATAAGACAGCTCAGTAAAACAGTAAAACACACCTTCTTTCTATCAAAAGCACTACGATGAATAGTATTCTTAAAATGCTTGATTTTAACGGCCATACCGGAAAGTTTCGCAAAGAAAAACCTGCAGTGGCACTTAAGTATGAGCATTGTACTGGAAAAGAGAAAAGCTTGGTCAGCTTTAGTTGCCCCTCACAAAGGTTTGCTCCCCAGTCCCCCTTGGTGTCTGTGTTGCCCTTCCCGTCAGAAGTTGAAGTCGGACGTAATCTTTAAAAAGAAAACTTTCTGGCTTTGTGGTCTACAAAGAAGAAAAGCAATTTCTATTTCAAGTTTAGTTCAAGATTTTTCCAGGTATTTTTTAGTATGACGACGTTCCCTATGTTGTGGCATGTTTTTCTTCAACTTACTAAACATTCCAGAATTAGAATCAGGTTTCGGGCCTGTTCTAGCACGTACTTATTTTTCGGCTTTAGCTCTGGCGCTTAACAAAATGAAAACATTTTTCAGCTAATAAATAAGGTAGAGAATTCTTCTCAGACGTAGAGAATTCAACCACAGCAGACTCTTGTCGTGCGATTCAGTTTTCTATCTCAAGTCTTCGATGAAAAACGATCACCAGTAGATTCCACAGGCTCAATGTATAAGCATGCTCCCTGTTTAAAAACGACCAAAGCACAGCTAGAATACTTCCCCAAAAACATGGCACCCTTTTAAGAATGAACAGGGCATTGTATTAGTCGTAATAAAAGAAGAACCAAGTACCAGACCTTAAAGCTGTTTGTCTCTCGTGTAGTCCGGCACAACGTTTTAAGATAGAATCGGCTTTTGTATAGTACTGTAATGTTAACGGAAAAAGCTGTTGTTGCTTGTAAAGATGCTGGCATAGAATTCTTAAGTGGAACATATTGGGTAACAAACTGGTTTCAGAGCTACCTGCTTCTTGTAATTGTATCTTTGGGCTGCGAAACCACGATAACTCGCTTTTTGTTTAGTGTCTAGGCTTATTGTACTTCTTTTTTAATCCCAGCTCTTTTCCCACTGATATTGTATTACATGAAATCAGCTACCTTGATCAATACTTATTTTTAAGGGGACACTGCCGGGATAACAGCTATCAGCACTTACTGATTGAGATGCACCCGCAGGAATCCGTATGATTTGAATACGTCTTGTAAAATTGTAAATAAAGTAGACTGGGTCTATTGTTTTATTAAAAACCGCGCGAAAATAACTTGCTGGAGACTTTCTTCAATTGTAAGCTGTTTCTGTTATATTTTCAAGAAGCATAGTATTTTCCGACGAGTTTTTCAAGTGCTTCTTCTGAAACAATTCGCGAGTATCTTTGAATTCTTCACGTGCCTTTTAAGTAACGTGTAACTCTTCCTCTTTTTTCCGAGCTTTTTCTTCGTAATAATAACTTTTTTTGCTGTGGTTAACATATACAGTGTCGACATTACGAAATTATGAGCAAGATTTAAAAAGTTAGAACAAATCAGGAGGTGTTTTACAAGACCAATGTTGATTGGCCGAAGATCGCCCTCTTGGTTCACCCGTTGCACGGTCCAAGAATTTTGATTGGCTTTTAGAAATTTGCCGGGGTCAAGGTCATTTGTCTACATAACGGAGTTAGAGACAAGGGGGTAAGATGATACATTTTGAGAAAATGAAAACATTTCTGGGTGAATTAATTGAGGAAAATGCTTGTTAAATTTATTTGGTTGGTTTGAAAGATCAATTATTTACAAAATTTAATAAACTTGAAACTTTACCTTTTCTGGTGCACCCATAGGGCTACCGGCCTAAATTTCTTCCATCAAAACAATCAAGTGTTTATCTTGCTTACACTAGGAAACTGTTTTGAATATTGACCTTGAGTTCTAACGGATGTAAAGCACACATTTGGAAATCTGCAGGTGATATTAACTTTTCTTAAACGTTGGTAACTGTTTTTTACACAGCTTCAAAATAAAAAGGTGCACCAAGAGGGCGACGCCACCCTACTCAGTATAGGGTGCATTCTTGAATTGGGAGGGGTAGCCCTGCATTTAAAAATTGAGTGGGGAGGCTTCAAGTTTAAGCTTGCAAAAAAAGCGAGTTTGGCATTTCTACTGTTATGGAAAAAACGTAGCTCGGAATCATAATCTCAGCTCAGCTCACATGTCCGTAGTCGTTAACTACGCGACATGGCCCTAAATGCGTGGGCAGAGAATTCGTTGGTTAATTGCACCCAACAAGGAAGAATAGGCCTGGCTGCTTTGAAAGGCCTTTTCTCTCTTGGGACAAGTTCCCTACTTATTGGGACAAGTTCCGATATCACGAGAAGAACACTTAAAAGGATGTTCTAATGTAAATTTTCTTCTGAGATTCAACCATATATGACTGACAACAAAAGTCATGGCATGGCTCGACAATTTTAGCTAGCAATACTTGTCAACATCGGTTAACGAATCCACATTCATACTTCGAACCAAAATTAAAGGTATGGAAGTTGTTACCAAAATAAACGTTTGAGGAAAATCTAAGATGATTTGTTAAACTTACCATTATTTATGGCTTTTTGGTGCCTTTCTTGTTCTTGTTCCCGTGCTTCGACTCTCCGCTCACAAACCTTCGACAATCCTGAGAATCATTAAAAAGTAGAAGATATCATGTTACATTCTCTGCATACCTCGACAGCTGGAGAGATGACCAGCCTTAAGCCTTAGCCAAACGATTCGATTTTCCGCCCGATTTTTCACTCGATTTTTTACTCAATTGCCTCCGAAGCCTCTTTCCCATGGCAAAACGGGCCAAAGATGAATCTGATCCAGAGAATTCAGTAATTTTATATTCGCCATGTTGCATATTTGCTTGCTTTATTTTGTTCATTGCCTTAAAACTTCACCAGCAATCCAAACTTTCACCCAATTAAAATGTATGTCTTGTCTCCTTTTACGAACTTCGTAGACACGTAGGGTTCTCGTCATTTAATTCTACGTGTAAGATACGCCCACAAGGGCTCGAAGAAAATACGAGAGATGTATTTGTCTAATAATTAAAGAGGACTGTATATATATTCAAAAGCAACGAGAATCTTATAATCTAACAAGGCTAACAAACGAAATAAGCAACGAACAATTAGAACGCATGAGTGTGAGAGTCCAAGAATGCAAGAGTTCCTTTCTTCAGAGTTTCTTCGACTATATCAAGCACAATCAATGAACGGAAAGTTTTCACCTGGTTTAATCATGTCTTTGTACGGGAAACCTCTATCTTGCGAATTCTTCGAGTTTCTTGAGTTTAAATAGCGATTTCGTGGAGTTTCAAGAGCGATTTCGTGGAGTTTCAAGAGAGATAGTTCTTCGTGTAAACAGAACGCCTAAGTGAACTCAAATTGATACGGATCTTTTTGGAACCGGTCTCGTGTAAACGGGGTCTAATCTTACCCTTTCCTTATTCAGGACTGGTGCCCTCTGAATTTTGCCTCCATTGATGTCACCAAGGTTTGTTTGATTTTTTAATTGTTTTCTATAACTAGAACCCAAACTCCTTTCGGTATTTATACCAAAGTTACTTTCATGAATTGTCTTTGATGTTGTTGATGCAGCCCTAGTAGAGTGAGAGGTAAATACATAAATATCAATTCCTGCCAATTGCAAAGTGGTTCTCACCCAACGTGAAATGGTCGAGGTGCAAACAGATTGATGAGGAGATTTGTAACTCACAAACAATTCCACTCTCGGACCACGTAGAGAGAATGATCTAAACAAGTACTGATGTGTATTAAATACATGACAAATAGCCTTGCTATCAGGGAATGCACGGAAATCAAGAGGTGACTGATGAAAACCAGGTCTAGTTGTTTTGAGAACTTGATCAATATAACAAACAACTCTGTCATCAGAAACATCAATAAGTCTGATGTCAATAGCAGCAAATGTTTGGTCTCTCTGTCCTGATAAAAGACAAAACAATGTTACAAGACGAAAGGTAAGCATTTAAATGGAATAGTATCTGCATCACCTAGGCCCTTCAGATTCTGTAACACAACATCAACATCAACAACAAGTGTTAACATGCTTAGAAATACTCGGTCGTATGTTAAACATCCCTCGCAGTAATCTCTTATCGAGTGGATTACTACCAAATGACGAACTTGAATCTGGTGTCATAATATTGGATAATGCTGAACGAGCAGTGTTCATTGCAGAGTAGCCCAAATTATGTTTGTTAAACAGTTCTGTTAGGAAGTAAATTCCATGATTAAAAGAATAATGTGTGGGACATATGTCCACTCTTTGACAATAAATAAACCATCTGTCTAAATAGGTAGAATATTGTTTTGAAGTACCAGATGACCAAGATGAATCAATTATATATTTGGCTTCAGATGATATACCTATTTGTAATCTTTGGTTCCAGATATCATGCCATCTAGCAGTTGCAGAGACTTGTGTAGTGGGTGCACAGCTTGTGGGCGGTTTGGCAGTAACATTAGATGCTTGCTGGAAGGCATAACAATTTGTTCAGAAATCAACATTCTATTGTACAGAGAATACCAGAGATTATATGGCCAATTAGGAACAATTAGAACACCAGTTGCATTGTCAGAAGAAATCTTTTGTAAAACATTAGGAATAATTGCAAATGGTGGAAAGGCATAAAATTTAATGGTTGACCAGCTAAATGTAAACAAATCAATTGCTGAAGCCTCTGGATCTGGCCAAAACAATGCAAAAGGCTTAAATTGGCAATTGATTCTAGAGGCAAATAAATCAATGTCTAAGGTAACATTTAATTTTTTGATTACAAATTTAAACACAGATGGATTTAACTGCCATTCTGTTCGAAGCTCATAGTTTCTAGATTCAGCATCAGCTAAATAGTTCTGAACTCCTAGGATGAAGGACACAGATATGCAGTTTTGATTCTGGATAGCCCAATTCCAAATTTGCTTCACTTCTTCATTGCAAGCCAAAGAACGACAAGATCCCATATTTTTAATGCCGTGTACTGCATTCATGTTATCAGTCAAAATTTTAACATGTGTATTCCTTTGGTTAATCAAAGAAGTTAGCCCATACAAAATAGCCTTTATCTCAAGCACATTAATATGGAGTTGTTGCTCATGGAGATTCCAAACCCCTCTTGTCCTTCTACTGCCTAAGACAGCTCCCCAACAAGTAGATGAGGCATCAGTAGCAATAACCATTTCAGGATTAGAGATTGCCATGTCATTAAATGAGCTTTCAACATTATCAATCCACCATCTTAAGTCATCATAGGCTGTTTTAGACAGTGACATGGCATGGTCAAAATCTTTTGGGACAAGGAAAATTGGGGAGATAATTTCATCTCCTTCATGATCACATTCTGTTATAACATGTTTATCCTGTAATGTTTTAATCTCTGCTAGAATAAACTCATTTTCTTCAGCTGAAAATGGCACAGCATAATTTCTCTCAAAATTGCGAGGCAATGAGAATTCAAGCTGTAAACCAGCTACAGTTTGTAAAGTTTCAAAATCACTAGTGACAGTATACCAACGTTCCAGATGATTTTTAAGTGCACCTGCTCTAAATGTGTCAATCTTGAACAAAAGATATTTGGTCAGTTTAGGGAGAAATTAAATAAAATTATTTACATTTATCCCTTGTAGGGCTCCTGCTTCCGCCAATATGGACGAGACTTCTGGCCTTTCTCTAAAAAAGGCTGCTGAGTAGGGCCATTATAAAAAGAGTGCTGTGTTCGCCTATTGGAAACTGGTATCTACCTATCATGTTGTCTATAACTAGTAGACTGAGGCATCGGTTGAGTAGCAGCAGGACAAGACGTTTAGACTCCCTTTCTTGCTTCAGGCGTTTTTCAATATCGTCTCCAAACAAATGATTTGAGACTACACGAGTAGGGTAACATAGTCCATGTACATCCTTGTTAAGAATAGGTCTGACATCCAGACATTTCATCATAAGACCCCTTGCGACGAGTTGGTGAATGCTGGTCAGGTCTTACAGCTTTGCAGAGAGAACTCCGCTCTTTATCCCTGCCTATATTATAATTAACGAACTCTTTAAGAAGTCCAGTCAATTCGTTCAAATCCCTTCGTACATTCAATAAATCTAACGACGAATGCGTATGAAGAAAACCTGGTTGTGTTTCGGAAGAAGACCCAGGATCGACTTCGACTCCTGAACCTTGCACGTGTGGGGTCAGAGGTCGAAGGTCGCTAGTAGCATACAAATTATCTTGGTTATCCATAACTAAAAAACAAATTGTAACTAGTGTAAATATCCACGCTAGATGTAGCTTGAAAATAAGAATGGAATACGATAAATTTAAAAAGAGAAAAGTAAAATACCGACTTGTTCAAACACGTGGCTCCACTGACTTCTTATCAGCTCGAGACACCAACAGGTTGAAGATCGAACGTCGCGCGTTGCTCGTATAAATACCGAAAGGAGTTTGGGTTCTAGTTATGGAAAATAATTGGGCAAGCTAGGTCGTCCTTTCACCTAGGTGTTTTGGAGTCTGTCTATATTTCAATGGAAAATCCCATTCTTTGTAGACAGAAAGAGTTCGTCTTTCCCTTGGGCTCTTCTAAAGTTAGGTGTTAAGTAACGCAGATTGGTCAATTATAACCAATCACGCGCTCTGCTTATCACCCTCTAGTGTTTTCGATCCGCATCTGGCTATTTATTCGGTCAGTTTTTGGTTATCTTCCGACGTTTGCATACTCTGAGGAGTGTCGGACGAAAAAAGTACTTTTAAGTATGTGAAAAATAGTTCCGCTTTTTCTATCAATTGTGGAATTATTTCTTTCCGTTTTGTCGCAATTAACCCTCGAATGTCACCAAATTATCGTTAACGACTCGGCCATTATCGGCATTTCATGTGACCTAGCGGGCGTGACGTCACACCATGTTTTCATTTCTCGAATACAAATCAGGCACGAATTGACCTGACGCCTTGTAAATATTCGGCTACTTTTCGACGAGATAAACTTGGCCTGTGATTGCAGATAAAGAGAATGGTTGGTTGTTCAGCTTATAATTGCACTGGTAAAGGAAAAACGTTGTTCACATTCTCCGAGATCCCTACAATACGTAGACAGTGGATTAGAAATACAAAAAGGGGAAACTTTAACCCCGTTCCAAGAGCAGGGCTTTGTCAAGACCATTTCAAGCAAACTTGCTACGAGAGGAATCCCGAGTTAATGGAATTAACAGGCATTCGTTAAAATTGAAAGTGGATGCTGTTCCAACGGAATTCAATTCTCATCACCCAAATTCAAGTGACTTGAAGCAGGGGCGGACTGGCCGGTCGGGCTACCGTGCTGGGGCCCGAAGTGCCCCCCTCAGCAAGAGCCACAAAGGGCCCCTTTTATTGTAGATCTGAAATGCATTTGGATCAGGGGCGGATTTAAGAGGCAACGATGGGGGAGGGAGGGAGGTATTAGATTATTATCGGATTTTAGTGTCACGCCCTTCAGGTGCCTGGGAAATAATAGAAACGCCCGCTTTTGAATTTTTCTTAATAACTATAATATCTTAATTCCAACTTTAAAGAAAAACAATAACTGACTCGACAAGAAGATAAATAAGGAATGAAAGCAAAATTTACTGTATAGCACAAAAATATTGGGGGGGGGGGTTCGCACCACCACACCCCCCAGTAAGTCCGTCCCTGATTGGGAGTATTGTTCTGTGAGAGGATATTCTTTATCTTCTGATCAAGAGTTTGGCCCTTTTCGGCCCTCGCAAACCAAGAAGTTGTTACAAATCGAATTTACTAATATTTCGGTGTTTCGGATTTTGTCTAGAATTTGGCTCACAGGAATCTACTCAGTACTGTTCGTGCTAGGAATTTAGTTTGTTTTGTTTCTACCTTGCATCCGAAGGTAGTTTGAGGACACTGAGAAGCTTGAGCTTATCGAGCAGTGTCCTGGTCCTTCCTCTCGATGTGACCACACCTCGTGATTCCTTATGCCTGGAATTACAGAGAGCTGGCAACTTTCCACACTCTGGGCGAAAGTTTGGTCATGCCAGGGACTCGAACCACGGACCCTTGGGTCAGTAGTCAGTGCCTCTAACCACTCAGCCATCCTCGCACATAGTGGGAACTCCTGGTAGTTTGAATTGCTTTTTCTTATTCGTGAAGTGAAATATCAAGCGAGGGATTACTGCATTTGATCAGTTGAAATGCCATTTTGATTAAGGGACATTATATTACGCTAAGCAATTTCGATCGAAGCTTTCACGCTTGACGCCTAACACATACTTCAATATTAATAGAGCAAGATATACCTATCCAATATTTTAGTTACTCATGAATATAGTTTAACCTACCAAATTTCAGGGAGCTAGAAATTATATAACATATAGTGCAATTACCCAAATAAATTGCAAGGATTTCTAGAGGTATGATGTCTTGAAGTCGTGGCATAAAATGCTGTCTCAAAATTAAACTTCTAAACTGTTTGGAATATGTTTGATAGTATTTTAAGCCAATGTAAAGTGTTTGGAGCAAAATTTCCCGGGGAAGTACCCCAGGTATTTATTGGTTTCGGGCCCCTCTCTTTGAAATCGACCGGGACTCTATTTAGGTGCCAGTCCGCCCCTGACTTGAAGCCATCATGGTCTGTTATGCATGTAAGTCTTCCGGTTCGTTTTTTTACTTCGTCTACCTCCAAGCAGCAGACATTCTCCTTTCCTTTTCGCATTGGCAACACACTGACACCTTAATCAGTCAGGAAAGCATGGGTTTAATGTCTCGGCAGGTAGCCACAATAATTAAAGTAAAGTCTCTAAATTTTGTACAAATAGCGAGCTTCAATATTTTAGTGTCTCGTGATTATCTTGGTTAAAAAAATTGCATTTACTGATGGTAATACTAGCTGAGCTTTAAAAAGCAGAAATAAAAATCTAATTACCATTCTATGTATCCTATCCTATCGGTATTCACAGCATCCTCATCCTCCATATCCTCGGTGTTGTCACTTTGACTAGATCAACAAGCTGCATCTTTTTGTGACCGCGGTAAGGGCCCTAACATATAAGGGGGAATCGTTGCCTATTGTTTTAAATCAGTATAACTTAATTCTGTATCGGAATCTGAATCCATTTTCAACGTATCGATCGCAAAATCAAGTCAATTTAACCAAGGTCAGAACAGGCTTCCAGTCTCAAGTCGCGCAAGTGTATTCTGTGATTTTAATGTGGTGTTTGTGACGTCACGGATTTGACAACGCTCAGACGAACTCGCAGTTAATCGGAAGTTTGTCGGTGGTGAACTTTAGCGCTCAAAAACTCGAAAACGGTGCTTAATTTTCAAAACTGAAAATGCCCTGATTGTTTTGACCAGATAGACTTTCAATAGAAATCAAGTTAATTTTGCGTGTCAGTTCACCTTTAAGTTCCCTCGTTTATTAATCTTCCAGGAAAATTACCCGCCCATATTTTTTGTAGTAGTAAGCATCTCCCTTGACTCCCTTGTAGTAAGCATCTAAGAGTAAGCCTCCAGTCCCCAAAGCCCCTTTGAAAAAAGGCACCACCTTTTAAGAAAATTTTGTTACAGGTATAATGACTAAATGTTACTGTGAATGATGGATGAATTCATTATTAAGCATTCCGTTGCTTTTACCATTAAACATAAAATCAATAACAGTTTATCAAAAATTCCAACTGTATAAGACAGCAAAACTTGTTTCCAATGCTAATACTTTCTTTGCAGAGAATTTTCAACCCAATGTTGGAAGAAGTTTCCAGTTATGATTAAAGTATATGTAGCCTCTAGCAATTTTATTTTGCCGGGGTAAAATTTGTTTCATTGAAGGAATATGAACCTAAAGTAATCACAGTTTTGAAAATTGCTTTGAAGCTTGTAGGTGTATCACGATTTCTTCAAATGCCCCACAGGCATTCCGTACCAAACGAATCTCTCATCTTCATTCCGCCTCTTTGCGGAAATGCCTTGAAAAACATTACCACGTACCTTCGTTTCCATCTAGATTGACGCCTTTACTTGCCCACGTAAGGTGCTCTGCATTGCCACAAGTTTTTGCAAATTTCCCTATTTTAATTTTAATCACGGAAGCATTTTTCAAAATTTTCCAAATTATGGCGTTATTTGGATTTCTTGCCATCCCTTGGAGCATGTGATATTTTCCCGCCAATTTGCGTTAAAGAGTTGTATGCTGTCGCCATAAATGAAATTCTATTCCAGCGGCAAAGGCATCGTTTTTCCAATATGTTTGGTAGTCTTTTAGCTATTTTGGCAAGAAAAAGAGAAATTTTAACAAAGAGGCCGGATTTTGTCCAGAGAGTGGTAGGTACACAATCTGCACCCTAATTAAATAGCGATCTTTCTTCAACGAGAAAGACCGACAAATGTTCACGGTAGATTTTTAAATATGTGATTCAGGCTTATTTTGGTGAAAACATGTTATCAAAATATGCTGGCAAATTTTACACCAGGTTTTTTAAAGGAATGGTGGTTATAATGATTAAAAACGCCTAAGCTTGCTTCCACCAACGAGATTTTTATATTTCCTGAAGGATTGCAAAGAAGGGGATATAGCCAACAGCCAATCAAGATTTGTCCGCCATTAATTATTTGCTTTTGTGGTGCCCAAAGCCTTCCATATTCGGTAGAAATGAGTGATATTGATATTGCCAACGTATACATCTAAGGAAATTAGGGGTTTAAACCAGCTAATAATCCCAAAATCTAGTCTTAGCCTATCCCTTGAGACCTGGTCAGAAAGCTTGAGTTTGTCAACTTTGAGAAAACAGCTGCAATTATAAAATCCCTTGAATCTTTGAAAGCGACAAGTCAACCAACTGGTACAAGACCTGAGTCGAGCATACGCGAAAACATCAAATGCCTTGGTAGAATGCGCTATTCCGCGTCTTTGTCAGCTGCCATTCCTGCAGTTCATGCCTTTTGTTCGTCTCGGAAGTAACCTAGACCTGTTGGATGGATGATGAACTAAAGTCCCACGATGAATAGATGAACAAAAGACAATAAAGACTTCTACATCCATTCACCGCAAAACCATTTCAAAATTACTGCAATTACTTGCACGGATTAATTTTTATTGAAGCTTCTTCCAATCTACTGATGCTACATGCAAACTTTTCTAATCTTGAGCAAGAAAAATTACACAGTTTAAGACGTCATGCTAACATGTAAAGGAGGAGTCACCTATCAAGACATGGATAATTGGCTTTTTTAATGCAAAAGTGCCTTAGAGGCCACTGGTTACCTCTCGATAATTTCAAGGATTTAAGATGTTTAAAGAAAATCTATCGTAACAAATGTTGCGTACATCTAAACAATCGATTGCTTTGAATGCAATATTATTTGCAAAATGTGATGGCATGACTCATACCAGATGATTAACTTTGCAGGACAAAGATACGCAGCTAAACAGCCTCCAGGCACCATTTCAAAGCCACTGGAGGCTAAATCCATAGTCCAGGATCAGAGAAAAGCAATTCACTTAAGTTTAGATAAAGTGGAATTGATACGATATAAAAAGGAGAGCAATCGAATCTAGTCCGTAAAGGGCTATTATAAAAAGCAAGCAACAATAATGTTCCAATGTGTTCGGCTCAAATACTTCATGTGTTTGTGGAAGCTTTCTTATTTTTATCCAAATAGTTTTATGTGAACAAGTGCTTTGTGGTATAATCATCTTGTCCCCTAGGTGTTTTGGAGTCTGTCTATATTTCAATTGAAAATATCTTTTGGTTATTTTCCGACGTTTGCATACTCTAAGGTGTGTACTTTAAGTATGCGATAATAACTAGTTCCGCTTTTTCTAGCCATTGTGAAATAGATTTATCCAATTTCCAGATAAATCTATAGCTCAATATATCCGCAGCGAAAATCAAACTAATCAAAACATTTACTAAGTAAAAAGCCTTAAATTGCATGGTTGTACGAAATTTTTCTTTCTGTGATCGTTATTCATATCGTTACAAAATTATTATTTTCACACTGCTTTAGATGATGATGATTTTAATGGATGAAAGGGCTTTTCGATACATGTGAATGATGGGAATACGTGATGTAGAAGGCTTCCGGATACTGCCACCGTCCTCTACTTACTTCAAGATATAAAAGCAGAATTACTTTTGAGAAAAAATTGTATCAGATTCGCAAATTTTCGAAGAAAAGAATGTTATCTACCCATGATAGGTCTCGTAAAAAATTTGTCTTCAGGGTTTTCAGCTTCAAGTAGATTGAAGTTTATCAGAGACAAGCCGGGAATATGAGAACGCAATATCGTAAGATCTGTCATAAAAACTTGAGTTTAAACTTCTTATATTCTTATAATACCTCTCAAATGAAGAAATGAATTCACATCAGAAATTCATTTATTGAATTAGTACCCATTGTGTTTTGAAGGAGATTTTGTATGTTCTCAGGCTATGTGCAGTGAGGGATCTTATAATTGATGGAATTTACCTGGAATTCCTGCTTAAAAATACAATGCTAAATAACTATTTGATACTAACTATTGATATTAAAGAGGTACTTTTATGGATAAGCATGAATACAGTCAGTCAATACAATGACTGCAATCGACCAATTCCTTCTTTCGTTCTCTAAAAAAAAGAGATGTATTTATTTGCTCTACGGTTGCTTGCCCTCCTCTAACATTAATGTAAGAAAATGCTTGCTTATTGACATAAAATTCTTTTTTTCAATTCAAGGAAAACCTTGCATAATCGAAGAGCCAAAAGGCAGCTGCAAGCCATTGCGCAACGTCTTCTTTTCGCGATCCTTTAACTGTTCGGTAGAGGGATTGAAATAAACCTTGAGAAAACAGCAGGCTGCCAAGTGGCATTCATACTGTTTAAAATGATGTTTTTATTGTAGGTTTGTGGCTTGTATAGAAAAGCTCCTTCTTTTGGAACTTTTCTGTCTCCTCAGCTTAGCCTATTTTGGTAAGTAGTTAGGTTGTGGAAGCTTCCAGTTGTGCACGGAGAAGCACGTAAATCTTCTCCGCAAAGGAAAGCCAGTTGTAGAAACAGGGCGGTAGTCTGACAGAAAGCGAATTTATAAGACGGCTTTACAAAACAGCTGGAAGATTTCAGATCTGAGCAGAACTAAGGTCTTTCTGATGATTTAATCAACGGAAACATGGTGTTAGGAAGATGCAATAGCCGACATTGCATTAGATTCTTACAGCTGCCAGAAGAGTCGCCAGCTTTTGAACTTGTCAGGATTAGAGTCGCTTTTTTCGTTCCGAGAGAGAAAGTACATAAAAGTGTACGCTTACATCGCTGCGCGCAACTTAAAGCCCTTACTGCAAGCTTTAAATTCTGTTGACTTTTAAGAAACAGGGAATGCGCGCATCATTTTTCTTTCTCGGACAAACTTGCCGCATTTCAAGTCCTAGCTGCGAGCTTTAAACATTGTTGATTTAGACGGTTAACGGTAAAGGCGCGCGAACCTTTTCTTCTCTTTGTAGTAGCGCAAAAAGGAATGAATAAAGGTCAATCTCCATTTGGCGAAAATTTTGCGATGACGAAAAGCGGATACAGTGGCTTGGCGTGTCAAATAGAAAGCAGAATTTCAAGATGGCAGACATAGGCGCTTGCTTTTGTGTTCCAAATACAGGGTTAGCTTTCACCTCCTCCACTAGGAATTCTTTTATGCCAACATATTGTTGCTGGGTAGAAGGTAGAAGCCGTTTCTAAGTTTTGAAATTGATCTTCACTTCGTGAGGGGACGTCAGCACGGGGTTGAATTGATGTCGATCTCGAATCATTGTTCATGTGAATTTTACCGCTTGTAACCCGAAATTTTATTATTTCTTCATCCAAGACGAAGCTACTTTGAGACTCGGCCATTTTGCAAAATGTTCATAGAACGACAAGTTCGCCGGCGAAAGAGAAAAAAGTTCAAATGGTTTGAACTTTCAAGGCGAACGACGCGCACGGCACAGGTAGCGAAAAGGTTCAAGTGCGCATGCTCATAACCTTTCGCCGGCGAAAAAACGCAACATTGACCTTAACTCCTTGAATGCAAGAATGGGTCATTTTGGCAACCTACTTCTATGCGTCTTTCGCTACAGGGGCTCAGTTCCTTAAAACGGTTCATTTCTCAATATGCAGCTGATCAGTATGTTTGGTGCTTTGGATGAAAGGCGAGAATTGGAGGAAAAATCCAAATCAGCCACGCTCGTAATAATGAAATCTATCATACCCAAACCAATGATAAGGCTTCCAAAATCCTTATTAAATTATATTACCTAGTTTCCCTCGGTTTTTGAGGTATGTTTGTGCTTGAATTCGACTAGGGTTATAGTACGTTTCATCACAAAATACCATCATATCTGACTGCTACTTTCTTTAACAGCTATGCTTTAAAAAGGCTGTGGCGGGAGCTTTCTTTCAAAAGCAACCAAAAGAAAGCGCAAACATTTCTTTCTTTATTACAATCATAAAACGTAACATAAGACCAGATCAAATGATCAAAAAGATAAACAAGAACAAGTTCATATTTGCTTCTCTACCAGTTTGTGTTGATAGAGGTCACCCTAGCTTCAGCAAATTCATTGGAATTCAGATCTACTCAAAACCTACTTCAGTTTTTAAGGATACCGTAAATCCTTGAATTAGCCCCCCCGGGGGCTTATTTATTTTTGATATTTTGGATGGGGGCTTATTCGAGGGGGGGCTTATTCAAGGGGGGGGCTTATTCGAGGGGGGGGGGAAATTCGAGGATTTACGGTAGTGATGTTTAGTCTGAATATACGCTACTTAGCAATGTACAGGTATCATTTGATTTTGAATATGGAGATTATGAATGACTACAAAATGCTAAACCTAGAAACTTATTCTTAGACTTGATGAAGCATAAATCATTTAAAATCGTTGCACCGAGGTGTGTGAAGCAAAATTTTACAGTAGACTTCTACCGTTCCAACAAGTCAATTGTAGGGTACCAGGGATAACCTAAGAGTAAAACCATATTAGCAGTAACGAAACAAAAAAACAAATTTTCTATGCACAATTCTTTGCAACTGACTGCCTAGAAAAAGTTTTGGATCGTACATTTGTTCATTGGTATCAAACAAACTACATAATTAACAAACTATTCACGCTATCTAACAGAAGATACTTCATAAATATTGGATGGAGCTTTATTTTCGCAATTGGAAGCATTTTGCTAAAACATTGTTATCAGAAGTAAAAAATTGAGATCACTCAAAGTGCTGTTAGTTGCCACAACCAAGCCATTTTCAATAATTATCCGTAGAATAGCTCTACTAAAGGTGTTTGTGGCGGAGAAAGAGAGGGTTGAGTGTAATCGAGTTGAATGAGCCCTGACTAAACAGAAGAAGAGTCGAATGGAATGGTTTGTTGAACTTGCTATTCATCTTCATTATCAACATAAGACCTTTGTGAAACCGAATCCATTGTATAATGACATTAAACAGAGGTTCTGGGAAAGGTTCTGTGTCATCCTAAGCAACTGGGCGATTTAGAAGCTGTCGTGTGTAAAAAAGTCCCCTTAATCGCGTCTCTACATATCAAAATTGAGCCAGAATCCAAACTTATAAAGTTAAACGATGCAAATAATTTTGCTCAAATAACAATCAAATCTCGCGCCCCAGATTTTTAAACTATGAAGATCTGTGATAACAGCAGCTGGCATGTGCTTATTTCCCACATGATTTTTCTTTGGGTCACGTGAAATCACTTATGACAACTATAAATGTCGTTTATTGGGGTCAGATCAAGCACTCTTCGGCTGCAACTAGGCAAGTGCAGGTCAGTTGCTATTTCCTTAGCATCCAGCAAAGCGTCTCCAGAAGAAAACAGCAGCTTGATTCCCGAGTAGCAAAAATGGTACGTAAATATATCCTTCTATATCATGTAGTCAATATAATGTAGCAGCTATTGCAGCTGTTAAAGCTGCTTAAAGTAAAGACGCACAAGAAAACCAAGTAGCATATATTGTAGAGCAACTGTACAATGCACAAGCATGAAATTCATACAAAAGCAGAAAACGTGGTACTGAGGAAAGTTATACTTGTATGTGTTAAAGTGTTGTCTTAAAAACATTTTTGGAGCAATTCAAAGTTTCACGAAAGGTTTCAATAAACCGTGTCATGACATGGCAGCCAAAAAGTTAGTGCAAAAGTATAACAAAAAACTCTCTGTGATTCATGCATTCAAATTGGTGTTCCTGTATTAGAAAGCAGATAGCAGGCAACTATAACGTCAGCTGAACAGAAAAAAGGTGTAATTAGTCATTAGATAAAATAATCCTGGGAACAGGAGTATTGAAAATTGCTCATGTTTCTTTTCATCAAAAATTGCAATGTTCACCTCAAAAAAAGACTTGCAAGCTACAAATCTGCAGCAAAAGGCAGTACCACATTTGGTTGCTTACCAAAATCTTCTAGAATCTTTTAGTTTAGGATTGAAATTAGTTTCAAGTTGACGAGTAGGCAGCAGCTAATGAGCATCTGCGGGACAGATTACTAATTACTACGCTATAACTCGCCGCCAAAGTGGCTGATCGCATCTTGCTCATCTTGATACAGTACAAGAGTGAAGAAATAAATTGAATTTGGTTAGGGCCAGATCTCTATGTGAAACTCCCCAACATTTAAAGTGTTGCCCAATTAAATTTCTTGTTTTCTACATCAAAATGATCAAGATGAAGGATGCAAACGCTTGTTATTCAAAATATGCATGTTGCGCTAGAAAAATAACGGTTGTGCATGAACGTTAGTTTTGAAAGGCATGTGACCACATATTGTATAGAGTAGAGTAGAATAGAATAGAATAGAATAGAATAGAATAGAACATAATAGAATAGAATAGAAAAGAATATAACAGAATAGAATAGAACAGAAGAGTTAGGGTATAGGAGCACAATGCGGGTCCTTTCACCTACAATCTCTGCCAAAAGTCTTGGAACACTTGCTCTAATTTACGCATCGCGCAAGGTGTCAAGTCCCCTCGCCCCGCAAACAATGTTGTGTAGCACATATTTCAATGGATATTTCAACCTACATTTCAATGAAAAACCCCACTCTTTGTAGACAGAAAGAGTTCGTCTTTTCCCTTGGGATCTCCTAAAAGCTGTCTTTTAAGTAACGTTGATTGGTCAATTATAACCAATCATGCGCTCTTCTCATCACCCTCTCGTGTTTCAAAAACTGGTTCCACTTTTTATAGCTATTGTGAAGTTTTTTACCGCAAAACACTTGTTCATAAATTATATAACTCTTGCCAGAAAAGAATATCCCTTGAGAACAAAACATCAAATCTAGAGAGAAATATTTGCACCTTATTCATTTTGTAAGTCATTCTATTAGATGTTTTTAATACATTTTGGTTCGTTTAGCAACATAAAAAGATGTTTTTCAAAATATGACGACTTTAATTTCTAGTCAGATACTTTTGCTAAATGACTGTCTTTATCAAATTTGCCAATTAAACGCGAAGTCTATGTCCGAGCTCCTTTGAAAATTTTTTGTCACTTATAAGATGTCTGGCAAAAGTACAAATGTAAGCATGCAGAAGCTTTTTTCAATGCTCTCTACCGAAGAAGCATTATCACTCGTTAATCTCATCCCTCTTTGTTTTAGGGCACTAACGTGCTGATGCACTGGGTGACAAGCGTCCCTCTTGGGATCCTTATCAGCGCTTTTGGCTTGCTTGGCAACGTGCTTTCCATCTTCGTCTGGATTCGGCTGTTGAAAAGACGAATCGACAGCAGCTCCTCGACCTGTATTTATTTGATTGCCTTGGGTTCTGTCGATTGCTTGCTTTTGTTCTTCTTTATTCTTACCAATTCGATACCTTCAGCCATGCCACTCATAACAAACAGTTATGCATATGCTGCTTTCTATTCCTATGTTGGATTTCCAACCCTTTCGTTCCTAGTCGTCTCCAGCATCTGGTTGCTTGTTGGTGTCACTATCAGTCGGTATGTGATTGTTAAGGTGCCCCTGAAAGCGAAAATCCTATGCAACCAGTTACGCACCATTGGAAGCATTGGAATCATTCTTTTTCTAGCATTCCTTATCAACACCCCGCATTTCTTTATATACCGTCCCGGACAAGTAAATGGAACGTTTGCAATTGTCGAAACAGACTTTGCCAAAACGGGGGGTGGTGCGGATTATGAGTTTTGGATTCACTGCATGTTTCTTGTTCTTGTGCCATGGTTCGGCATTCTGTTTCTCAATGGCTGTATCATTGTGTCCATGAAACAACGTGCTGAAATCTCAAGCAACATCTTTGCTACAGCTGAGGGGAAGAGACAGGAGAGGGTCAAGCAACAGCGACAGATCACGAGAATGCTTCTTTTTGTCACTTTTTTCTTCATAATTCTGCTTGGCTGGCAGTGTGTTAGTCAATGTTTTTGGATGGTTGGGAACGCAGGCCAACACAGCAACTGGGACACAATCGACAAGTCATTTGCAGTAGCTAAGCTTGGCATCATCATCAACTCTTCCATTAACTGGCTCCTATATTGTCTAACTGGTTCTGCATTCAGAAAAGAAGTTTTCAAGCTGTGTAGCAGAAACTCCAGCACAGTTTCTCCATATCCGACAACTGAATCCAATTGCAAAAGTGTACAACATACTTATGCAGTACATAGCGGCAGGAAAGAATCTACAATTTGAAGGTTCAAGTAACAGGGCTGCATTTCATTTAAAAAAATTTCATTTCGGGACATTTTCAGTCCATCAAAACATACAAAAAGGGTAAAAGAGAATGGAACTCAGGACCTGCTTGCGATTACTTAGTTTTTTGCTTCGAGCGACACCTAGTTTATTGCAAATTTGTGTTCAACAGCCACAAATATTTTCTTAACTTACTTCCAACCTCGCCAATGTGTTGTTCAATATCATTTTTTCTCACTTTTCCAAATGATGGTTGGTTTAAGCTATGGGGTCAACAAGTCCAATGGAATAAAGCTCATTCACAAGTGTATCTTTTGGGAATTTGAATTCTTGGACCGTAAGGGAACATTAGTCAGAATAAACAATTTGTCTTGAATAATGCTAATGTATGTATCTATAATAACGTATGCTCTACTACTGTTGTTGATATGCTAGTTTTAGAATTAGCTACTTATGTTGATTTAACACAAAGATAATTAAATATGGCATAGTTCACGCAAAAAAGTTTGGGCCTACTCTTAATGTTTGTTCCTACGCAATTGGAAGCTCTTTAGAAAGGTTTAAGTATCTATTATGTTAAATGTTTAATTTCTTTGTTAAGCTTCCCAACATTATACATATTATACAGCAACAATAACAACATACTTACTGAGAATTTGTTTTAAAACAAAAATGCAATTGTCGTTACATTGTATATGTTATTCTTTTGTGGCATTGGATATTAGCGACATGCTTTAATTGGCTGAAGTTGGGGACATTATAATTCAATGAAAACAGTCAGTTGGACCAAGTTAATTGAGAAAACTTATGATATCGTTTCTCTGGCTATCGTTTCTCAGCCGTTGTCTAACATGCTACTTCTTAAGACACAGCAATAAGAGCCTTGGCTGGTATCATTTTTATAAGCCTAATAGCAAATGTCCATAGTAGTTGTTTAGCTTCGTAAGGCATCACTCAAGCAGACAGGGCCCAATCATGTCGTGACAGAACAGCTGTAAACCAAAAATGATGCTTGTTGTTTTATGACGCTGTGCCTACGACCTTGTTCAGTCAAACAGCTGGTGAAACGAAAAAGAGGGAAATTTTAGAAAAGAAGAATGGGAGGAAGAGGAATAAGAAGAAGGGAAGCAAGATGCAGAAGAGAATAATGGCATAAAGTAATAGGTCCATACATTAGTCTTTGAATTTGCGATAAATCTCATCATCCCTAGCTTCCTTCCTGGCAACTGAATTTTGTGCGTTTTTCTGAAAATTTACAAAGCCACCTTAGCATCATGAACTAGTAAATGGTTTAGGCTAAAACATAAGGCCCAAAGATGGAAAGCTAGCAAAATTATTGTGAAGTTTCAAACACCAAACATGTAAAGATATTGAGGAAACGACTCAAAGTTTTCATATCAATGTTTTCTCAATAAAAACTCTAAAACATTTGAAACGGAGAGCATAGAGGACAAATCTTGATTGATTGTTGGCGAGATCCCCTTCTTGGGAATCCTCCAGGCAATACACCAATCACGTTGCGAGAATCAACCTCAGAAGGCCAAATTTCAGCATTTTAACCACTTCTCGTTTAAAAAACCCGGTGTAAAATTTGCTAGCATATTTTGGTTACTTTTTTCGACTAAACTACTCTTGAATCTTATATCTAAAAATCTACCGCGAACATTTGCTCGATCTTTCTCGGTTGAAGAAATATCGCTATTCAAATACAGTGCAAGTTGTACTTACCACTCACTCGACATTATCCACCCTCTTTATTGAAATTTCTGTTGAAATTATACCAATTTTTTGGAAATAAGATGCTTTTGCATTTGCCACTGGACTAGAATTTAATCAATGGCGACAGCACGTAACTCTTCAACGGAAAGTGGCGGGAAAATATCACGTGCTATCGCCTCCTTTTATACTGGTTCAGGGGCGCAACTAGGATATTTTAAAGGCAGGGGTTTCGTGGTAGAAATGGGGCATAAAGACATTAGATTTCCATGGGAATAGGGCAAAATTCACTTCGTTGTCAAAAAGGGCAGGGGTTGTAACCCCCACAACCCCCTCCCCCTAAGATGCGCCCCTGTGATTGCCCTCTTTGACCTCGTGGCGTGGGCCTCATGATACGGTTTGTGAAGAAGAAAAATAATTGGTTTTAAACTGAAGTACGCTTATAAACTTGGCTGCCTTCAGTTTGAGGTTTTCCATATCTGTTCTTTCCAAATCTGTCTTTCAATTCAAAATCAGATGACACACATCTTTACAATAATTTTGATAATACACACATTTTAATTTTTACAATAATTTCACAACCCCTGCCCTTTTTGGCAAGGAAGTGAATTTTGCCCTATTCCCATGGAAATCCAATGTCACTATGCCCCATTTCTACCAAGCAACCCTGCCCTACAAATATCCTAGCTGCGCCCCTGAACCAGTATAAAAGGAGGCGATAGCACGTGATATTTTCCCGCCACTTTCCGTTGAAGAGTTACGTGCTGTCGCCATTGATTGAATTCTAGTCCAGTGGCAAATGCAAAAGCATCTTATTTCCAAAAAATTGGTATAATTTCAACATAAATTTCAATAAAGAGGGTGGATAATGTCTAGTGAGTGGTAAGTACAACTTGCACTGTATTTGAATAGCGATATTTCTTCAACCGAGAAAGATCGAGCAAATGTTCGCGGTAGATTTTTAGATATAAGATTCAAGAGTAGTTTAGTCGAAAAAAGTAACCAAAATATGCTAGCAAATTTTACACCGGGTTTTTTAAACGAGAAATGGTTAAAATGCTGAAATTTGGCCTTCTGAGGTTGATTCTCGCAACGTGATTGGTGTATTGCCTGGAGGATTCCCAAGAAGGGGATCTCGCCAACAACCAATCAAGATTTGTCCGCTATGCTGAAACGGAGTAGAATATACATGGAATGACCCTGTTAATGACGAGAAATATGAACGTTGTGAAAACTTTTAAAACACATTTAAAAATAATAATTCAACTTAAAGACTGATTTTGGCTCTCTTCAGTTGAAAATTAATTGGTAAAATTCTCTTTCAGCATAATGCAAGAAAACTTCAAAGGTTGTCTATACTTTTCATATTTTGATCACTTATTTGCGAAAAAACTTTAAAAGTGAAATTTTATAAGAATTGTGATTTAAAATAAAATTTCTAATTTTTTTTACAATTGATATAGGACACAGAAATTAACTACCTAGAAATTTATTAAAAATATGATTGACAAAAAACTAAACAGATGAAAAATAAGGCCTTTATTGAGAGCCTAAAAGTATTTGAGAATTCACTTTAGAAATACGGACATAAAAAAATTTAAAAAAGGTTATTTTCAGCCCAAGAGATTATTTTTATCAACAAGGCAACAATAAATTAATCAGTTAAAACTGATCTGGTAATGCAAGATTATTAAATAATAACAATAATGAACGGCTCGCAATAAAATTCGGCTTCAAATGATAAGAGAAACATGAATTTGAAAAGGTGTCTTTAAGAGCATAGGCCCCAAACCTTTGATTGGCTAAGCGACCAAAATTCTGCAAACCCCATCAGCCAATCACAATTCAAGAATATGACAACAAACGTGCCTCACAGCTAGATTTAGGCCTATTTTGAACGTTTTTACCACTACCCACAAAGAATAAAACGTATAAAATGTGCTGAAAGATAATTTAAATTTTCTTTTGAAAATTTAATCTTTGACAAATTTGCAAAAAACTGCCGTTGGAATCAGTAAAAAAAATTCCGCGATTGCTAGATACAAAGGCTGGTAACTATCCCTTTTAAACCCTTTATAATAATTAGGGGGGAGAGAGAAATTAAAAATACAGTTTGTAAACCTTAAAAGTTGTTTAATCGACGTAATTAACAAATGTATACTTATCTTCACAAGCTAATGTTAAACTCTTTTCTGTTACCCTTCCACAGAAAGCAAAAGACACACTGATTTTATGGCTTCTAGTACAAAAGTTACAGTAATCTCACTTCTGTTGTAAAGCAAAGGTAGAGAGTTGTCTAGATCAACACTGTCTTTCGCAACGTCCAGCTTAATTGCGATTATTTTCCATAACTAGAACCCAAACTCCTATCGGTATTTATACGAGCAACGCGCTGCGTTCGACCTTCAACCTGTTGGTATGGTGTTTCCAGCTGCTAAGAAGCCAGTGGAGCCAAGTGTATGAACAAGTCGGTATTTCACTTTTTTCTTTTTGAATTTATCGTATTCCATTCTTATTTCAAGCTACATCTAGCGTAGATATTTACACTAGTTGCAATTTGGTTTTTAGTTATGGGGATAACCAGGAAAATTTGTATGCTACTAGTGACCTTTGACCCCACACGTGCAAGGTTCAGGAGTTGAAGTCGATCCTGGGTCTTCTTCCGAAACACAACCAGGTTTTCTTCATACGCATTCGTCGTTAGATTTATTGAATGTACGAAGGGATTTGAACGAATTGACTGGAATTTTTAAAGAGTTCATTAATTATAATATAAGCAGGGATAAAGAGCGGAGTTCTTCCTGCACAGTTGTAAGACCTGACCAGCATTCACCAACTCGTCGCAAGGGGTCTTATGATAAAATGTCTGTATGTCAGAACCATAATTCATTTGAGCACGATTCTGTGTCTCACACCAAATGTTATCCGGAAGCATTTTCTTCCGTTGAAAATCAGGATGCTATATCATCCAAACGTTCAAAGCGAGTGGATATTGACTCATTGTTTCATGTGCCTTCCGCAGTAAATTCTGAGGCATCTTTCCCAGTTCTTAATATGGAAGAAGAAGTTTTGGACTTTGTTGATAGTGAGTTATCCGGCAGTTTTAGACAAGAAAGGAAAGGGTCTTTCCCCTGATAAGCTGGCCTCAAAAATTGAGGAACAATGGAAAAACCCCAGCAGAAAAGTAGTTTTTAAGAGAAACTCAGGTTTTTAAGAGGCACAAGCACCCTCCTTAGCCTTGAGAGTATTTCTGTTCCAGCTATGCCAAAGTTGATAATGAAAATGCCTTCATTTAAGGATTCTGTTTTGGCTAGGGAGAGGAAATTATATGATGTTCACCATTCTGTTGCTAAATCCTCCCACATCATTTCAACTTTTGCTGATGATTTACTTCTTGCAGAAATGAATCATAGCCTTATTGACACAAAGACTATTGTTTTGAAAGCCTTTGATGCACTATCTGTTCTCTCTAATGCCAGTGTCAATATCTCAAATTTACGAAGACTTAATATAAGACCTATTCTTAACAAGGATGTACAGGGACTATGTCACCCTACTCCTGTAGTCTCAAACCATTTGTTTGGAGACGATATTGAAAAACGCCTGAAGCAAGAAAGGGAGTCTAAACGTCTTGTCCTGCTGCTACTCAACCGATGCCTCAGTCTACTAGTTATAGACAACATGATAGGTAGATACCAGTTTCCAATAGGCGAACACAGCACTCTTTTTATAATGGCCCTACTCAGCAGCCTTTTTTAGAGAAAGGCCAGAAGTCTCGTCCATATTGGCGGAAGCAGGAGCCCTACAAGGGATAAATGTAAATAATTTTATTTAATTTCTCCCTAAACTGACCAAATATCTTTTGTTCAAGATTGACACATTTAGAGCAGGTGCACTTAAAAATCATCTGGAACGTTGGTATACTGTCACTAGTGATTTTGAAACTTTACAAACTGTAGCTGGTTTACAGCTTGAATTCTCATTGCCTCGCAATTTTGAGAGAAATTATGCTGTGCCATTTTCAGCTGAAGAAAATGAGTTTATTCTAGCAGAGATTAAAACATTACAGGATAAACATGTTATAACAGAATGTGATCATGAAGGAGATGAAATTATCTCCCAAATTTTCCTTGTCCCAAAAGATGGTGTTTCTTTTAGACTTATTCTTAATTTGCGGAAATTGAACAAGTCTATGCCATATATGCATTTTAAGATGGACACCTTTGACAAGGTTATCAAATTAGTTAGACAAAATTGTTTTATGTGTACTGTGGATATAAAGGATGATTATTATTCAGTAGCCATATCTGAATCCTGTCAAAAGTATCTGAAATTCAAGTATCACTGTGACTGTGAAACTGTTTAAGTTCTTAGTGTTACCAAATGGATTATGTTCTGGTCAAAGGAAGTTTACAAAATTATTAAAACCTGCTTTAGCGTTCTTGAGAAAGCAAGGTTATATTGTCTCAGCATATATTGATGATATCTTAATAATTGATGAATCATATGATGCTTGTATTAAAGCTACTGTTGAAACAATCAAATTGTTGGATTTCTTAGGTTTTGTTATTTATCCTAAAAAATCTAATTTTGTTCCTTCTAAGTGTGTCACCTATCTAGGATTTACTATCAATTCAGAAACAATGAAGGTCACCCTCCCATCAACCAAAGTATTGAAAATCAAAGATAAATGTTCCAAATTGTGCATGTCTCATAACCTATCAATAAGAGATATTGCATCAGTGATAGGCTAAATTGTGAGCACATTCCCTCCTGTTAAATTTGGGCCTTTACACCATAGATCATTAGAAAATGACAAAATTCAGGCACTAGCTATTTTTAAGGGCAATTTTGACCATGCCACATCACTGTCTAAAACAGCCTATGATGACTTAAGATGGTGGATTGATAATGTTGAAAGCTCATTTAATGATGTGGCAATCTCTAATCCTGAAATGGTTATTGCTACTGATGCCTCATCTACTGGTTGGGGAGCTGTCTTAGGCAGTACAAGGACAAGAGGGGTTTGGAATCTCCATGAGCAACAACTCCATATTAATGTGCTTCTGAACAAATTGTTATGCCTTCCAGCAAGCATCTAATGTTACTGCCAAACCGCCCACAAGCTGTGCACCCACTACACAAGTCTCTGCAACTGCTAGATGGCATGATATCTGGAACCAAAGATTACAAATAGGTATATCATCTGAAGCCAAATATATAATTGATTCATCTTGGTCATCTGGTACTTCAAAACAATATTCCACCTATTTAGACAGATGGTTTGTTTTTTGTCAAAGAGTGGACATATGGCCCACACATTATTCTTTTAATCATGGAATTAATTTCCTAACAGAACTGTTTAACAAACATAATTTGGGCTACTCTGCTATGAACATTGCTCGTTCAGCATTATCCAACATTATGACTCCAGATTCAAGTTTGTCATTTGGTAACAATCCACTCATTAAGAGATTACTGCGAGGGATGTTTAATATACGGCCTAGTTTTTCTAAGCATGTTAACACTTGTTGTTGATGTTGATGTCGTCGATTCTAAAAGACTGAACACTCCAAGAACAGGCTGAACACCCCAAGAACACCCTAAGAACAAGCGATTAAGCGGCTGAACACCATTTAAAACGCATCAAAATCGGCATATCATTCGAAAAATAATTTGGTCAATCAATAAAAATTAATTTTGGGTCGGGAAAGGGCCTGATAAGTCTAATGCTGTTGGTGTTGTTACAACCAACTGATGTTTTGCGCGTTAAAAGTGTGAACGGGGGTTTGTACACGGGAACAATATCGAGTTTGATCCCGTTGTTTTGAAAATCTTTCACATCCTGTGACAATGTAAAAATGTGACATGTCACTTGACTACCTATTGTCTTCCAAACAATTGTTCTTCCCATCCGTTGATTTGTCCAAATGGTCACGGTATGCTAGTCACAGAATAGAGATCTCTATTCTGTGTGCTAGTGCACGCCAGCTAGTTTACCAGTGCAAGCAGAAGGAGACACAGCTTCTCTCTTGACGTCCCCAGCCGGTGCATTCGCAGGCCCAATTCCTGGACTGGTTTTTATAAGGAATTGTTGACAAATGAAACAGAAAATGCACAGTGTAGGACTTGTTAGAGGGTAGCAGCAGGACCGCAGTTTGCGACTTAAAAGAGGGCATAAGAGGGGCATATTTTTGGGGCCCGTGCTCGAATGGGACCATGATAATCTCACTAGAACTACCGTAAATCCTCGAATTGGCCCCCACCCTAGAACTACAAATTATTAATAAGTTCCTACTGCTGCCGTAAATGCTCGAATCGGACCCCTCAGTTTGTTGGTTTTTGCCATCTAGGGTTGCCTTTGGCGCTTTTTTTTAAATACCGCAATATGTCGTACTTTTGATAATAATTGATTAAATGCTCATAAAGATATTACTGCTAAAATAAACGAAATTTTTTAACAATATCTTCTTAATGTCTTCAATGATTTCAAAACAACGGGAATTTGCTTGAATGCACAAAGGGAGTCAAACTCGATATTGTTCCCGTGTACAAACCCCCGTTCACACTTTAAACGCGCAAAACATCAGTTGGTTGTAACAACACCAACAGCATTAGACTTATCAGGCCCTTTCCCGCCCCAAAATTAATTTTTATTGACTCACCAAATTATTTTTCGAATAATATGCCGATTTTGATATGTTTGAAAGGGTGTTCAGTCGCTTAATCGCTTGTTCTTAGGGTGTTTTTGGGGTGTTCTTGGATTGTTCAGTCTTTTAGAAACGACGATGTTGATGTTTTGTTAAAGTATCTGAAGGGCCTAGGTGATGCAGATACTATTCCATTCAAAATGCTTACCTTTCGTCTTGTAACATTGCTTTGTCTTCTACCAGGACAGAGAGAATTCTTTACTTTTTACTAATTTTTTTCTCTTGTAGAAACCAACGTTTCTCGTACCCTTCCACAAAAAGCAAAAGGGGCATGGCCTAAAAGGCCTTTAGTACAAAAGTCACACTAGTACCATTTCTGACGTAAATCAAAGCTATAGAATGGTCAAGAACAACATTGTTTTCGCAACGTTTAGCTTAATTTCTCTATTTACTTATTTGCTTCTCCTGTGGACCTCCACTGTTTTGGTACCCTTCCAAAGCAAGCCAAAGACGCACTGTTTTTCAGGCTTCTAGTACAACAGTCACACCAGTCTTGTTTCTGCTGTAAAGCAAGGGTAGAAAATTGTCGAAACCAAAACTGTCTTTTGCAACATCCAACTTGATTGCAATTTTTACTAATAATTTTCTCCTCTTAAAACCCACATTTTTCGTACCCTTCCACAGCAAAAAAAGACGCTCTACTTTTATGCCTTCTAGTACAAAAGTCACAGTAATCCCACTTCTGTTATAAATCAAAGGTAGAAAATTGTCTAAATCAACACTGTCTTTCGCAATATCAAACCTATTTGCGATTTTTACTAATTATTTTCTACTGTAGAACCCCACATTTCTCATACCCTTCAACAGAAAGAAAAATACGTATTGATTTTTTGCCTTCTAGTACAAATGTCACACTAGTCTCACTTCTGTTGTGAAGCAAAGGTAAAGAATTGTCTAGATCAATACTGTCTTTTGGAACGTCCACTATAATTTTGATTTTTACTAATTATTTTCTCCTGTTGACCCTTCCACAGAAAGCAAAAGACGAACTGCTTTTATGGCTTCTAGTACAAAAGTCACAGTAATCTCACTTCTGTTGTAAAGCAAAGCTAAAGAATTATCTAGATCAACACTGTCTTTTGGAACGTCCAGTTTAATTGCGATTTTTACTAATTATTTTCTCCTATTGACCTCCACGTTTCCTGTACCCTTCCACAGAAAGCAAAAGACGAACTGCTTTTATGGCTTCTAGTACAAAAGTCACTGTAATCTCACTTCTGTTGTAAAGCAAAGGTAAAGAATTATCTAGATCAACACTGTCCTTTGGAACGTCCAGTTTAATTGCGATTTACTAATTATTTTCTCCTGTGGACCCCCACTTTTTTCATACCCTTCCACAGCAAGCAAGGACGCTCTGCTATTATTGCATTAAGTACAAAAGTAATACTACTTTCACTTCTGTTTTGAAGCAAAGGTAAAGAATTGACTAGATCAACATTGTCTTTTGCAACGTCCAGTATAATTGTGATTTTTACTAATTATTTTCTCCTATTGACCTCCACGTTTTCTGTGCCCTTCCACAGAAAGCAAAAGATGAACTGTTTTATGGCTTCTAGTACAAAAGTCACAGTAGTCTCACTTCTGTTGTGAAGCAAAGGTAAAGAATTGACTAGATCAACATTGTCTTTTGCAACGTCCAGTATAATTGTGATTTTTACTAATTATTTTCCCCTATTGACCTCCACGTTTTCTGTGCCCTTCCACAGAAAGCAAAAGATGAACTGTTTTATGGCTTCTAGTACAAAAGTCACAGTAGTCTCACTTCTGTGTGAAGCAAAGGTAAAGAATTGTCTAGATCAACATTGTCTTTTGCAACGTCCAGTATAATTGTGATTTTTACTAATTATTTTCTCCTATTGACCTCAACGTTTTCTGTACCCTTCCACAGAAAGAAAAAGACGAACTGCTTTTATGGCTTCTAGTACAAAAGTCACAGTAGTCTCACTTCTGTTGTGAAGCAAAGGTAAAGAATTGTCTAGATCAACATTGTCTTTTGCAACGTCCAGTATAATTTTGATTTTTACTAATTATTTTCTCCTATTGACCTCCACGTTTTCTGTACCCTTCCACAGAAAGCAAAAGACAAACTGCTTTTATGGCTTCTAATACAAAAGTCACAGTAGTCTCACTTCTGTTGTAAAGCAAAGGTAAAGAATTATCTAGATCAACACTGTCTTTTGGAACGTCCAATTTAATTGCGATTTTTACTAATTATTTTCTCCTGTGGACCTCCACGTTTTTTGTGCCCTTCCACAGAAAGCAAAAGACGAACTGTTTTATGGCATCTAGTACAAAAGTCTCAGTAGTCTCACTTCTGTTATGAAGCAAAGGTAAAGAATTGTCTAGATCAACATTGTATTTTGCAACGTCCAGTATAATTTTGATTTTTACTAATTATTTTCTCCTATTGACCTCCACGTTTTCTGTACCCTTCCACAGAAAGCAAATGACGAACTGCTTTTATGGCTTCTAGTACAAAAGTCACAGTAATCTCACTTCTGTTGTAAAGCAAAGGTAAAGAATTATCTAGATCAACACTGTCCTTTGGAATGTCCAGTTTAATTGCGATTTTTACTAATTATTTTCTCCTGTGGACCCCCACTTTTTTCGTACCCTTCCACAGCAAGCAAGGACGCTCTGCTATTATTGCATTAAGTACAAAAGTAATACTACTTTCACTTCTGTTGTGAAGCAAAGGTAAAGAATTGACTAGATCAACATTGTCTTTTGCAACGTCCAGTATAATTGTGATTTTTACTAATTATTTTCTCCTATTGACCTCCACGTTTTCTGTACCCTTCCACAGAAAGCAAAAGACGAACTGTTTTATGGCTTCTAGTACAAAAGTCACAGGAATCTCACGTCTGTTTTGAAGCAAAGGTAAAGAATTGTCTAGATCAACATTGTCTTTTGCAACGTCCAGTAAAATTGTGATTTTTACTAATTATTTTCTCCTATTGACCTCCACGTTTTCTTTACCCTTCCACAGAAAGCAAAAGACGAACTGCTTTTATGGCTTCTAGTACAAAAGTCACAGGAATCTCACGTCTGTTGTGAAGCAAAGGTAAGGAATTGTCTAGATCAACATTGTCTTTTGCAACGTCCAGTATAATTTTGATGTTTACTAATTATTTTCTCCTATTGACCTCCACGTTTTCTGTACCCTTCCACAGAAAGCAAAAGACGAACTGCTTTTATGGATTCAAGTACAAAAGTCACAGTAATCTCACTTCTGTTGTGAAGCAAAGGTAAAGAATTGTCTAGATCAACATTGTCTTTTGCAACGTCCAGTATAATTGTGATTTTTACTAATTATTTTCTCCTATTGACCTCCACGTTTTCTGTACCCTTCCACAGAAAGCAAAAGACGAACTGTTTTATGGCTTCTAGTACAAAAGTCACAGGAATCTCACGTCTGTTTTGAAGCAAAGGTAAAGAATTGTCTAGATCAACATTGTCTTTTGCAACGTCCAGTATAATTGTGATTTTTACTAATTATTTTCTCCTATTGACCTCCACGTTTTCTGTGCCCTTCCACAGAAAGCAAAAGATGAACTGTTTTATGGCTTCTAGTACAAAAGTCACAGTAGTCTCACTTCTGTTGTGAAGGAAAGGTAAAGAATTGTCTAGATCAACATTGTCTTTTGCAACGTCCAGTATAATTGTGATTTTTACTAATTATTTTCTCCTATTGACCTCCACGTTTTCTGTACCCTTCCACAGAAAGAAAAAGACGAACTGCTTTTATGGCTTCTAGTACAAAAGTCACAGTAGTCTCACTTCTGTTGTGAAGCAAAGGTAAGAATTGTCTAGATCAACATTGTCTTTTGCAACGTCCAGTATAATTTTGATTTTTACTAATTATTTTCTCCTATTGACCTCCACGTTTTCTGTACCCTTCCACAGAAAGCAAAAGACAAACTGCTTTTATGGCTTCTAGTACAAAAGTGACAGTAATCTCACTTCTGTTGTAAAGCAAAGGTAAAGAATTATCTAGATCAACACTGTCTTTTGGAACGTCCAATTTAATTGCGATTTTTACTAATTATTTTCTCCTGTGGACCTCCACGTTTTTTGTGCCCTTCCACAGAAAGCAAAAGACGAACTGTTTTATGGCATCTAGTACAAAAGTCTCAGTAGTCTCACTTCTGTTATGAAGCAAAAGTAAAGAATTGTCTAGATCAACATTGTATTTTGCAACGTCCAGTATAATTGTGATTTTTACTAATTATTTTCTCCTATTGACCTCCACGTTTTCTGTACCCTTCCACAGAAAGCAAATGACGAACTGCTTTTATGGCTTCTAGTTTAAAAGTCACAGTAATCTCACTTCTGTTGTAAAGCAAAGGTAAAGAATTATCTAGATCAACACTGTCCTTTGGAATGTCCAGTTTAATTGCGATTTTTACTAATTATTTTCTCCTGTGGACCCCCACTTTTTTCGTACCCTTCCACAGCAAGCAAGGACGCTCTGCTATTATTGCATTAAGTACAAAAGTAATACTACTTTCACTTCTGTTGTGAAGCAAAGGTAAAGAATTGACTAGATCAACATTGTCTTTTGCAACGTCCAGTATAATTGTGATTTTTACTAATTATTTTCTCCTATTGACCTCCACGTTTTATTTACCCTTCCACAGAAAGCAAAAGACGAACTGCTTTTATGGCTTCTAGTACAAAAGTCACAGGAATCTCACGTCTGTTGTGAAGCAAAGGTAAAGAATTGTCTAGATCAACATTGTCTTTTGCAACGTCCAGTATAATTTTGATGTTAACTAATTATTTTCTCCTATTGACCTCCACGTTTTCTGTACCCTTCCACAGAAAGCAAAAGACGAACTGCTTTTATGGATTCAAGTACAAAAGTCACAGTAATCTCACTTCTGTTGTGAAGCAAAGGTAAAGAATTGTCTAGATCAACATTGTCTTTTGCAACGTCCAGTATAATTTTGATTTTTACTAATTATTTTCACCTATTGACCTCCACGTTTTCTGTACCCTTCCACAGAAAGCAAAAGACGAACTGCTTTTATGGCTTCAAGTACAAAAGTCACAGGAATCTCACGTCTGTTGTGAAGCAAAGGTAAATAATTGTCTAGATCAACATTGTCTTTTGCAACGTCCAGTATAATTTTGATTTTTACTAATTATTTTCTCCTATTGACCTCCACGTTTTCTGTACCCTTCCACAGAAAGCAAAAGACGAACTGTTTTATGGCTTCAAGTACAAAAGTCACAGTAGTCTCACTTCTGTTGTGAAGCAAAGGTAAAGAATTGTCTAGATCAACATTGTCTTTTGCAACGTCCAGTATAATTTTGATTTTTACTAATTATTTTCACCTATTGATCTCCACGTTTTCTGTACCCTTCCACAGAAAGCAAAAGACGAACAGCTTTTATGGCTTCTAGTACAAAAGTCACAGTAGTCTTACTTCTGTTGTGAAGTAAAGGTAAAGAATTGACCAGATCAACAGTGTATTTCGCAAGGTCTATTTTATTTACAATTTTTACTAGTTTTTTCCTCATGTTGAAACCCACGCTTTTATTTCCCTTCCACAGAAAGCAAAAGACGTGCTGCTTTTATGTTTTCTAGTACAAAAATCACACTAGTCCCACCTCTATTGTGAAGTAAAGGTAAAGAATTGACCAGATTAACACTGTCTTTCGCAAGGTCAATTATATTTACAATTTTTACTAGTTTTTTTCTCATGTAGAAACTCACGCTTTTCGCTCCCTTCCACAGCAAGCAAAAGACGTGTTGCTTTTATGTCTTCTAATACAAAAGTCACACTAGTCCCACCTCTATTGTAAAGCAAAGGTAAAGAATTGACTAGATCAACACTGTCCTTCATCCTTCGTAACGTCGAAATTATTTGCAATTTTCACTAATTATGTTCTCCTGTGGAGTCCAATCTTTTTGGTACCCTTCAAAAGCAAGAAAAAGACGTGTTGTTTTTAATTCTTCTAGTATAAAATTCATACTAGTCTCACTTCCATTGTAAAGCAAAGGTAAAGAATTGACTAGATCAACACTGTCTTTCGCAAGGTCAATTATATTTACAAATTTTACTAGTTTTCTTCTCATGTAGAAACCCACGCTTTTCGTTCCCCTCCACAGCAAGCAAAAGACGTGCTGCTTTTTTGGCTTCTAGTACAAAAGTCACAGTAATCTCATTTCTGTTGTAAAGCAAAGATAAAGAATTGACTAGATCAACATTGTCTTTTGCAACGTCTAACTTATTTGCAATTTTTACTAATTACTTTCTGCTGTGGAGCCCGCTTTTTCGTACCCTTCCACAGCAAGCAAAAGACGTGTTGTTTCTATTATTTCTATTACCAAATTCACACTAGTCTCACTTCTATTGTGAATTAAAGGTAAAGAATTGACCAGATCAACAGTGTATTTCGCAAGGTCTATTTTTTTTACAATTTTTACTAGTTTTTCTCTCATGTAGAAACCCACGCTTTTCGTTCCCTTCCACGGCAAGCAAAAGACGTGTTGCTTTTATGTCTTCTAGTTCAAAAGTCACACTAGTCCCACTTCCATTCTAAACCAAACGTCAAATTTATTTGCAATTTCACTAATTATTTCTCCTGTGGAGCCCCGCGTTTTTCGTACCCTTCCACAGCAAGCAAAAGACGTGTTTTTTATTTCTCTATTATCATCACTAGCTATAACTTCTATTGTGAAGTAAATGTAAAAAATTGACCAGATCAACACTGTCCTTGGAAACGTCTAACTTATTTGCAACTTTCACTAATTATTTTCTCCTGTGGAGCCCCGCGTTTTTCGTACCCTTCCACAGCAAGCAAAAGACGTGTTGTTTTTATTTCTTCTAGTACAAAATTCATACTAGTCACTCATCTATTGTGAAGTAAAGGTAAAGAATTGACCAGATCAACAGTGTATTTCGCAAGTCTATTTTATTTACAATTTTTACTAGTTTTTTCCTCATGTTGAAACCCACGCTTTTATTTCCCTTCCACAGAAAGCAAAAGACGTGCTGCTTTTATGTTTTCTAGTACAAAAATCACACTAGTCCCACTCTATTGTGAAGTAAAGGTAAAGAATTGACCAGATTAATCTGTCTTCGCAAGGTCAATTATATTTACAATTTTTACTAGTTTTTTACTCATGTAGAAACTCACGCTTTTCGCTCCCTTCCACAGCAAACAAAAGACGTGTTGCTTTTATGTCTTCTAATACAAAAGTCACACTAGTCCCACCTCTATTGTAAAGCAAAGGTAAAGAATTGACTAGATCAACACTGTCCTTCATCCTTCGTAACGTCGAAATTATTTGCAATTTTCACTAATTATGTTCTCCTTTGGAGTCCAATCTTTTTGGTACCCTTCAAAAGCAAGAAAAAGACGTGTTGTTTTTATTTCTTCTAGTATAAAATTCATACTAGTCTCACTTCCATTGTAAAGCAAAGGTAAAGAATCGACTAGATCAACACTGTCTTTCGCAAGGTCAATATATTTACAAATTTTACTAGTTTTCTTTCTCATGTAGAAACCCACGCTTTTCGTTCCCCTCCACAGCAAGCAAAAGACGTGCTGCTTTTTTGGCTTCTAGTACAAAAGTCACAGTAATCTCATTTCTATTGTAAAGCAAAGATAAAGAATTGACTAGATCAACATTGTCTTTTGCAACGTCTAACTTATTTGCAATTTTTACTAATTACTTTCTGCTGTGGAGCCCCGCGTTTTTCGTACCCTTCCACAGCAAGCAAAAGACGTGTTGTTTCTATTATTTCTATTACCAAATTCACACTAGTCTCACTTCTATTGTGAATTAAAGGTAAAGAATTGACCAGATCAACAGTGTATTTCGCAAGGTCTATTTTTTTTACAATTTTTACTAGTTTTTCTCTCATGTAGAAACCCACGCTTTTCGTTCCCTTCCACAGCAAGCAAAAGACGTGTTGCTTTATTTTTCTAGTTCAAAAGTCACACTAGTCCCACTTCCATTCTAAACCAAACGTCAAATTTATTTGCAATTTTCATTAATTATTTTTCTCCTGTGGAGCCCCGCGTTTTTCGTACCCTTCCACAGCAAGCAAAAGACGTGTTGTTTTTATTTCTTCTAGTACAAAAATTCACACTAGTAACTTCTATTGTGAAGTAAATGTAAAAAATTGACCAGATCAACACTGTCCTTGGAAACGTCTAACTTATTTGCAACTTTCACTAATTATTTTCTCCTGTGGAGCCCCGCGTTTTTCGTACCCTTCCACAGCAAGCAAAAGACGTGTTGTTTTTATTTCTTCTAGTACAAAATTCATACTAGTCTCACTTCTATTGTGAAGTAAAGGTAAAGAATTGACCAGATCAACAGTGTATTTCGCAAGGTCTATTTTATTTACAATTTTTACTAGTTTTTTCCTCATGTTGAAACCCACGCTTTTATTTCCCTTCCACAGAAAGCAAAAGACGTGCTGCTTTTATGTTTTCTAGTACAAAAATCACACTAGTCCCACCTCTATTGTGAAGTAAAGGTAAAGAATTGACCAGATTAACACTGTCTTTCGCAAGGTCAATTATATTTACAATTTTTTTAGTTTTTTTCCCATGTAGAAACCCATGCTTTTCGCTCCCTTCTACAGCAAGCAAAAGACGTGTTGCTTTTATGTCTTCTAGTACAAAAGTCACACTAGTCCCACCTCCATTGTAAAGCAAAGGTAAAGAATTGACTAGATCAACACTGTCCTTCATCCTTCGTAACGTGGAAATTATTTGCAATTCTCATTAATTATGTTCTCCTGTGGAGCCCCATCTTTTTGGTACCCTTCAAAAGCAAGCAAAAGACGTGTTGTTTCTATTTTTCTATTACCAAATTCACACTAGTCTCACTTCTATTGTGAATAAAGGTAAAAATTGACTAGATCAACAGTGTATTTCGCAAGGTCTATTTTACTTACATTTTTACTAGTTTTTTCCTCATGTTGAAACCCACGCTTTTAGTTCCCTTCCACAACAAGCAAAAGACGTGTTGCTTTAATGTCTTCTAATACAAAAGTCACACTAGTCCCACTTCCATTGTAAAGCAAGTAAAGAATTGACTAGATCAACACTGTCCTTCGTAACGTCGAATTTATTTGCAATTTTCACCAATTATTTTCTCCTGTGGAGCCCGCGTTTTTGGTACCCTTCCACAGCAAGCAAAAGACGTGTTGTTTTTATTTCTTCTAGTACAAAATTCATACTAGTCTCACTTCTATTGTGAAGTAAAGGTAAAGAATTGACCAGATCAACAGTGTATTTCGCAAGTCTATTTTATTTACAATTTTTACTAGTTTTTTCCTCATGTTGAAACCCACGCTTTTAGTTCCCTTCCACAGCAAGCAAAAGACGTGTTGTTTTTATTTCTTCTAGTACAAAAGTCACACTAGTCCCACCTCTATTGTAAAGCAAAGGTAAAGAATTGACTAGATCAACATTGTCTTTTGCAACGTCTAACTTATTTGCAATTTACTAATTATTTTCTCCTGTTGACCTCCGCGTTTTTCGTACCCTTCCACAGCAAGCAAAACGTGTTGTTTCTATTTCTTCTATTACCAAATTCACACTAGTCTCACTTCTATTGGAAGTAAAGGTAAAGAATTGACCAGATCAACAGTGTATTTCGCAGGGTCTATTTATTTACAATTTTTACTAGTTTTTCTCTCATGTAGAAACCCACGCTTTTCGTTCCTTCCACAGCAAGCAAAAGACGTGTTGCTTTTATGTTTTCTAGTACAAAAATCACACTAGTCCCACCTCTATTGTAAAGCAAAGGTAAAGAATTGACTAGATCAACATTGTCTTTTGCAACGTCTAACTTATTTGCAATTTTCACTAATTATTTTCTCCTGTTGACCTCCGCGTTTTTCGTACCCTTCCACAGCAAGCAAAAGACGTGTTGTTTCTATTTCTTCTATTACCAAATTCCACACTAGTCTCACTTCTATTGGGAAGTAAGGTAAAGAATTGACCAGATTAACACTGTCTTTCGCAAGGTCATTATATTTACAATTTTTACTAGTTTTTTTCTCATGTAGAAACCCATGCTTTTCGTTCCCCTCCACAGCAAGCAAAAGACGTGCTGCTTTTATGTTTTCTAGTACAAAAATCACACTAGTCCCACTTCTATTGTAAAGCAAAGGTAAAGAATTGACTAGATCAACACTGTCCTTCATCTTTCGTAACGTGGAAATTATTTCCAATTTTCAGTAATTATTTTCTCCTGTGGAGTCCAAAGCAAGCAAAAGACGTGTTGTTTTTATTTCTTCTAGTTTAAAATTCATACTAGTCTCACTTCTATTGTGAAGAATTGACCAGATCAACAGTGTATTTCGCAAGGTCCATTTTATTTACAATTTTTACTAGTTTTTTTCTCATGTAGAAACCCACGCTTTTCGCTCCCTTCCACAGCAAGCAAAAGACGTGTTGCTTTTATGTCTTCTAGTAAAAAAGTCACACTAGTCTCACTTCTATTGTAAGGTAAAGGTAAAGAATTGACCAGATCAACAGTGTATTTCGCAAGGTCTATTTTATTTACAATTTTTACTAGTTTTTCTCTCATGTTGAAACCCACGCTTTTAGTTCCCTTCCACAGCAAGCAAAAGACGTGTTGCTTTTATGTTTTCTAGTACAAAAGTCACACTAGTCCCACTTCCATTCTAAAGCAAAGGTAAAGAATTGACTAGATCAACACTGTCCTTCGTAACGTCTAATTTAATTTGCAATTTTCACTAATTATTTCTCCTTTGGAGTCCAATCTTTTTGGTACCCTTCAAAAGCAAGAAAAAGACGGTTGTTTTTTAATTCTTCTAGTGTAAAATTCATACTAGTCTCACTTCTATTGTGAAGTAAAGGTAAAGAATTGACAAAATCAACATTGTAATTTGCAAGGTCTATTTTATTTACAAACTAGTTTTTTTCTCATGTAGAAACCCATGCTTTTCGTTCCCCTCCACAGCAAGCAAAAGACGTGCTGCTTTTATGTTTTCTAGTACAAAAATCACACTAGTCCCACTTCTATTGTAAAGCAAAGTAAAGAATTGACTAGATCAACACTGTCCTTCATCCTTCGTAACGTGGAAATTATTTCCAATTTTCAGTAATTATTTTCTCCTGTGAGTCCAATCTTTTTGGTACCCTTCAAAAGCAAGCAAAAGACGTGTTGTTTTATTTTCTAGTTTAAAATTCATACTAGTCTCACTTCTATTGTGAAGAATTGACCAGATCAACAGTGTATTTCGCAAGGTCTATTTTATTTACAATTTTTACTAGTTTTTTTCATGTGAGAGCTTTTAGTTCCCTTCCACAGCAAAGCAAAGACGTGTTGCTTTTATGTTTTCTAGTACAAAAGTCACACTAGTCCCACTTCCATTCTAAAGCAAAGGTAAAGAATTGACTAGATCAACACTGTCCTTCGTAACGTCTAATTTATTTGCAATTTTCACTAATTATTTCTCCTGTGGAGTCCAATCTTTTTGGTACCCTTCAAAAGCAAGAAAAAGACGTGTTGCTTTTATGTATAAAATTCAAACTAGTCTCACTTCTATTGTGAAATAAAGGTAAAGAATTGACCAGATTAACAGTGTATTTCGCAAGGTCTATTTTATTTACAATTTTTACTAGTTTTCTTCTCATTTACAAACCCACGCTTTTCGCACCCTTCCACAGCAAGCAAAAGACGTGTTGTTTTTATGTCTTCTAGTAAAAAAGTCACACTAGTCTCACTTCTATTGTAAGGTAAAGGTAAAGAATTGACCAGATCAACAGTGTATTTCGCAAGGTCTATTTTATATACAATTTTTACTAGTTTTTCTCTCATGTTGAAACCCACGCTTTTAGTTCCCTTCCACAGCAAGCAAAAGACGTGTTGCTTTTATGTTTTCTAGTACAAAAGTCACACTAGTCCCACTTCCATTGTAAAGCAAAGGTAAAGAATTGACTAGATCAACACTGTCCTTCGTTACGTCGAAATTATTTGCAATTTTCACTAATTATTTTCTCCTGTGGAGTCCAATCTTTTTGGTACCCTTCAAAAGCAAGAAAAAGACGTGTTGCTTTTATGTATAAAATTCAAACTAGTCTCACTTCTATTGTGAAGTAAAGGTAAAGAATTGACCAGATCAACAGTGTATTTCGCAAGGTCTATTTTATTTACAATTTTTACTAGTTTTCTTCTCATTTACAAACCAACGCTTTTCGCACCCTTCCACAGCAAGCAAAAGACGTGTTGTTTTTATGTCTTCTAGTACAAAAGTCACACTAGTCTCACTTCTATTGTAAGGTAAAGGTAAAGAATTGACCAGATCAACAGTGTATTTCGCAAGGTCTATTTTATTTACAATTTTTACTAGTTTTTCTCTCATGTTGAAACCCACGCTTTTCGTTCCCTTCCACAGCAAGCAAAAGACGTGTTGCTTTTATGTTTTCTAGTACAAAAATCACACTAGTCCCACCTCTATTGTAAAGCAAAGGTAAAGAATTGACTAGATCAACATTGTCTTTTGCAACGTCTAACTTATTTGCAATTTTCACTAATTATTTTCTCCTGTTGACCTCCGCGTTTTTCGTACCCTTCCACAGCAAGCAAAAGACGTGTTGTTTCTATTTCTTCTATTACCAAATTCACACTAGTCTCACTTCTATTGGGAAGTAAAGGTAAAGAATTGACCAGATTAACACTGTCTTTCGCAAGGTCAATTATATTTACAATTTTTACTAGTTTTTTTCTCATGTAGAAACCCATGCTTTTCGTTCCCCTCCACAGCAAGCAAAAGACGTGCTGCTTTTATGTTTTCTAGTACAAAAATCACACTAGTCCCACTTCTATTGTAAAGCAAAGGTAAAGAATTGACTAGATCAACACTGTCCTTCATCTTTCGTAACGTGGAAATTATTTCCAATTTTCAGTAATTATTTTCTCCTGTGGAGTCCAAAGCAAGCAAAAGACGTGTTGTTTTTATTTCTTCTAGTTTAAAATTCATACTAGTCTCACTTCTATTGTGAAGAATTGACCAGATCAACAGTGTATTTCGCAAGGTCTATTTATTTACAATTTTTACTAGTTTTTTTCTCATGTAGAAACCCACGCTTTTAGTTCCCTTCCACAGCAAGCAAAAGACGTGTTGCTTTTATGTTTTCTAGTACAAAAGTCACACTAGTCCCACTTCCATTCTAAAGCAAAGGTAAAGAATTGACTAGATCAACACTGTCCTTCGTAACGTCTAATTTATTTGCAATTTTCACTAATTATTTTCTCCTGTGGAGTCCAATCTTTTTGGTACCCTTCAAAAGCAAGAAAAAGACGTGTTGCTTTTATGTATAAAATTCAAACTAGTCTCACTTCTATTGTGAAATAAAGGTAAAGAATTGACCAGATTAACAGTGTATTTCGCAAGGTCTATTTTATTTACAATTTTTACTAGTTTTCTTCTCATTTACAAACCCACGCTTTTCGCACCCTTCCACAGCAAGCAAAAGACGTGTTGTTTTTATGTCTTCTAGTAAAAAAGTCACACTAGTCTCACTTCTATTGTAAGGTAAAGGTAAAGAATTGACCAGATCAACAGTGTATTTCGCAAGGTCTATTTTATATACAATTTTTACTAGTTTTTCTCTCATGTTGAAACCCACGCTTTTAGTTCCCTTCCACAGCAAGCAAAAGACGTGTTGCTTTTATGTTTTCTAGTACAAAAGTCACACTAGTCCCACTTCCATTGTAAAGCAAAGGTAAAGAATTGACTAGATCAACACTGTCCTTCGTTACGTCGAAATTATTTGCAATTTTCACTAATTATTTTCTCCTGTGGAGTCCAATCTTTTGGTACCCTTCAAAAGCAAGAAAAAGACGTGTTGCTTTTATGTATATAAATTCAAACTAGTCTCACTTCTATTGTGAAGTAAAGGTAAAGAATTGACCAGATTAACACTGTCTTTCGCAAGGTCAATTATATTTACAATTTTTACTAGTTTTTTTCTCATGTAGAAACCCATGCTTTTCGTTCCCCTCCACAGCAAGCAAAAGACGTGCTGCTTTTATGTTTTCTAGTACAAAAATCACACTAGTCCCACTTCTATTGTAAAGCAAAGGTAAAGAATTGACTAGATCAACACTGTCCTTCATCTTTCGTAACGTGGAAATTATTTCCAATTTTCAGTAATTATTTTCTCCTGTGGAGTCCAAAGCAAGCAAAAGACGTGTTGTTTTTATTTCTTCTAGTTTAAAATTCATACTAGTCTCACTTCTATTGTGAAGAATTGACCAGATCAACAGTGTATTTCGCAAGGTCTATTTTATTTACAATTTTTACTAGTTTTTTTCTCATGTAGAAACCCACGCTTTTCGCTCCCTTCCACAGCAAGCAAAAGACGTGTTGCTTTTATGTCTTCTAGTAAAAAAGTCACACTAGTCTCACTTCTATTGTAAGGTAAAGGTAAAGAATTGACCAGATCAACAGTGTATTTCGCAAGGTCTATTTTATTTACAATTTTTACTAGTTTTTCTCTCATGTTGAAACCCACGCTTTTAGTTCCCTTCCACAGCAAGCAAAAGACGTGTTGCTTTTATGTTTTCTAGTACAAAATTCATACTAGTCTCACTTCCATTGTAAAGCAAAGGTAAAGAATCGACTAGATCAACACTGTCTTTCGCAAGGTCAATTATATTTACAAATTTTACTAGTTTTCTTCTCATGTAGAAACCCACGCTTTTCGTTCCCCTCCACAGCAAGCAAAAGACGTGCTGCTTTTTTGGCTTCTAGTACAAAAGTCACAGTAATCTCATTTCTATTGTAAAGCAAAGATAAAGAATTGACTAGATCAACATTGTCTTTTGCAACGTCTAACTTATTTGCAATTTTTACTAATTACTTTCTGCTGTGGAGCCCCGCGTTTTTCGTACCCTTCCACAGCAAGCAAAAGACGTGTTGTTTCTATTATTTCTATTACCAAATTCACACTAGTCTCACTTCTATTGTGAATTAAAGGTAAAGAATTGACCAGATCAACAGTGTATTTCGCAAGGTCTATTTTTTTTACAATTTTTACTAGTTTTTCTCTCATGTAGAAACCCACGCTTTTCGTTCCCTTCCACAGCAAGCAAAAGACGTGTTGCTTTTATGTCTTCTAGTTCAAAAGTCACACTAGTCCCACTTCCATTCTAAACCAAACGTCAAATTTATTTGCAATTTTCATTAATTATTTTCTCCTGTGGAGCCCCGCGTTTTTCGTACCCTTCCACAGCAAGCAAAAGACGTGTTGTTTTTATTTCTTCTAGTACAAAATTCACACTAGTCTAACTTCTATTGTGAAGTAAATGTAAAAAATTGACCAGATCAACACTGTCCTTGGAAACGTCTAACTTATTTGCAACTTTCACTAATTATTTTCTCCTGTGGAGCCCCGCGTTTTTCGTACCCTTCCACAGCAAGCAAAAGACGTGTTGTTTTTATTTCTTCTAGTACAAAATTCATACTAGTCTCACTTCTATTGTGAAGTAAAGGTAAAGAATTGACCAGATCAACAGTGTATTTCGCAAGGTCTATTTTATTTACAATTTTTACTAGTTTTTTCCTCATGTTGAAACCCACGCTTTTATTTCCCTTCCACAGAAAGCAAAAGACGTGCTGCTTTTATGTTTTCTAGTACAAAAATCACACTAGTCCCACCTCTATTGTGAAGTAAAGGTAAAGAATTGACCAGATTAACACTGTCTTTCGCAAGGTCAATTATATTTACAATTTTTACTAGTTTTTTTCCCATGTAGAAACCCATGCTTTTCGCTCCCTTCTACAGCAAGCAAAAGACGTGTTGCTTTTATGTCTTCTAGTACAAAAGTCACACTAGTCCCACCTCCATTGTAAAGCAAAGGTAAAGAATTGACTAGATCAACACTGTCCTTCATCCTTCGTAACGTGGAAATTATTTGCAATTCTCATTAATTATTTTCTCCTGTGGAGCCCCATCTTTTTGGTACCCTTCAAAAGCAAGCAAAAGACGTGTTGTTTCTATTTCTTCTATTACCAAATTCACACTAGTCTCACTTCTATTGTGAATAAAAGGTAAAAAATTGACTAGATCAACAGTGTATTTCGCAAGGTCTATTTTACTTACAATTTTTACTAGTTTTTTCCTCATGTTGAAACCCACGCTTTTAGTTCCCTTCCACAACAAGCAAAAGACGTGTTGCTTTAATGTCTTCTAATACAAAAGTCACACTAGTCCCACTTCCATTGTAAAGCAAAGGTAAAGAATTGACTAGATCAACACTGTCCTTCGTAACGTCGAATTTATTTGCAATTTTCACCAATTATTTTCTCCTGTGGAGCCCCGCGTTTTTCGTACCCTTCCACAGCAAGCAAAAGACGTGTTGTTTTTATTTCTTCTAGTACAAAATTCATACTAGTCTCACTTCTATTGTGAAGTAAAGGTAAAGAATTGACCAGATCAACAGTGTATTTCGCAAGGTCTATTTTATTTACAATTTTTACTAGTTTTTTCCTCATGTTGAAACCCACGCTTTTAGTTCCCTTCCACAGCAAGCAAAAGACGTGTTGTTTTTATTTCTTCTAGTACAAAAGTCACACTAGTCCCACCTCTATTGTAAAGCAAAGGTAAAGAATTGACTAGATCAACATTGTCTTTTGCAACGTCTAACTTATTTGCAATTTTCACTAATTATTTTCTCCTGTTGACCTCCGCGTTTTTCGTACCCTTCCACAGCAAGCAAAAGACGTGTTGTTTCTATTTCTTCTATTACCAAATTCACACTAGTCTCACTTCTATTGGGAAGTAAAGGTAAAGAATTGACCAGATCAACAGTGTATTTCGCAAGGTCTATTTTATTTACAATTTTTACTAGTTTTTCTCTCATGTAGAAACCCACGCTTTTCGTTCCCTTCCACAGCAAGCAAAAGACGTGTTGCTTTTATGTTTTCTAGTACAAAAATCACACTAGTCCCACCTCTATTGTAAAGCAAAGGTAAAGAATTGACCAGATCAACATTGTCTTTTGCAACGTCTAACTTATTTGCAATTTTCACTAATTATTTTCTCCTGTTGACCTCCGCGTTTTTCGTACCCTTCCACAGCAAGCAAAAGACGTGTTGTTTCTATTTCTTCTATTACCAAATTCACACTAGTCTCACTTCTATTGGGAAGTAAAGGTAAAGAATTGACCAGATTAACACTGTCTTTCGCAAGGTCAATTATATTTACAATTTTTACTAGTTTTTTTCTCATGTAGAAACCCATGCTTTTCGTTCCCCTCCACAGCAAGCAAAAGACGTGCTGCTTTTATGTTTTCTAGTACAAAAATCACACTAGTCCCACTTCTATTGTAAAGCAAAGGTAAAGAATTGACTAGATCAACACTGTCCTTCATCTTTCGTAACGTGGAAATTATTTCCAATTTTCAGTAATTATTTTTCCTGTGGAGTCCAAAGCAAGCAAAAGACGTGTTGTTTTTATTTCTTCTAGTTTAAAATTCATACTAGTCTCACTTCTATTGTGAAGAATTGACCAGATCAACAGTGTATTTCGCAAGGTCCATTTTATTTACAATTTTTACTAGTTTTTTTCTCATGTAGAAACCCACGCTTTTCGCTCCCTTCCACAGCAAGCAAAAGACGTGTTGCTTTTATGTCTTCTAGTAAAAAAGTCACACTAGTCTCACTTCTATTGTAAGGTAAAGGTAAAGAATTGACCAGATCAACAGTGTATTTCGCAAGGTCTATTTTATTTACAATTTTTACTAGTTTTTCTCTCATGTGAAACCCACGCTTTTAGTTCCCTTCCACAGCAAGCAAAAGACGTGTTGCTTTTATGTTTTCTAGTACAAAAGTCACACTAGTCCCACTTCCATTCTAAAGCAAAGGTAAAGAATTGACTAGATCAACACTGTCCTTCGTAACGTCTAATTTATTTGCAATTTTCACTAATTATTTTCTCCCTTGGAGTCCAATCTTTTTGGTACCCTTCAAAAGCAAGAAAAAGACGTGTTGTTTTTAATTCTTCTAGTGTAAAATTCATACTAGTCTCACTTCTATTGTGAAGTAAAGGTAAAGAATTGACAAAATCAACATTGTATTTTGCAAGGTCTATTTTATTTACAATTTTTACTAGTTTTTTTCTCATGTAGAAACCCATGCTTTTCGTTCCCCTCCACAGCAAGCAAAAGACGTGCTGCTTTTATGTTTTCTAGTACAAAAATCACACTAGTCCCACTTCTATTGTAAAGCAAAGGTAAAGAATTGACTAGATCAACACTGTCCTTCATCCTTCGTAACGTGGAAATTATTTCCAATTTTCAGTAATTATTTTCTCCTGTGGAGTCCAATCTTTTTGGTACCCTTCAAAAGCAAGCAAAAGACGTGTTGTTTTTATTTCTTCTAGTTTAAAATTCATACTAGTCTCACTTCTATTGTGAAGAATTGACCAGATCAACAGTGTATTTCGCAAGGTCTATTTTATTTACAATTTTTACTAGTTTTTTTCTCATGTAGAAACCCACGCTTTTAGTTCCCTTCCACAGCAAGCAAAAGACGTGTTGCTTTTATGTTTTCTAGTACAAAAGTCACACTAGTCCACTTCCATTGTAAGCAAAGGTAAAGAATTGACTAGATCAACACTGTCCTTCGTAACGTCTAATTTTTTGCAATTTTCACTAATTATTTCTCCTGTGGAGTCCAATCTTTTTGGTACCCTTCAAAAGCAAGAAAAGACGTGTTGCTTTTATGTATAAAATTCAAACTAGTCTCACTTCTATTGTGAATAAAGGTAAAGAATTGACCAGATTAACAGTGTATTTCGCAAGGTCTATTTTATTTACAATTTTTACTAGTTTTCTCATTTACAAACCCACGCTTTTCGCACCCTTCCACAGCAAGCAAAAGACGTGTTGTTTTTATGTCTTCTAGTAAAAAAGTCACACTAGTCTCACTTCTATTGTAAGAAAGGTAAAGAATTGACCAGATCAACAGTGTATTTCGCAAGGTCTATTTTATACAATTTTACTAGTTTTTTCTCATGTTGAAACCCACGCTTTTAGTTCCCTTCCACAGCAAGCAAAAGACGTGTTGCTTTTATGTTTTCTAGTACAAAAGTCACACTAGTCCACTTCCATTGTAAAGCAAAGGTAAAGAATTGACTAGATCAACACTGTCCTTCGTTACGTCGAAATTATTTGCAATTTTCACTAATTATTTTCTCCTGTGGAGTCCAATCTTTTTGGTACCCTTCAAAAGCAAGAAAAGACGTGTTGCTTTTATGTATAAAATTCAAACTAGTCTCACTTCTATTGTGAAATAAAGGTAAAGAATTGACCAGATCAACAGTGTATTTCGCAAGGTCTATTTTATTTACAATTTTTACTAGTTTTCTTCTCATTTACAAACCACGCTTTTCGCACCCTTCCACAGCAAGCAAAAGACGTGTTGTTTTTATGTCTTCTAGTACAAAAGTCACACTAGTCTCACTTCTATTGTAAGGTAAAGGTAAAGAATTGACCAGATCAACAGTGTATTTCGCAAGGTCTATTTTATTTACAATTTTTACTAGTTTTTCTCTCATGTTGAAACCCACGCTTTTCGTTCCTTCACAGCAAGCAAAAGACGTGTTGCTTTTATGTTTTCTAGTACAAAATCACACTAGTCCACCTCTATTGTAAAGCAAAGGTAAAGAATTGACTAGATCAACATTGTCTTTGCAACGTCTAATTATTTGCAATTTTCACTAATTATTTTCTCCTGTTGACCTCGCGTTTTTCGTACCCTTCCACAGCAAGCAAAAGACGTGTTGTTTCTATTTCTTCTATTACAAATTACACTAGTCTCACTTCTATTGGAAGTAAAGGTAAAGAATTGACCAGATTAACACTGTCTTTCGCAAGGTCAATTATATTTACAATTTTTACTAGTTTTTTCTCATGTAGAAACCCATGCTTTTCGTTCCCCTCCACAGCAAGCAAAAGACGTGCTGCTTTTATGTTTTCTAGTACAAAAATCACACTAGTCCCACTTCTATTGTAAAGCAAAGGTAAAGAATTGACTAGATCAACACTGTCCTTCATCTTTCGTAACGTGGAAATTATTTCCAATTTTCAGTAATTATTTTCTCCTGTGGAGTCCAAAGCAAGCAAAAGACGTGTTGTTTTATTTCTTCTAGTTTAAAATTCATACTAGTCTCACTTCTATTGTGAAGAATTGACCAGATCAACAGTGTATTTCGCAAGGTCATTTTTTACAATTTTTACTAGTTTTTTTCTCATGTAGAAACCCACGCTTTTCGCTCCCTTCCACAGCAAGCAAAAGACGTGTTGCTTTTATGTCTTCTAGTAAAAAAGTCACACTAGTCTCACTTCTATTGTAAGGTAAAGGTAAAGAATTGACCAGATCAACAGTGTATTTCGCAAGGTCTATTTTATTTACAATTTTTACTAGTTTTTCTCTCATGTTGAAACCCACGCTTTTAGTTCCCTTCCACAGCAAGCAAAAGACGTGTTGCTTTTATGTTTTCTAGTACAAAAGTCACACTAGTCCCACTTCCATTCTAAAGCAAAGGTAAAGAATTGACTAGATCAACACTGTCCTTTCGTAACGTCTAATTTATTTGCAATTTTCACTAATTATTTTCTCCTTTGGAGTCCAATCTTTTTGGTACCCTTCAAAAGCAAGAAAAGACGTGTTGTTTTTAATTCTTCTAGTGTAAAATTCATACTAGTCTCACTTCTATTGTGAAGTAAAGGTAAAGAATTGACAAATCAACATGTATTTCGCAAGGTCTATTTTATTTACAATTTTTACTAGTTTTTTTCTCATGTAGAAACCCATGCTTTTCGTTCCCCCACAGCAAGCAAAAGACGTGCTGCTTTTATGTTTTCTAGTACAAAAATCACACTAGTCCCACTTCTATTGTAAAGCAAAGGTAAAGAATTGACTAGATCAACACTGTCCTTCATCCTTCGTAACGTGGAAATTATTTCCAATTTTCAGTAATTATTTTCTCCTGTGGAGTCCAATCTTTTTGGTACCCTTCAAAAGCAAGCAAAAAGACGTGTTTGTTTTTAATTCTTCTAGTGTAAAATTCATACTAGTCTCACTTCTATTGTGAAGTAAAGGTAAAGAATTGACAAAATCAACATTGTATTTCGCAAGGTCTATTTTATTTACAATTTTTACTAGTTTTTTTCTCATGTAGAAACCCATGCTTTTCGTTCCCCTCCACAGCAAGCAAAAGACGTGCTGCTTTTATGTTTTCTAGTACAAAAATCACACTAGTCCCACTTCTATTGTAAAGCAAAGGTAAAGAATTGACTAGATCAACACTGTCCTTCATCCTTCGTAACGTGGAAATTATTTCCAATTTTCAGTAATTATTTTCTCCTGTGGAGTCCAATCTTTTTGGTACCCTTCAAAAGCAAGCAAAAGACGTGTTGTTTTTATTTCTTCTAGTTTAAAATTCATACTAGTCTCACTTCTATTGTGAAGAATTGACCAGATCAACAGTGTATTTCGCAAGGTCCATTTTATTTACAATTTTTACTAGTTTTTTTCTCATGTAGAAACCCACGCTTTTCGCTCCCTTCCACAGCAAGCAAAAGACGTGTTGCTTTTATGTCTTCTAGTAAAAAAGTCACACTAGTCTCACTTCTATTGTAAGGTAAAGGTAAAGAATTGACCAGATCAACAGTGTATTTCGCAAGGTCTATTTTATATACAATTTTTACTAGTTTTTCTCTCATGTTGAAACCCACGCTTTTCGTTCCCCTCCACAGCAAGCAAAAGACGTGCTGCTTTTATGTTTTCTAGTACAAAAATCACACTAGTCCCACTTCTATTGTAAAGCAAAGGTAAAGAATTGACTAGATCAACACTGTCCTTCGTTACGTCGAAATTATTTGCAATTTTCACTAATTATTTTCCCCTGTGGAGTCCAATCTTTTTGGTACCCTTCCACAGCAAGCAAAAGACGTGTTGTTTTTATTTCTTCTAGTTTAAAATTCATACTAGTCTCACTTCTATTGTGAAGAATTGACCAGATCAACAGTGTATTTCGCAAGGTCTATTTTATTTACAATTTTTACTAGTTTTTTTCTCATGTAGAAACCCACGCTTTTAGTTCCCTTCCACAGCAAGCAAAAGACGTGTTGCTTTTATGTTTTCTAGTACAAAAGTCACACTAGTCCCACTTCCATTCTAAAGCAAAGGTAAAGAATTGACTAGATCAACACTGTCCTTCGTAACGTCTAATTTATTTGCAATTTTCACTAATTATTTTCTCCTGTGGAGTCCAATCTTTTTGGTACCCTTCAAAAGCAAGAAAAAGACGTGTTGCTTTTATGTATAAAATTCAAACTAGTCTCACTTCTATTGTGAAATAAAGGTAAAGAATTGACCAGATTAACAGTGTATTTCGCAAGGTCTATTTTATTTACAATTTTTACTAGTTTTCTTCTCATTTACAAACCCACGCTTTTCGCACCCTTCCACAGCAAGCAAAAGACGTGTTGTTTTTATGTCTTCTAGTAAAAAAGTCACACTAGTCTCACTTCTATTGTAAGGTAAAGGTAAAGAATTGACCAGATCAACAGTGTATTTCGCAAGGTCTATTTTATATACAATTTTTACTAGTTTTTCTCTCATGTTGAAACCCACGCTTTTAGTTCCCTTCCACAGCAAGCAAAAGACGTGTTGCTTTTATGTTTTCTAGTACAAAAGTCACACTAGTCCCACTTCCATTGTAAAGCAAAGGTAAAGAATTGACTAGATCAACACTGTCCTTCGTTACGTCGAAATTATTTGCAATTTTCACTAATTATTTTCTCCTGTGGAGTCCAATCTTTTTGGTACCCTTCAAAAGCAAGAAAAAGACGTGTTGCTTTTATGTATAAAATTCAAACTAGTCTCACTTCTATTGTGAAGTAAAGGTAAAGAATTGACCAGATTAACACTGTCTTTCGCAAGGTCAATTATATTTACAATTTTTACTAGTTTTTTTCTCATGTAGAAACCCATGCTTTTCGTTCCCCTCCACAGCAAGCAAAAGACGTGCTGCTTTTATGTTTTCTAGTACAAAAATCACACTAGTCCCACTTCTATTGTAAAGCAAAGGTAAAGAATTGACTAGATCAACACTGTCCTTCATCTTTCGTAACGTGGAAATTATTTCCAATTTTCAGTAATTATTTTCTCCTGTGGAGTCCAAAGCAAGCAAAAGACGTGTTGTTTTTATTTCTTCTAGTTTAAAATTCATACTAGTCTCACTTCTATTGTGAAGAATTGACCAGATCAACAGTGTATTTCGCAAGGTCTATTTTATTTACAATTTTTACTAGTTTTTTTCTCATGTAGAAACCCACGCTTTTCGCTCCCTTCCACAGCAAGCAAAAGACGTGTTGCTTTTATGTCTTCTAGTAAAAAAGTCACACTAGTCTCACTTCTATTGTAAGGTAAAGGTAAAGAATTGACCAGATCAACAGTGTATTTCGCAAGGTCTATTTTATTTACAATTTTTACTAGTTTTTCTCTCATGTTGAAACCCACGCTTTTAGTTCCCTTCCACAGCAAGCAAAAGACGTGTTGCTTTTATGTTTTCTAGTACAAAAGTCACACTAGTCCCACTTCCATTCTAAAGCAAAGGTAAAGAATTGACTAGATCAACACTGTCCTTCGTAACGTCTAATTTATTTGCAATTTTCACTAATTATTTTCTCCTTTGGAGTCCAATCTTTTTGGTACCCTTCAAAAGCAAGAAAAAGACGTGTTGTTTTTAATTCTTCTAGTGTAAAATTCATACTAGTCTCACTTCTATTGTGAAGTAAAGGTAAAGAATTGACAAAATCAACATTGTATTTCGCAAGGTCTATTTTATTTACAATTTTTACTAGTTTTTTTCTCATGTAGAAACCCATGCTTTTCGTTCCCCTCCACAGCAAGCAAAAGACGTGCTGCTTTTATGTTTTCTAGTACAAAAATCACACTAGTCCCACTTCTATTGTAAAGCAAAGGTAAAGAATTGACTAGATCAACACTGTCCTTCATCCTTCGTAACGTGGAAATTATTTCCAATTTTCAGTAATTATTTTCTCCTGTGGAGTCCAATCTTTTTGGTACCCTTCAAAAGCAAGCAAAAGACGTGTTGTTTTTATTTCTTCTAGTTTAAAATTCATACTAGTCTCACTTCTATTGTGAAGAATTGACCAGATCAACAGTGTATTTCGCAAGGTCTATTTTATTTACAATTTTTACTAGTTTTTTTCTCATGTAGAAACCCACGCTTTTAGTTCCCTTCCACAGCAAGCAAAAGACGTGTTGCTTTTATGTTTTCTAGTACAAAAGTCACACTAGTCCCACTTCCATTCTAAAGCAAAGGTAAAGAATTGACTAGATCAACACTGTCCTTCGTAACGTCTAATTTATTTGCAATTTTCACTAATTATTTTCTCCTGTGGAGTCCAATCTTCTTGGTACCCTTCAAAAGCAAGAAAAAGACGTGTTGCTTTTATGTATAAAATTCAAACTAGTCTCACTTCTATTGTGAAATAAAGGTAAAGAATTGACCAGATTAACAGTGTATTTCGCAAGGTCTATTTTATTTACAATTTTTACTAGTTTTCTTCTCATTTACAAACCCACGCTTTTCGCACCCTTCCACAGCAAGCAAAAGACGTGTTGTTTTTATGTCTTCTAGTAAAAAAGTCACACTAGTCTCACTTCTATTGTAAGGTAAAGGTAAAGAATTGACCAGATCAACAGTGTATTTCGCAAGGTCTATTTTATATACAATTTTTACTAGTTTTTTCTCATGTTGAAACCCACGCTTTTAGTTCCCTTCCACAGCAAGCAAAAGACGTGTTGCTTTTATGTTTTCTAGTACAAAAGTCACACTAGTCCCACTTCCATTGTAAAGCAAAGGTAAAGAATTGACTAGATCAACACTGTCCTTCGTTACGTCGAAATTATTTGCAATTTTCACTAATTATTTTCTCCTGTGGAGTCCAATCTTTTTGGTACCCTTCCACAGCAAGCAAAAGACGTGTTGTTTTTATTTCTTCTAGTTTAAAATTCATACTAGTCTCACTTCTATTGTGAAGAATTGACCAGATCAACAGTGTATTTCGCAAGGTCTATTTTATTTACAATTTTTACTAGTTTTTTTCTCATGTAGAAACCCACGCTTTTAGTTCCCTTCCACAGCAAGCAAAAGACGTGTTGCTTTTATGTTTTCTAGTACAAAAGTCACACTAGTCCCACTTCCATTGTAAAGCAAAGGTAAAGAATTGACTAGATCAACACTGTCCTTCGTAACGTCTAATTTATTTGCAATTTTCACTAATTATTTTCTCCTGTGGAGTCCAATCTTTTGGTACCCTTCAAAAGCAAGAAAAAGACGTGTTGCTTTTATGTATAAAATTCAAACTAGTCTCACTTCTATTGTGAAATAAAGGTAAAGAATTGACCCAGATTAACAGTGTATTTCGCAAGGTCTATTTTATTTACAATTTTACTAGTTTTCTTCTCATTTACAAACCCACGCTTTTCGCACCCTTCCACAGCAAGCAAAAGACGTGTGTTTTTTATGTCTTCTAGTAAAAAAGTCACACTAGTCTCACTTCTATTGTAAGGTAAAGGTAAAGAATTGACCAGATCAACAGTGTATTTCGCAAGGTCTATTTTATATACAATTTTTACTAGTTTTTCTCTCATGTTGAAACCCACGCTTTTAGTTCCCTTCCACAGCAAGCAAAAGACGTGTTGCTTTTATGTTTTCTAGTACAAAAGTCACACTAGTCCCACTTCCATTGTAAAGCAAAGGTAAAGAATTGACTAGATCAACACTGTCCTTCGTTACGTCGAAATTATTTGCAATTTTCACTATTATTTTCTCCTGTGGAGTCCAATCTTTTTGGTACCCTTCAAAAGCAAGAAAAAGACGTGTTGCTTTTATGTATAAAATTCAAACTAGTCTCACTTCTATTGTGAAATAAAGGTAAAGAATTGACCAGATTAACAGTGTATTTCGCAAGGTCTATTTTATTTACAATTTTTACTAGTTTTCTTCTCATTTACAAACCCACGCTTTTCGCACCCTTCCACAGCAAGCAAAAGACGTGTTGTTTTTATGTCTTCTAGTAAAAAAGTCACACTAGTCTCACTTCTATTGTAAGGTAAAGGTAAAGAATTGACAGATCAACAGTGTATTTCGCAAGGTCTATTTATATACAATTTTTACTAGTTTTTCTCTCATGTTGAAACCCACGCTTTTAGTTCCCTTCCACAGCAAGCAAAAGACGTGTTGCTTTTATGTTTTCTAGTACAAAAGTCACACTAGTCCCACTTCCATTGTAAAGCAAAGGTAAAGAATTGACTAGATCAACACTGTCCTTCGTTACGTCGAAATTATTTGCAATTTTCACTAATTATTTTCTCCTGTGGAGTCCAATCTTTTTGGTACCCTTCCACAGCAAGCAAAAGACGTGTTGTTTTTATTTCTTCTAGTTTAAAATTCATACTAGTCTCACTTCTATTGTGAAGAATTGACCAGATCAACAGTGTATTTCGCAAGGTCTATTTTATTTACAATTTTTACTAGTTTTTTTCTCATCTTGAAACCCACGCTTTGAGTTCCCTTCCACAGCAAGCAAAAGACGTGTTGCTTTAATGTCTTCTAATACAAAAGTCACACTAGTCCCACTTCCATTGTAAAGCAAAGGTAAAGAATTGACTAGATCAACACTGTCCTTCGTAACGTCGAAATTATTTGCAATTTTCACTAATTATTTTCTCCTGTGGAGCCCAATCTTTTCGGTACCCTTCAAAAGCAAGAAAAAGACGTGTTGTTTTTATTTCTTGTAGTATAAAATTCAAACTAGTCTCACTTCTATTGTGAAGTAAAGGTAAAGAATTGACCAGATCAACAGTGTGTTTTGCAAGTTCTATTTTATTTACAATTTTTACTAGTTTTTTTCTCATTTACAAACCCACGGTTTTCGCTCCCTTCCACAGCAAGCAAAAGACGTGTTGCTTTTATGTCTTCTAGTACAAAAGTCACACTAGTCCCACTTTCATTCTAAAGCAAAGGTAAAGAATTGACTAGATCGACACTGTCCTTCGTAACGTCTAATTTATTTGAAATTTTCACTAATTATTTTCTCCTGTGGAGCCCCATCTTTTCGGTACCCTTCAAAAGCAAGAAAAAGACGTGTTGTTTTTATTTCTTCTAGTATAAAATTCAAACTAGTCTCACCTCTATTGTGAAGTAAAGGTAAAGAATTGACCAGATCAACAGTGTCTTTTGCAAGTTCTATTTTATTTACAATTTTTACTAGTTTTTTTCTCATTTACAAACCCACGCTTTTCGCTCCCTTCCACAGCAAGCAAAAGACGTGTTGCTTTTATGTCTTCTAGTACAAAAGTCACACTAGTCTAACTTCTATTGTGAAGTAAATGTAAAAAATTGACCAGATCAACAGTGTATTTTGCAAGGTCTATTTTATTTACAATTTTTACTAGTTTTTTTCTCATGTAGAAACCCACGCTTTTCGCACCCTTCCACAGCAAGCAAAAGACGTGTTGCTTTAATGTCTTCTAGTACAAAAGTCACACTAGTCCCACTTCCATTCTAAAGCAAAGGTAAAGAATTGACCAGATCAACAGTGTATTTCGCAAGGTCCATTTTATTTACAATTTTTACTAGTTTTTTTCTCATGTAGAAACCCACGCTTTTCGCTCCCTTCCACAGCAAGCAAAGACGTGTTGCTTTTATGTTTTCTAGTACAAAAATCACACTAGTCCCACCTCTATTGTAAAGCAAAGGTAAAGAATTGACTAGATCAACACTGTCCTTCGTAACGTCGAAATTATTTGCAATTTTCACTAATTATGTTCTCCTGTGGAGTCCAATCTTTTTGGTACCCTTCAAAAGCAAGAAAAAAACGTGTTGTTTTTATTTCTTCTAGTATAAAATTCATACTAGTCTCACTTCTATTGTGAAGTAAAGGTAAAGAATTGACTAGATCAACAGTGTATTTCGCAAGGTCTATTTTATTTACAATTTTTACTAGTTTTTCTCTCATGTAGAAACCCAAGCTTTTCGTTCCCTTCCACAGCAAGCAAAAAACGTGTTGCTTTTATGTTTTCTAGTACAAAAATCACACTTGTCCCACCTCTATTGTAAAGCAAAGGTAAATAATTGACTAGATCAACATTGTCTTTTGGAACGTCCAGTTTAATTGCGATTTTTACTAATTATTTTCTCCTGTTGACCTCCGCGTTTTTCGTACCCTTCCACAGCAAGCAAAAGACGTGTTGTTTTTATTTCTTCTAGTATAAAGATTATACTAGTCTCACTTCTATTGTGAAGTAAAGGTAAAGAATTGACCAGATCAACAGTGTATTTCGCAAGGTCAATTTTATTTACAATTTTTACTAGTTTTTTTCTCATGTAGAAACCCACGCTTTTCGCTCCCTTCCACAGCAAGCAAAAGACGTGTTGCTTTTATGTCTTCTAGTACAAAGTCACACTAGTCTCACTTCTATTGTAAGGTAAAGGTAAAGAATTGACCAGATCAACAGTGTATTTCGCAAGGTCTATTTTATTTACAATTTTTACTAGTTTTTCTCTCATGTATAAACCCACGCTTTTGGTTTCCTTCCAAAGCAAGCAAAAGACGTGCTGCTTTTATGGCTTCTAGTACAAAAGTCACAGTAATCTCACTTCTGTTGTAAAGCAAATGTAAAGAATTATCTAGATCAACACTGTCTTCTGGAACGTCCAGTTTAATTGCGATTTTTACTAATTATTTTCTCCTGTTGACCTCCGCGTTTTTCGTACCCTTCCACAGCAAGCAAAAGACGTGTTGTTTCTATTTCTTCTATTACCAAATTCACACTAGTCTCACTTCTATTGGCAAGTAAAGGTAAAGAATTGACCAGATTAACACTGTCTTTCGCAAGGTCAACTATATTTACAATTTTTACTAGTTTTCTTCTCATGTAGAAACCCATGCTTTTCGCTCCCTTCCACAGCAAGCAAAAGACGTGTTGCTTTTATGTTTTCTAGTACAAAAATCACACTAGTCCCACTTCTATTGTAAAGCAAAGGTAAAGAATTGACTAGATCAACATTGTCTTTTGCAACGTCTAACTTATGTGCAATTTTCACTAATAATTTTCTCCTGTGGAGCCCCGCTTTTTTCGTACCCTTCCACAGCAAGCAAAAGACGTGTTGTTTCTTTTTCGTCTATTACCAAATTCACACTAGTCTCACTTTTATTGTGAAGTAAAGGTAAAGAATTGACCAGATCAACAGTGTATTTCGCAAGGTCTATTTTATTTACAATTTTTACTAGTTTTTCTCTCATGTAGAAACCCACGCTTTTCGCTCCCTTCCACAGCAAGCAAAAGACGTGTTGCTTTTATGTCTTCTAGTACAAAAGTCACACTAGTCTCACTTCTATTGTAAGGTAAAGGTAAAGAATTGACCAGATCAACAGTGTATTTCGCAAGGTCTATTTTATTTACAATTTTTACTAGTTTTTCTCTCATGTAGAAACCCACGCTTTTGGTTTCCTTCCACAGCAAGCAAAAGACGTGTTGCTTTTATGTTTTCTAGTACAAAAATCACACTAGTCCCACCTCTATTGTAAAGCAAAGGTAAAGAATTGACTAGATCAACACTGTCCTTCATCCTTTGTATCGTCGAAATTATTTGCAATTTTCACTAATTATGTTCTCCTGTGGAGTCCAATCTTTTTGGTACCCTTCCACAGCAAGCAAAAGACGTGTTGTTTTTATTTCTTCTAGTATAAAATTCATACTAGTCTCACTTCTATTGTGAAGTAAAGGTAAAGATTTGACCAGATAAACAGTGTATTTCGCAAGGTCTATTTTATTTACAATTTTTACTAGTTTTTCTCTCATGTAGAAACCCACGCCTTTCGCTCCCTTCCACAGCAAGCAAAAGACGTGTTGCTTTTATGTCTTCTAGTACAAAAGTCACACTAGTCTCACTTCTATTGTAAGGTAAAGGTAAAGAATTGACCAGATCAACAGTGTATTTCGCAAGGTCTGTTTTATTTACAATTTTTACTAGTTTTTCTCTCATGTAGAAACCCACGCTTTTGGTTTCCTTCCACAGCAAGCAAAAGACGTGCTGCTTTTATTTCTTCTAGTACAAAAATCACACTAGTCCCACTTCTATTGTAAAGCAAAGGTAAAGAATTGACTAGATCAACACTGTCCTTCATCCTTCGTAACGTCGAAATTATTTGCAATTTTCCCTAATTATGTTCTCCTGTGGAGTCCAATCTTTTTGGTACCCTTCAAAAGCAAGAAAAAGACGTGTTGTTTTTATTTCTTCTAGTATAAAGATTATACTAGTCTCACTTCTATTGTGAAGTAAAGGTAAAGAATTGACCAGATCAACAGTGTATTTCGCAAGGTCCATTTTATTTACAATTTTTACTAGTTTTTTTCTCATGTAGAAACCCACGCTTTTCGTACCCTTCCACAGCAAGCAAAAGACGTGTTGTTTCTATTTCTTCTATTACCAAATTCACACTAGTCTCACTTCTATTGGAAAGTAAAGGTAAAGAATTGACCAGATCAACAGTGTATTTCGCAAGGTCTATTTTATTTACAATTTTTACTAGTTTTCTTCTCATGTAGAAACCCACGCTTTTCGTTCCCCTCCACAGCAAGCAAAAGACGTGCTGCTTTTATGTTTTCTAGTACAAAAATCACACTAGTCCCACTTCTATTGTAAAGCAAAGGTAAAGAATTGACTAGATCAACATTGTCTTTTGCAACGTCTAACTTATGTGCAATTTTCACTAATAATTTTCTCCTGTGGAGCCCCGCTTTTTTCGTACCCTTCCACAGCAAGCAAAAGACGTGTTGTTTCTTTTTCGTCTATTACCAAATTCACACTAGTCTCACTTTTATTGTGAAGTAAAGGTAAAGAATTGACCAGATCAACAGTGTATTTCGCAAGGTCTATTTTATTTACAATTTTTACTAGTTTTCTTCTCATGTAGAAACCCATGCTTTTCGCTCCCTTCCACAGCAAGCAAAAGACGTGTTGCTTTTATGTTTTCTAGTACAAAAATCACACTAGTCCCACTTCTATTGTAAAGCAAAGGTAAAGAATTGACTAGATCAACACTGTCCTTCATCCTTTGTAACGTCGAAATTATTTGCAATTTTCACTAATTATGTTCTCCTGTGGAGTCCAATCTTTTTGGTACCCTTCAAAAGCAAGAAAAAGACGTGTTGTTTTTATTTCTTCTAGTATAAAATTCATACTAGTCTCACTTCTATTGTGAAGTAAAGGTGAAGATTTGACCAAATAAACAGTGTATTTCGCAAGGTCTATTTTATTTACAATTTTTACTAGTTTTTTTCTCCTGTGGAGCCCCACGCTTTTCGCTCCCTTCCACAGCAAGCAAAAGACGTGTTGCTTCAATGTCTTCTAGTACAAAAATCACACTAGTCCCACTTCTATTGTAAAGCAAAGGTAAAGAATTGACTAGATCAACACTGTCCTTCATCCTTCGTAACGTCGAAATTATTTGCAATTTTCACTAATTATGTTCTCCTGTGGAGTCCAATCTTTTTGGTACCCTTCCACAGCAAGAAAAAGACGTGTTGTTTTTATTTCTTCTAGTATAAAGATTATACTAGTCTCACTTCTATTGTAAGGTAAAGGTAAAGAATTGACCAGATCAACAGTGTATTTCGCAAGGTCTATTTTATTTACAATTTTTACTAGTTTTTCTCTCATGTAGAAACCCACGCTTTTGGTTTCCTTCCACAGCAAGCAAAAGACGTGCTGCTTTTATGGCTTCTAGTACAAAAGTCACAGTAATCTCACTTCTGTTGTAAAGCAAAGGTAAAGAATTATCTAGATCAACACTGTCTTTTGGAACGTCCAGTTTAATTGCGATTTTTACTAATTATTTTCTCCTGTTGACCTCCGCGTTTTTCGTACCCTTCCACAGCAAGCAAAAGACGTGTTGTTTCTATTTCTTCTATTACCAAATTCACACTAGTCTCACTTTTATTGGGAAGTAAAGGTAAAGAATTGACCAGATCAACAGTGTGTTTTGCAAGTTCTATTTTATTTACAATTTTTACTAGTTTTCTTCTCATGTAGAAACCCACGCTTTTCGTTCCCCTCCACAGCAAGCAAAAGACGTGCTGCTTTTATGTTTTCTAGTACAAAAATCACACTAGTCCCACTTCTATTGTAAAGCAAAGGTAAAGAATTGACTAGATCAACATTGTCTTTTGCAACGTCTAACTTATGTGCAATTTTCACTAATTATTTTCTCCTGTGGAGCCCCGCTTTTTTCGTACCCTTCCACAGCAAGCAAAAGACGTGTTGTTTCTATTTCTTCTATTACCAAATTCACACTAGTCTCACTTCTATTGTGAAGTAAAGGTAAAGAATTGACCAGATCAACAGTGTATTTCGCAAGGTCTATTTTATTTACAATTTTTACTAGTTTTTCCTTCATGTAGAAACCCACGCTTTTCGTTCCCTTCCACAGCAAGCAAAAGACGTGTTGTTTTTATTTCGTCTATTACCAACTTCACACTAGTCTCACTTCTATTGTGAAGTAAAGGTAAAGAATTGACCAGATCAACAGTGTATTTCGCAAGGTCTATTTTATTTACAATTTTTACTAGTTTTCTTCTCATGTAGAAACCCACGCTTTTCGCTCCCTTCCACAGCAAGCAAAAGACGTGTTGTTTCTATTTCGTCTATTACCAACTTCACACTAGTCTCACTTCTATTGTGAAGTAAAGGTAAAGAATTGACCAGATCAACAGTGTATTTCGCAAGGTCTATTTTATTTACAATTTTTACTAGTTTTCTTCTCATGTAGAAACCCACGCTTTTCGTTCCCTCCATAGCAAGCAAAAGACGTGCTGCTTTTATGTTTTCTAGTACAAAAATCACACTAGTCCACTTCTATTGTAAAGCAAAGGTAAAGAATTGACTAGATCAACATTGTCTTTTGCAACGTCTAACTTATGTGCAATTTTCACTAATTATTTTCTCCTGTGGAGCCCCGCTTTTTTCGTACCCTTCCACAGCAAGCAAAAGACGTGTTGTTTCTATTTCTTCTATTACCAAATTCACACTAGTCTCACTTCTATTGTGAAGTAAAGGTAAAGAATTGACCAGATCAACAGTGTTTCGCAAGGTCTATTTTATTTACAATTTTTACTAGTTTTTCCTTCATGTAGAAACCCACGCTTTTCGTTCCCTTCCACAGCAAGCAAAAGACGTGTTGTTTTATTTCGTCTATTACCAACTTCACACTAGTCTCACTTCTATTGTGAAGTAAAGGTAAAGAATTGACCAGATCAACAGTGTATTTCGCAAGGTCTATTTTATTTACAATTTTTACTAGTTTTCTTCTCATGTAGAAACCCACGCTTTTCGTTCCCCTCCATAGCAAGCAAAAGACGTGCTGCTTTTATGTTTTCTAGTACAAAAATCACACTAGTCCCACTTCTATTGTAAAGCAAAGGTAAAGAATTGACTAGATCAACATTGTCTTTTGCAACGTCTAACTTATGTGCAATTTTCACTCATTATTTTCTCCTGTGGAGCCCCGCTTTTTTCGTACCCTTCCACAGCAAGCAAAAGACGTGTTGTTTCTATTTCTTCTATTACCAAATTCACACTAGTCTCACTTCTATTGTGAAGTAAAGGTAAAGAATTGACCAGATCAACAGTGTATTTCGCAAGGTCTATTTTATTTACAATTTTTACTAGTTTTTCCTTCATGTAGAAACCCACGCTTTTCGTTCCCTTCCACAGCAAGCAAAAGACGTGTTGTTTTTATTTCGTCTATTACCAACTTCACACTAGTCTCACTTCTATTGTGAAGTAAAGGTAAAGAATTGACCAGATCAACAGTGTATTTCGCAAGGTCTATTTTATTTACAATTTTTACTAGTTTTCTTCTCATGTAGAAACCCACGCTTTTCGCTCCCTTCCACAGCAAGCAAAAGACGTGTTGTTTCTATTTCGTCTATTACCAACTTCACACTAGTCTCACTTCTATTGTGAAGTAAAGGTAAAGAATTGACCAGATCAACAGTGTATTTCGCAAGGTCTATTTTATTTACAATTTTTACTAGTTTTCTTCTCATGTAGAAACCCACGCTTTTCGTTCCCCTCCATAGCAAGCAAAAGACGTGCTGCTTTTATGTTTTCTAGTACAAAAATCACACTAGTCCCACTTCTATTGTAAAGCAAAGGTAAAGAATTGACTAGATCAACATTGTCTTTTGCAACGTCTAACTTATGTGCAATTTTCACTAATTATTTTCTCCTGTGGAGCCCCGCTTTTTTCGTACCCTTCCACAGCAAGCAAAAGAGGTGTTGTTTCTATTTCTTCTATTACCAAATTCACACTAGTCTCACTTCTATTGTGAAGTAAAGGTAAAGAATTGACCAGATCAACAGTGTATTTCGCAAGGTCTATTTTATTTACAATTTTTACTAGTTTTTCCTTCATGTAGAAACCCACGCTTTTCGTTCCCTTCCACAGCAAGCAAAAGACGTGTTGTTTCTATTTCGTCTATTACCAACTTCACACTAGTCTCACTTCTATTGTGAAGTAAAGGTAAAGAATTGACCAGATCAACAGTGTATTTCGCAAGGTCTATTTTATTTACAATTTTTACTAGTTTTCTTCTCATGTAGAAACCCACGCTTTTCGTTCCCCTCCATAGCAAGCAAAAGACGTGCTGCTTTTATGTTTTCTAGTACAAAAATCACACTAGTCCCACTTCTATTGTAAAGCAAAGGTAAAGAATTGACTAGATCAACACTGCCCTTCGTCCTTTGTAACGTCTAATTTATTTGCAATTCTCATTAATTATTTTCTCCTGTGGAGCCCCATCTTTTTGGTACCTTTCAAAAGCAAGCAAAAGACGTGTTGTTTTTATTTCTTCTACTATCAAATTCACACTAGTCTCACTTCTATTGTGAAGTAAAGGTAAAGAAGTGACCAGATCAACAGTGTGTTTTGCAAGTTCTATTTTATTTACAATTTTTACTAGTTTTTTTCTCATTTACAAACCCACGCTTTTCGCTCCCTTCCACAGCAAGCAAAAGACGTGTTGTTTTTATGTCTTCTAGTACAAAATTTACACTAATCCCACTTCTATTGTAAAGCAAAGGTAAAGAATTGACCAGATCAACAGTGTCATTCGCAAGGTCCATTTTATTTACATATTTTACTAGTTTTTTTATTATGTAGAAAATCACGCTTTTCGTTCCCTTCCACAGCAAGCAAAATACTTGTTGCTTTTATGTCTTCTAGTACAAAAATCACACTAGTCTCATTTCTATTGTTAAGCAAAGGTAAAGAATTGACTAAATCAACACTGTCTCTCACAACGTTCAACTCAAATTCGATTTTTACTAGTTTTTTTCTCTTGTAGAAACCCACGCTTTTCGTTCCCTTCCACAGCAAGCAAAAGACGCATGGCCTGAAAGACTTGTAGTACAACAGTCACCCTAGTCTCATTTCTATCGTAAATCAAAGGTAAAGAATGGTCTAGACTTATATGTTTCTTCTGTTGACCCCGACGTTTTTCGTACCCTTCCACAGAAGCAAAAGACGCATGACCTGAAAATCTTGTAGTACAACAGTCACCCTAGTCTCAATTCTGTCTTAAATCATAGGTATAGAATGGTCTAGACTTCTATATTTCTCCTGTGGACCCCGACGTTTTTCGTACCCTTCCACAGGAAGCAAAAGACGCATGGCCTGAAAGACTTGTAGTACAACAGTCACACTAGCCTCCCTTCCGTCGTAAGTCAAATGTATAGAACTGTCCAGAACAACATTTTCTTTTTTTATTTTCAACTTTTTTATCTTTACTTATTTTATTTTCCTTTTGTTTCCCACGTTTTGTACCCTTCAACAGGAAGCAAAATACGTATTGCTTCTAAGGCCTGTAGCATAACAGTCACAGTAGTCTCATTTCAGTCTGATATCAAAGGTAGAAAATGATCTAGAACGACATTGTTTTTTGCCATTTCAATCTTAATTTCTATTTATACTCGTTTTGTTTTCCTGTGTATCCACATCTTTTCCGTACCCCTCCACAGGAAGCAATAGACTCATTGCTGTAAAGATTTGAAGTGCAGCAAGAACTCGAGTCGTATTTCTTTTGTAAATCAAGAGCAAAGAAATGTCTACAACTACATTTTCTTTCGCCACTTCTAACTTATTTTCGATTTTTGCTAATTTTTTCATCTTGTGGTCCCCCACGTTTCTCGTAGTCTTTATCATGAAGCAATAGACTCATGGCTGTAAAGATTTGAAGTGCACCAGGGATGCGTGTCGTATTTCATTTATAAATCAAGGGCAAAAAATGTCTACAACTACATTCTCTTTTGCCACTTCTAACTTGTTTTCGATTTTTACCAATTTTTTCATCTTGTGGTCACCCACGTTTTTCGTAGCCTTTATCATGAAGCAATAGACTCATGGCTGTAAAGATTTGAAGTGCACCAGGGACGCGTGTCGTATTTCATTTATAAATCAAGGGCAAAAATGTCTACAACTACATTCTCTTTTGCCACTTCTAACTTATTTTCGATTTTTACCAATTTTTCATCTTGTGGTCCCCCACGATTTTCGAAGCCTTTATCGTGAAACAATAGACTCATGGCTGTAAAGATTTGAAGTGCACCAGGGACGCGTGTCGTATTTCATTTATAAGTCAAGGGCAAAGAAATGTCTACAACTACATTCTCTTTCGCCATTTCTAACTCTTTCACAACTTCTAACTTTTTTTTTCTTTTTACCATTTTTTTTCTTTCTGTGGTCAACTAAAAAACTCAATTCAATTAATAGCTGGTATTCGCTATTTACGTCTGGTATCGTATGAGCCATTAATAGAACGCAGTTGTACAATTGAGATGATTCTTTTCTACGTAAATTGTCCAAATGCTTTGATAAACTTTTTCTTTGTGTCATCTAGGCAATGGGCCTTCGACTACCAAGTTGAAAAATCTGCAAAAATTGCTCTTATCGTCTTCTCGACCAAGAAATAGAATACCCTGAACGGCCAGAACTAATCGAAAACATAAGCACAACCTGCTCATTGAAAGCTGTAACGTTGTAAGGTGATTGATGCTCAATCGATGTAATTATTCAAGAGGGTTTTCAACCTTGTTGGTTGGATCTACGAACTGCGTATGTCATTCAAAAGACCTTTGTGACTTTACTTGTGTTCTGTGCAGATGGTCTACAGAAATGTTGTAATATCTTCTATAACAGCTATATGCACTACTGACTTATTGAACTATAATTTTGCATCTTAATTTTAGAAAGTTTAAAAAAGACTTTCAGAAACTACAGTAAGAGACTTTGGAACGAACTATTTTGAATTCACTTTTTTTTAAAAGCTAAATGATATTTTGAATTAATATATATCAAATATCCACGAAACTTAGCTGGATGTAGGTTTACGTACAATAAAAAATATTCTTCTTGTTGTTCAAGTGTTCTGCAACAGAACCTTTTTTAACATTAGCACTGGCGACATTAGAATTGGGTTTGGCATGGGCTTCTGCCTGTTTGTGACTTGATATCAACTTGTCTAGCTTCGAATATATGTACTAATGCTGTTGGTGAAGTTTAGCCAAACGTTGTTCATCTTGTATGGTGGTTGCATGTTATATTCGCAAAAGGTGCTCAGTAATAGCTGTGTTTTAGGTTTTAAAAATTCATTTTGCAACTTCTCAACTAAATAGAATGTTTGGTTTCTTTTCGTGTCCTCTATTCTGATGTTGACACTGATTGAACATGTCCCCGTTTTATTATGATTGATTACCAAAAACAAGTAGTTAGAAAAAAATATGTGTTAACCTATAGGCAATGTTGAAGATGTAGTTCAACACTCACCTAACACTGGATCCCTTTTCGTCATCCACATCTGTAAAATTTGAGAATAATTGTTGTTCATGCACGATTTGAATTTTGAAAATTAGTGTGCATTTTGTTTTTGTATTGACATTCTTTCAAATATTTACTGTGCTCTGCAAAACAAAGTCGGTGAAGAGCCCATGGGTTACTAGACTCACTTTTGCAAGGTTACCACCTTTCCACGGAAGGCGCTTCGTTTTAATGCACTGAAATTATAATTTGCTGTACTGAAATTTTAAAGAGATATCCAGTTTTTAATGGCCAGGATTTTTCTGCCGCAGCATCCCGCTCCTTTTCCCCTCCTTCTTGATGCTTATGAGCGTTTCAGTGCACTCTCGGAGGTAAGCATCCCTTTAATAATTTTATTATGATATATTGACTATGTTCCAGGAATCAATAGAATCAATATGAGTCAGCATTAGGGAGTATACTTTCACCCAACAGACAACTACGCATGCGCCAATGGCAGTTGCTTGTTTTTTTTACTCGTATTTCGCCAAGCACCACCCAGCCTCAGTTTTTCTACATCGGTTAATATAACCTGGTCAGGGCAAAAGGCCAATGGACAAAAGGACTGGTGACGAATAGACCACGACCCGTGGAATCAGAACGAGGCCTTGTGATTGAGGACAGGCCTGCGAAGCTCTTTCCTGTGTTGCCAAAGGCGAGTGTCCGCCGATCGCAGTTAAAGTAGAATCTGAGCAGTTATTAAAAGCTTGGTGCTGTTACAGTGCTACATTCAAAACAGAAAGAATCTAAAATAGTTACTAGTAACGTAGGAAAGTTAATAGTGGACTTCACTATCCAATTGTACAGGTATGAGCCATGCAATCCATCGAGATGTTCGAAGTCTAGAGCAGCAGGTAGGCCCGATTGTTCGTCTTTTCTCCTTCAGTTCCTTTCTTTGATATTTATGTAGATCTGTCAGTTTCCTTGTATTTGAAAACGTTTTAGGACAAGCTTGCCGTTTTGACCTTGGTGTTTCTGGATTTTATAAAGGGTCTACCAAATAGTTCGAGCATTAACGTGAGTTTAAACGTGACCGAACTACATTCGGTTGCCGCAGGCACGCAAACGCGGTAGGAAGATTGATTGAAAACCAACAAATCGTTTGAATGAGGAAACGATGCCGTATATTAAATTCAACTTTGGTAAAATTTGATCAGATACGAAAAAGTATATTAATGACGTTGTCGTTTGGCTCTTTTTGACTCGCAAAAAGGGGATAGAAAAAATATGACCAGAACATCGCCAGGTATGATCAGAACATCGCCAAATCTTCGTGGAATTCTAGTTTCTTACACCTATTACTTATTTTTCTATCAGCATATTAAATTTACTACCCCTTTAGCAATTTTATCTTATTGATGAAATCTTTTTGCAAAGTTCGTTTCTAGTCGGTCAATATCAACTGTCAGATTCTCTTGTTTCACAACATTAAAATTGTCTTATTGGTAGTTAAATCAAACTGAATTTTATCATCAAAATGGACCATTTTGAGCCTTATATCACTTTAGAAAATAAATTAATTTTTTAATCCCAATGATTTAAAGATCTTTATTTCTAAACAGTCATGTTTTTCTTTATTTTGGCTATGACCCTAAAATAGTTAACTACCTTGAAAAATATATTTTGCCTGTATTGATATCTAAGGCTGCTAAACTATTGCATAAAAGCTCTCCAGTTTCAGCTCAAGGCAGAAAATGTAGCATTTCTAGTTTTTTTTCGGATTTTCATGGCATCAAAGTCCTAAAGGTACTGGACCATTATCCTCAAGATAAAGTAATAAAGAGCTTGAACACTTCTTTACAATTGGTCTTCTTTATGATAAGTGTTCTCTTTTGATGTGTTGCCTTAGTATTTCTTGTATAAAAACCAGAGAAAAGCACAGACACACAGCCAGCCCTCCCAGCGACTAAAGATATGTACACCTTGCCAAAGGCCTATTACTGAAGACATATGTTGAAATTTTCACATGAAAACTCTTTAATAGATTTGTAGAGAAAGAGAAAGAGAAACCTAAAATCCCAGCTGTAACCAAGAAAAATTACACACAACCCCACACAACATAACTTTGCAAAGGCTCTTTCTCTCAGCACAGTTTTTTAAACTAACATTTTTATTTAATCCCTGCAGTTAAGCTTTACAACTTTTCAACTTCTATCCTATCTATCCATCTATCTATTTTTTTATTTACTTATTTATTTATTCTTATCTAACTTCTGTGCTAAATATGAGGGTTTTATTTAATAATATTGTATTTAATGTTAAAAAGAAGATTTCAGTGGATTAGGGAATGTTTTTCAACAACAGAAACAACATACTGCGCTTGGTAGACTAGGGGGCCATGGCTCTCTCCTCTTTTTCAAAGAATTCATTTTTAAATTCATTGCTAATTCTTCTTTTATTTTCTTTGTAGCAAACTGTGCCCCTCTCAATGTTTTCAGTTTAATCAGGGGCCCCAACTAGGATGATTAACTCTACGAGTGTTTAAACTAGAAGATTTGACCATGTAGGACTTGCTGCTTACTCTATGTATATCAAATATATAGATTAAAATAATAGATTAAAAACTGGGGGTTCTAAAAAAGATAAGAAATTCAAAAGCTTATTCAGTTCCTATGCCTTTAAGTGATGAAGTTCAAAACAAACAACAGTCTTCAAGGGCTAAATAGACCATGCCACCAACCTAGTAAGGGCTTTTTTAGTCCATGGAATTGTTTTTCCTGGATGATATGTGTTTATAGTGGAAATTACTTGTCTGGTCTACTATAATAGTGATGTTTATGTTGGTGCACAGATAAATACCTTTATGTTGATATGCCTTGTTTGAAAAAAGCGCGCATGAAATGGCAGTGTGCCCTGGAACAGGGCTAATATTATCACAATGGCAATAAAAAGCGGAGCTAGTTTTAATTTGCCCTTACCTTTTAGAAGAGCCCAAGGGAAAGACATACTTTTTCTGTCTACAAAGAATTGAATTTTCCATTGAAATATAGACAGACTCCAAAACACCTAGGTGAAAAGATGGCTTAGCTTGCCCAATTATGCAAAAATGTTCAGTTGGCTATTTAGTTTGCAGCTTTTGGTCATTTTCTGATATCTGCATACTCTGAGAAGTATGTATGCAAAAACTGGTTCTGCTATTCTAGCTATTGTGAAGTTTTGTACCACAAAGCACTTATTTGCTTGTTTGTTCCCTTAAATATTATCATCAGTTATATTTTCTAAATAAAATGTGTTTCAATTCCCCCTGTCCACCCGGTTACCAACAAATGTGCATACACAATTGATTGTCTTAATTAGAGTTTTCTGCTTATATCTAACCAATTTGTTTTGTTGTCTATGTTAAAATTCTCAATATGCTTGTTTATTTGCTGGTTCGTTAGCTAGTCAGGTTGACTATCTGATTGTCTGCTTAAGAAAATTTAATTTACGATGGCTCTTCCAGTCTTTGTAATATGAAAATAGGCCGCATGTGTCATTTCGCACACCTTGATTACTTTGCATGTGCGATGCAAACTGCTGTTTTATTGGTTGTTTCTCATCCCTGTTGTCAAGAACTGGGTGCTGCTTTAAGGAGACCTTTTGTGTTATAAACTGAACGGAAACCAATGAAATTGATCAAGAAACTTTTCTTGTTCTTTTTTAAAGATATTAAATTTAATAAGTCACTTAAAGAAATCTGGATTGAATAAGATTCTATTACCCAAATACCCTACCATCCTTTGAGAAATTGCCATGCAGCATCACTGACTACAGTGTTAAATACTGTATGGGAATACCTTGGAAAATGACAGAACTGCCTTTGGCAACTTTGAGTTACTGCTGCTTTGAAAATCTTTGAAACATAAGCATTTTAAAAAAAATTGTGGCATACTCTTTGTTTTGCGCATGCGATGATTAGCACAACTTGGACAATTTGGGCATTTGTGGAGACGTGCATGTGGGATCGCACAGCTCATATTACAAAGACTGCTCTTCAATTTACTTGTTGGTTGGCTAGTTGACTTTTTAGTTAGTAAGTCACTTTGTTAGTCACTCATTAGGCTACATTCCCATGTCCACATGCTTTGCCTTTTGTTCATTACCTTTAGCTTAAAAAGTACTATGATCAGGTTACCTAAAGAAGTAGCAAGAAAGGGAAACTGAAAGAGGTAAAAAGAAAGGGAAACTGAAAGAGGTAACAAGAAATGGTAACAGAATGAGGTAAAAAGAAAGGGAAACTGAAAGAGGTAACAAGAAATAGTAACAGAATGAGGTAAAAAGAAAGGGAAACTGAAAGAGGTAACAAGAAATAGTAACAGAATGAGGTAAAAAGAAAGGGAAACTGAAAGAGGTAACAAGAAATGGTAACAGAAAGAGGTAAGAAAAAGGGGCAACAAAAAGTGGTATATACACAGTTAATGAACAAATTGCTAACTTTCATTGATTGTCTCTAGATTCACACTTTTGATTTCCATTCAAGGTTGCTGGACTGGACTTGAACATCCCAAGGGGCACGTCACATAAGGACGGCCCACACCCTCATCAGCAAGGTACCTAATCTTGAACAAAGTTTTAAGCTTTCTCTGCATCACAGCGTAAAACACTGACACCTTCTCAGACTAAAAACATCTATAATCTGCTTTCTTATTGGAAAGAATATGGGTAGAAAGAGTTGCACATTAATTTATAGTTCTTGTTTTTGAAAGCTCTTTAATTTTTTTGATAGCTCAGTTTGCTCAAGCTCTTTCATTGTTTTTCAAGTCACTATATAAGTTTAATGTTTTGCTTTAATGTAAAATGATGCACTCAAGGACATATTTTTGTTAAAAGTGAACAGAGACAAATAAGAATAATGCCATTTCTTAGAAATAAAGTACTGAAAAAGGAAGGAAAATCTTTAAGGTGGTGTTTTTTTTGATGTCTTGTTTTCATTTTTTGGCCTGTAACTACACCTCTATGGATATAATTTCAGTTACCTGATAATATACCTGATACCCCTGAATCTTAGCCTTTTTCTTGAAGCTGGAAAATACGTTCCGCCTCATTTGAGAGGAGTCGACAAGAGAAGTGATTCTTACAGTCAACCTCATCAAGGAGGACATCCTCAAGGCAATTATAGAAGTTTTTTATCTTAACAATTCACTCCTTTTCGTGAGCAAAACTACATGTGTGTCGCAAATCATGCAAACAAATTGCCTAGGTCTATAAATAACCAAAATCTGGCAGAATAAGTAGCCAGTTTGGAAAAATCATATTGTGGTCAAAAGTACTAATCAAGTAACAAGGGAAAAGGGTAAATAATCATGAGACTGCAGGAAATTTATGTAACAGAAAACTGCAAAAACATCTGTTTGCGTGTGTGATGAAAAGCACATGAAATTTAACTTGCAGGTGTGATTGCACACGCTAAACAAAAAGGACTGCAATTGTATTTAAAAGAGAAATTTCGGGCAGCATCATAGCTTTCCCTGCTAATTCAATGTCTTATTGTAATATCCCCCTTTGTTATATTTTACTCAGATCAATTCGTAAGGTTTTTGTGTTGTGCTTATAGATAAAACACTGAGTTGTGGTCTCAATTTCTGCTCTTCACAAACAAATGCTAACCTATTTTTCTTACAATTCAAACAGATTTTTCAGGGCCACCAAATAGAGGCTATCAAAGTGGATATGGGGGAAGGCAAGATAATTTTCGCTCTGGACGTGGTGGTGGTTATGGTGGAGGGTCCAACTGGAACCGAGGGTACAGCAAAGGATCTGGTGGTGGATATGGTTCTCAAGGCTACAGTGGGAGTGGTGGTTTTGACAGTGACAGAAATGTCTATAATGGTAAGTGGTTTAATAGCAATTTTCTACTTAAGTTGTTTGTGTTGACTCTTGACAGTCTCCTTGTATGGGGGTTCGTGGGAAGTTTAGGTTTTATGCAGTTGCACAAACAAGTGGAGGGTACCATTAGAGTGTGTCCATTTGGAATGCTTGTAATAGTTGATTCTTCCTTGCTGAAAATCATAGAGTGTTTCGTTTCTGAGCTACACTGGTGAGGTTCCAAGAATATTTTAGACAGAACGAGACAATGATACATCATGATTTTGTTTTTGCGGTGAAGGGGGAGCCTGTAAACCTTGCAAATCAACTTGTTGATGTTGATCGAGATACTTAAAATGTTTATAATAATAATAATAATAATAATAATATTGCAAAAATTTCATTTTCAGTTTAAATGAAACTACATTTGTAAATCTCACCATTGGAAAGTTAATTTTGCATTGGCCAGCCTTATTTTACATAGAGAAGGACTATTTCAATGGTAAGAGAAGAAGGTATTTAAGACAATAATGTAAGGTGCTTTTGTGGTGATTTACAGCAGTGGTAAGGTAACAGGCAGTTCTCCTTTTAAGCACAGCTTGCAATGCATCCTGGCAGTTGTGGTTAAAGTTGCTCGAGAGTAATTCAAAACAATCTTTTCCTGTGTCGATCTTTCACTTACCTGTAAATATATAATGGAAATCTATTGCCAATCATACAGCCTCACCAGTTTACAGAACGGTCCTAGTTTTCTTCAAAACTCAAGCACTGGGCTAAATGCTGAAAAATTGGAGGAGATGGAGATCCATGAGATTTCACAGGCTATTTATAACTGCAACGAATGGCCTAAGAGAGTTTTTCCAAACAGTCTAGTAGGAGGTAAGGGAAGGGCATCGTCAGAGGTTATTCATGTTGTGTACCTGGTTGTTTCAGAGATTCCAAAAGGGACCAAGATCTGAGCTTTTACCAGTTTCCAATTGGCCCGACAAGATCAAATTCCACAAGAAATGGACTTCTCTTATAAGCATGAAAGGCTTTCAACCAACAAAAGGTCATCGTGTGTGTTCTAAACATTTTCCGGATGGGAAAAAGACATACATGAACAATCTCCCTGTGACTGTACCAAGGGCAACTTGCCTTACCTTGACTAAGCCTATACCAACCGTTAAGTCAAGAAACAGAGTTCTTGTTGCCCTTGTTCAAGGTGAAGGAAAGGCTGTAAAGCCTTCTATGGAAGCTCTTCCAGATGATTTAGTTTCAAACCTCCAGGCCCAAATCGAGATTATAAAAAGTCAGCACAAAACATTGAAAATGATTCCTTAGAAGAGAAGCTGGCAATGGGCCTCACTGTCTATTGACTTCACGAAGTTAAATGCTGGAATGTTTCATTTCTATACTTGTTTCCCTGACCATGAGACATTTAGCATACTTTTTGAATCCATAAGTGCAGCTGCTAGCAAACTTGTATATTACAAGTCTAATACAAGTTTTAGGAAGCAACATGAGATGATGGGAAAATGTGGCCCAAAACATTCTTTGTCTCCCGAATATGAACTCTTTCTTGTACTGGTCAAGTTCAGATGTAGATTGCTTGAAAAGGATAATGCATACTGGGCTGGAGTATCTATGTAGCATTTCTCCAAAATATTCATAACATGGATTGATTTTCTACACTCTGGACTCAGAGCATTACCTATTTGGGCCTGTAGAAAGACAATAGATGACACAATGCCTGATTCTTTATTATGTACCCTACAACATGTGTTATTGATGTTACTGAAGTCTACATTAAAATGCCAAGTTCCTTATGCTCCCAGAGTGAAACATGCTCTAGATACAAGCATCATGACATAGCAAAGGGTTTGATTGGTATTGCACCTTAAGGAGCCATCACATTTGTGTCTGATCCTTATGCCAGGAGGTGTAGTGACAAATCAATCACTAAAGACTGTGGAATACTGGGTCTTCTGGAAGAGAATGTCTCAGTGATAGCTGACAAAGGCTTCACAATAGTGGAGGATCTCCCACCAGAAACATCTTTAATTATCCCACCATTTTTGAGAGACCATCCATCATTAACAAAAGAAGAAGAGACCAAAACACAACAAATTGCATCTGTAAGGGTATATGTAGAGCGAGCTATTCAAAGAATAAAAAGCTTCAGGATTTTAAAATCTGTTTTCCCCATTTCAATGGCAGCTAGTTTGAATAAAATGTGGATTGTTTGTGCTCATCTGACTAACTTTCAGTCTCCTATTACTGCTTGTAATTGAAGGTCATAATATCCCATCACGTATATAAGCTAGTTTTGTAATTTTCTGCAATTCTCAACCAGTTGACAGATTTTTTTTTCTTTTTTCATTGTTACCTTTATAGATTTTCAAGTATGAATTAGGATCGTATGCATGTTTTGCAGTGTATTGATATAATATTTAGAGCAAATGGTGATAATCAGCTTGTCAGTTCTTGCAGGAAAAGTATTATAAGACTGACGAGGCTTTTCAAAAATAACTATCTAACAGCCAAAAACTTATTTTTTTCTACATACAGAAAGATAAGAAATTTTTAATTGTGTGCTTCAACAGAGTATGAAAGGTTTGCTAATGTTGAGATGCTGGCATGCATATTCTTATATCTATGAGAATTTTGTTCTGGAAAAAGGTTTTAGAACCATTTAGAGTAACTTTATATTATTTACATATCTTGAGCCATTTGCTTTAATTAGAGGACAAAAAAGAGAAAATCGCAGCAGCTTTTTATCATTAGTCAATGAGAAAGAATGTAAATTTATCCAAGAATATACAACTGATAAAACTCTGTAACTTTTTTATCATTACATTAGTCCACAGCTGCTTGTTACAGCCAATTCTTTGAATTAAAATGTCTTTTTGTGTGTAGACTACAAAGTCCACCCATGGCATACCAACAATGTTCAATATATTCTGGCACTGGTAATAATACTGATGGGTTTCTATAGTTCAGCAACTGTACTTAACATGAAAAACTTGTTGTCATGCTTCGTAAACATCATGTCCTTCTTAGAGTAGGGGCATTTATTTTCAATGCCTCCCACCAACTTTCTTTGCTCACAGAGCAACCTTTCAGGACTAGCTCCTAGCCAAGGCCATTTTATGCTTATCATCAACCCAAATTCAACAACATCTAGATTATTGTTGTTCACAACTTCTTTATACATTTCCAAAGCTGTTTTTCCATTTGCAATACCCCCATTGTAATGCAGCAGTTGTTAGATGCTTTAAACTATTATTTTTTTATTTGATCTAAAATTGTCTTCGGGTAAATTTGTTCCCTTCGTCTTACAGTCCTCCTAAATAATGAGGACATCAGTCTCTTTGAAAGGTCATGAAACCATGCATCCACAGTTTACTTACCCATGTGTTTGTGAGTCTATTATGTGGCTTTCATCAATAGTTAGACCAACAGATTTCAACATACATGTTGCTGTTTTCTCATTATATAAGGAGCAGTCTGCTTCTGAAGACATGTTCTCAAAAATGTCACATTTGCATTTTCAGAAGAGGACACTGTAAATAAAGCACCAGGATCGTCAACGTTGTTACATGATGTATCAAATAATGTGCATGGCTCAAAATCACTGTCTTTTAAAGTTTTTGCAAGGATAGTAGCTTTACCAGCTTGCTCAAGAGCAAAAGAAAAGGACTGGATTTCTTCCTTTGAAACACATTTAGCAAATGAAGCTGTAACACAAAACATGTCTATCGCCAGACACAATAGGAAACTTTCTTTTACTATCAATATCCTTTTCGTAGCTGGCATTTTTAAACGCTAGGGCACTGAGCTTCACACCTACATCTGATGGAAATTATTTACGAGGCTTGTTCCACTTCTACAAAACCCGAGTGCATGTAATGTCATTTGGAACATATGAAAGGTTCAAATTTGAACAATCCAAAATAGTGTATAAAACTGCTGAGAAATGTTTACAACATCCTTGTCCTGCTTTACGATTACACTTTCTATAAACAACTTCGCCTGGCAGCTTCAAATGTACATACACTGTGTATTTTATGGTATTCATCGAGGTAGAAACCATACACTTGACTAAAACAGTGTATCATCCCCAAAGTTACACAGTCACAATCCAATAAATTTCATTCGAGTAATTCTCTGCAATGTCTTCCCTACCGGCTTTGGGCCCAGCCATGGGGCTTGGTGTATTGTTGTTTCTATTCGCCACTTCTCCATTCCTATCAGAAGCAATTTCGGAATTTTGCCCCGTGCTAGAGTTTTTAAGAAAACTATGTTCGTACTGTAAAATGGCAAGACTGTTTGATTCGCAATAGATTTCCATTTTATATTTACCGGTAAGTGAAAAAGATTGTTTTGAATTACGCGCGAGCAACTTTAACCACAACTACCAGGATGCATTGCGAGCCGCGCTTAAAAGGAGAACCGCGTATTAATCACCTTTGCAAGGCTAGGCAACTTGTTGTGGCCACCAGCACTCAATTCGTTCTCCCAAGGTGTAAGGGCATGATAAAATGTAGCTTAACTGCTTGTTCCATACGAAACCATCGCCGACATTTTCTGCCAGTTTTTGAAAAACATACAAAATCATGCACTATGACGCTCGACAGCAGGGTGCAGGACAAAGGAAGAAGATGTTTGGAAGATATCAAGACTTGAAGCGAGAGCTGTCAAAATTATGGGAATTCAAATTCGCCAAGTGTGCTCCAATTGTAATTGGGGCCCTGGACACTATAACTGTTAGGTCAGGCTCCACCTGCTACTGGTTCCATGAGAAGAGTGGCTAGACACCAAACAGGACTAAATAAAGAACCTGTTAACGGGCGGAGGAGATCCTCTGTGGACCAACAGCAATCTAACAACGCACTGTGGAGTGCTTAGATACAGTATCCTTTCATACAGTATCCTTTCATACAGTATCCTTTCAACCTTTTCCCAAGCCCTGTGGTGTCAGGTGATTGACGAAGCGACCGGTGTGGGTACACTGGAAGTCGTAGCCACAGACCTGCACACAGGTGGTTCTAGGCCATTGGGTCGCTCTTGATCGATAGGAGCATCAGTGGAGTTAGGCAGCAAGCTGAGCAACCCTCTTCAGGAATGCACTGCTCACCTCGATGGCAGGAGGAGCAGACTAGAAAAGGTCCACTCTGTCCTAGCCAGATTACCGTGGCTGGCGGACACTCTTCTTCATGCGGTCGAAACAAAAAGAAATCAAGAATTAATCCAAGGATTATACCTCTTGGCCTCGCAAGATGAAATGTTAGCACGCTGCTTGACAGGGACGGTTTTTAGGCGTGACTATACCACCTGGGAAGGTGTGATCGGAAATTATGGGGTTCGAAGCAGCGTCAGCAATGATCTACTACTACTGCAGACCTGTGCGGAGCTTGAACTTCTTATCACAGACACTATCTTTCCTCTCCCTACCCGCAAGACGAATCCTTGAATGCACCCACGTTCCAAACACTGGCATCTCTAGTAAGCTAGTAATAAGTGAGCTTAAGGTTCCCAACATCCAACAGACCTTTGTTGAAACTATGGAAACCTACCTAGATTCCACCGAGATGGCAGCTAATAACTTTGAAGCAGCATGGAGCACACTTCGTGAGGTGGTGCACAACGCAGCCATAGCGTGCCTGGAACCGATTGCAAGGAGGCACACAGATGAGAACAAGACGGAAATCTTGCCCTAATGATCGTACGCAGCAGTATGGATCAAAGATTACGGGAGATGCTGAACTCATGGCTTAACAACAAAGCTGATGAGATCCAAGGCTTTGCAGGCAGGAACGACATAAGCAACTTCAATGATGGCCTGAAAGAGCTCTATGGTCCTACCACCTCAGGCTCTTCGCCACTCTCAGTGCATCAACACTGATCACAGTCAAAAAGAAACTCATCGAGAGATGGGCTGAGCATTTTGACCGTGTACTGAACCGACAGTCGTACATCAACGACAAAACTATTGATCGGCGCTGGATGCCATTCAAACAATATAGTCCCAGCTTGCAATCCGTCAAATATCCAGCGGCAAAGCTCTTGGTTCAAATGCCGTCCCAGCTGAAGTCTTCGAAGAAGATAGAATGAGATTGATAGGGAAAATCCATAAGCTCTATCAACTTATATTGCAGCACGAGACAGTTTTATAATATCCTCCGCCATAGGGACAACACACAGAAGACCCACTGTTCAGAACACAACACAACACCGACTCTCAATATATATGTTACACAATTGCTTGAGGAGTCTGGGCTCTAGTCTGTATATACACAGATCATTATATCACTTCCCTTTTTTTAAAGTCAAACGAGTGAGGAAGGAATGTCTGTTTCGTATGGTTCTGGATCTCTGCGATTTCCTACTGATCTTCTTACTGCTGTTTGATACTTGTTCAGTGTCTATGGAGGGTGCATCATAATCGAAGTGTAAATCAGTGCCACATCTTCTGGGTATCGGTATCGACTTGAAAAATGAAGCATTACGGGTAATACGATGTCTGTCATTTTCAGCTGTTATTCTGGTACCCTTGCACTCAATTGTCTTACATAGTGCATCATCTGCTTGTAAACTTATTTCATTTCTCTTGCTTCACAAGTACGAAATCTCCAACGCGTAAGTTAGATAGTTTCGCGTTACGTCTCTTATCTGTATGAGATTTCTGTTGTTTCTGACTGGTTACTTCATTGTCACGTGCTTCCATATTTCTGTTTTTCACTTTTTCTTTCAGAAAGGTTGAAAATTTGCCTTGGACAGTACGATTGAACAGAAGTTCACAAGGTCGTACTTTTGTTGTGGAGTGTGGCATGGTGCGGTTCTTTAATAAAAATAGCTCTTGCTTCCACAAGCTTCCTTCCTCCACGAGCTGTCTGCAATGCTTTCTTGAGCTGTTGCATAAACCTCTCCACTTCTGCGTTACTCTGTGGCTACAACGGTGTGCCTGGGTCATACGTGATGATGCCTAACGTTTTGACATAATTCTCAAATTGTGAACTTTGGTGCTTTGTGGTACAAAACTTCACAATTGCTAGAAAAAGCGGAACTATTTTTCGCATACTTAAAAGTACTTTTTTCGTCCGACACTCCTCAGAGTATGCAAACGTCGGAAGATAACCAAAAACTGACCGAATAAATAGCCAGTTTTTGTCGTTGTCAATTCTGTTTCCGCTTTTTCTAGCAATTGTGAACCATCGTCCGTCTTGATTTCTCGAGGAATTCCATGGACTGAAAAAATTCAGCTTGCTTGACATTTCCCCAAGTAGTTTGAATGATTTATCAATTCCTGGAAACCATACTTTAACCATACGCGAAGCAATGCATTAGCTTTAACGAGTCCTTGGTGAGACTCATGGGCTAAGTCTACTGCACTTTGCTGTAGTACGCTTGGTATGACAATTCGATGTCCTCTTTAAACTGCATTCTCTGAATTTATTGTTAATTCATCTTTGATATTCTTGAATGGTTGAACGACATCTATATTCCATTTATTCGTTCTGATTGCTGCTCTCACTGCTTTAAGTTGTCTGTCTGTATCTGTAGCATCTTCGCTTGAGTGCATGGCTTTCGGGACTGCATAACAAGATATGAAATTGACGTACTTTTCCGTTAGCTTCTCTTGACGCGTGATTGGTTGACTGTCAGAATATCTAGACAGATAATCAGATAATCTGCTCCTGGTTTGTACTTTACTGAAAAACTGTATAGCTGAAGTCTCAAACCCATCGTTCTATTCTCGCTGATGGTTTCGATTTTGGACTTCCGTTTATGATCTCTAACGATTTGTGATCTGTGACTAACGTGAAATGAGATCCAAGCAGAAAAAGTTGAAAGAGTTCAACCGCCCATACAATACTGAGTCCTTCTTTCTAAGTCTGCGAGTGGCGTTTTTCGACACTTGTCAATCCGCGACTGGCATAAGCTATGGTACTTTGTGTCCCTGTTTCTGGTGATTTTTGTGCTGAAATTGCTGAGATTCCAACAGGACTTGCATCCGCTATGACGATACTCTGTTTTTGTCAAAATAGGCCATAACCGGCGCGGATGTCAATGCTTTCTTCAACATCTCAGAGGAATCTTGATGCTTTGGTTCCCATTTGAAAATAACATTTTTCTTCGTCAACTCGCGAAGTGTTGCTGTTATAGTAGCGCTTTGGTTCTGGAGTTGTATCTCTTTCTGAAAATATTTGACCAAAGAAATTCAATGATTTCTGCAAAAACTTGCATTTTTCTGGATTCAATATGAGTTTCTTTGCAGCAAGTCGGGAAAGGCATTCTGTAAGGGCGTGGTCATGCACCTCCCTTGTGCTTCCGAACACGATGATGTCATCGGCCAAATTTTTGACTCCCTTGATTCCCTGAACGTATGCTGGAAAATTTCAGCCGCTGGTGCCATAATAAAGTCTCGTATAACTATAAAGTCCAACATGAGTACTGAATGTGATGATTACTCTGCTGGCAGGATCGAGTTCTAGCTGATGGTAAGCCTCATTCAAATCTAATTTTGAAAAATACTTTGCTCCGTTCAAATCGAGGCTGATGTCTTCCACGGTTGGAATGAGATATCTGACTCTTTTGATCGCTGTATTGGCGTACAGTGTCATTTGGTTTTCGGACTGCGGCAACTGGGCTAATCCAGTCAGTTGGCTGATTTGCTGGGAGTCCTTGAGCCTGAAACTTTTCTTCTGCTTTTTCAACTTTTCCCCGGATGTGGTAGGGTTTTCTCCTTTGTGGCTGAGCTACGGGGATGACCTCTTTGTCAATGTTAAAGGTTATACAATGGTCTTTGAACTTTTCTATTCCCTTGAATACTTCAGTGTGTTTGTCAACAATGTCACGAATCTTTTCATCCTTTGTGTAGATGTTAACTATTTGCACTTTCTGTTTCTTGGGTGTCGTGACTTTGTTCAAATGGAAACTAAGAAAAGTTCAAACACTGACGCGCCCCAGCATCGAAAACATCAGGCTGTCGCAGCTAAAACCAAGACAATTTGGGGCGCGTCTGTACTTTAACACTGGTTTCCCTTTTTCTTTGCGATTTACTAGCCTCCTCAGCGTGTGGGGTTCCCTTACCTTCAATACCTTTTGACTGATATCTGCTGATTTCATCACGTCGCCCATCTAACAACATAGCGGCCAAATCGTGTTTCAGGTCGCGAAGGGCACATTTTCTGATCTTGGAAGATTTTCCCCCAATCATTATCTGCTGTTCTACTTCAAATTATAATTATTTGAATTCGCAATTTTTCGATAGTGTCCTCGACCGTGTATGAAACTGATCGAGTGTTTCCGTCAGTCCTGTGCGGCCTGACGAAACAATAAACTTCATACCTTTTGTTTTTCTGCGGTTCGAAAAAGGCTGTCTTTTGCTTCTTCATAATCTTTGTCTTCTCCGGTCTCTGCCAACTGGTTAAAAATTTCTCTGACTCTGGCTCCAGCTTGGTAAATCAACAACGCTCGCTGTTGTTTGGCATCTGTGATACCACTTGCATCTCGAAATCAGTGAGCCATGTTCTCCATCTAGAATCAAGGCTGGCTCCGATGTCCGCGTCATCTGGACTGAACTCTGGCATTGGCTGAATTAGTTGAGTCTTGCGCATGCTCAAATGTGCATTCGCTCAATCAAGTGGAAACCGGCCTAAACACAACACAATTACTTGAGGAGTTTGGGCTCTAGTCTCTATATACACACGTCATGATAAGTTCCAAAGGATTTGAAAGATGCTTCTATCGTGCATCTTTTCAAAAGTAAAGGGAACCGCGAGATCTGTGATAATCATCTGTCTACTCTCAATTGCTCAGAATTTTAGCTAGAATCCTGCAGAATCGTCCCATCGCACACCTTGAGTAAGGCCTTCTTCCTGGATGCCAATGCGCCTACCGAAAGGAACACTTAACCATTGATATGGTATTTGCTGCTAGACAGTTCCAGGAGAAGTGTCGGGAACGGAACGTTGATTTGCATTCAACCTTTGTAGACCTGACAAAGGCCATCGATACCGTTAGTGGAGAGGGTCTTTAGAGACTCATGGCGAAGTATGGAACGTTAGCCATAGTCCACGACAACAGTGAGACTCATGAAATGTTTCCAGTCACAAAGTTTTAGCTGCGACTCTGTTCAGCCTGATATTTTTGATAATACTGACTGATGCCTTCAGAGACTCAAACGCAGGTACTACCGTGCGATATCGAACTGATGGAAACTTCAGTTAAATGCCAAGATTTAAACTGACATCATCAATGAATTCTTGTTTGCTGACGATTGCCTCAGATGCTGCCTCAAAAACCTCCATGCAGCACAGTCTGGATAAGTTATCTGATGCCTGCAATTACTTTTGACTAGCAATCAACACGACGAAAACAGAAGTGATGCATCAACCTGTACAGGTCATGTAGCTCGTATCCCTGGCAGGCAGCTGTGTACAGGGGTCAAATTTATGTGAGACACAGAAGCTCGGAGGCTGAGTAGTGCAAGTAAGCGAGAAAAAACAGGTCACTCCATACTGGCACAATTATATGTTTGCACTGTCGAAAAACGTTCCACGCGCAGATCGGTCTCATTAGCCATCTGGGCACCCTCCAAACCCGATCTTGAGATAACCTATATGGAGGGTGGCTAGTGTAACGGATCTGGGTTCTTTGGTAGCGTGGAGGAAGATGGCATGCTTAGGCCCGAAGGCCTTTACTTTCGCATTGAAAAGGTGTATTGATTTAACCTTCTGCGCTCTCCATGTATCTTGTTCCCGTTGAAATTTTTTTTTTCTGATGACAAACGTCATAAATGTGCCAGTAGTCGTTTAAAGACAATAAACGTACCTTCGTTTTTCTTCTCCCAAGTACTTCCTAAATAGTACTACACAAGGGTTCGTCGATAGAAAACATGCTAGAATTATCCCTATGTAAACTAAAGATAGCTCTTTTTACCATGGGACCTTTTACTTTCATTTTTCGCTGTTTTTTGCCATTTCCAATTTTTTCCTAATTTTTTTTAATTCATTTATATATAGTTGTATTTTGAAGTAAAACCTGGTTTTCGAAGAACTTGAGCTCTAAAAAATGGCAGGGGAGTATCACGATTTTTTGGATAAATTTCGTTTAATAATCTTCTTTTAGGAAATGCTGAATGGTCAAAGCCACTGCCACGAAATGACAGATTAGAAAGGTGCCCTATAACTTGTTATCGTTCGTTTTGCATTGTACATGTTGTCACTATCTTTAGTTAATCAGCAGTTTGGCTTGGGCCTTATTAGCTCGATGTAGCTCAGGATGCTTAAGCTTCTTAGGTCTTATCTGGCAGCTTGGTCGTTGTCTTGCGTTGCCTGAGTATGGCCAGCAGCTTCCTTATGCATCTATATAAAGCAGGATTTATTTGCAATTTATACGGTATGTAAGGTGTACTCGCACAAGCCAAAACCAGATTATCTTCAACAGGCAGTTAAGAGCATGATTGCCAACATTTTTATTTGCCTCCGTTTCTATCTTCAGGGAGTTATTTGGAGATCGGTCAACAGGAATAAATTTTGATAAGTATGAGGATATTCCGGTAGAAGCAACAGGAAATGATTCTCCACAAAACGTTGAGACAGTGAGTTTTTTTCATTCGCGAGTTCATCACTGATTCATCGGTCGTGTTTGCGTATTAAAGTGGTATCTGTGCTCAGTTTGTCCGAATTTGCATAGCCAACGTAATACATTAATTCAAAAATGTGTTGTGCCCGCTTGAAATTCAAGAATTTAGGATTTGACTAAAGGGATAGGCGGGACAAATTTGATTCCGAGAATCACCTAAGTTAGGTTCGCTGAATTATTTTTTTTTAAAGTGGCTACATTTTTAACAAGAAACAAAGTGTATACAAAGTGTATTCAACCTGTGAGATGAATAACAAAGTGTATTTTCGTTTCTTTTTTGATATTATTATTTACGAGCTCTTCTGTTTGCAAATGACGCTATGTTACGTTGTAGTTTGAAGAGTGTGGTTTTGGGGAAATTTTGTCAGAGAACATCAAGGTAAGAAATATTTCCTTATAGAGAAGGCATCAGTGCTGTCGAATTGTCTCCTCAGAATAGCAGTCAGTTGGAGCTGGTATTGGAGTATACCAGGCACCACCGTTGATACAGCCGCGTCTGCAAGACCATTGAAACTCGCATGTGGTGCAACGTAGGCTTTTCTTTTGGCTTTCTGGAACCTGCGTTTGCAGGCGCCTTCAAGTTTGAAAAAGGAAACGGAGAGCAAGCGATTGAAAGGCAAACGTAACTAGTCCTGTCAACGACATGTGACACTTATCCGAATGCACCTATAGCGCCTTTATTCTACGCGAAGGTCTTTCTATCGTGATAACGATGGCAACTTGGATGACTGCTCATGGTTACTGTCAGTTAATTTTAAAGGCAGTCACATGATGCTACTGTGTTTCTCAGTAATGCGATCAAGTCCCATGCAACTGACGGATGTAAAGCATCGTGCCAACCAGTATTATCTGAATCTACTCGAGGCATTTAGAAAGAATTGAAATGGGGTTTCTCAGACATAGTTCATTTTTTTTTTTTGCATTTAGCTGTGTGGCTACTCAAAGCCAACTCCTGTTCAGAAGTATGCCATACCAATTGTCAAAGATAAAAGAGACTTAATGGCTTGTGCGCAAACTGGTTAGTAATCAGCTTTTGTCTGCAGAATTTATTTTGGTAGGAAAGCTGACTTCCATTATATCAATTTTGCTCGAAAACTATTAGATTTGTCCTTATTTGTTTATGTAAAAGATTGCATCGGTTTCTTGTTTTTAATGAACTTTTCTATTGTGACATTCAGGTTAAGCTTTGTCAGATGTATCTTGTTTCTTTAAACTCTTAGCTCTAGTTATTCACGATAATCACTAGTCGGGGACTGAATAAAATGCATTTTCCTAGGCTCTGGAAAAACTGCTGCCTTTCTTTTGCCGATCATGAACAGAATTTATAATGAAGGTCCTTATGGTCAAAACTACGGGGTATGTGTATATTCCATTTTTTGTATCATCCTTAAGTTCGATTGTGCAGTAGCCGGTAAGTCGTTTGTCTCTAATGTCAACAGACAATCAATCAATCTTTGTCAATCAATCAACAAGGATGAAAAATGTTTTCAGCCAATCAGATTGTTTGTTTACATACGTCACGAGCCAATACACCTTTCCCGAATTCAATGGCGTAAGCTGATATTATGCATCAATACGAGGCTGGTAGTAACAAAACTGTAAATGGCGACTATGGCGACTGGCTCGTGTGCAAAGAAATTGAAACTGAATGGTGATGTTGATGTTGAAAGAAATGTTTTGGCGGATGAACATGAAGAAATGAAGTGGGGAAAGTCATTGGAGCATCTTCCTGTTTTTACAAGGCATGAAATATATACTCACATCGGTAAATGCGGTAAGACTAAAGGGAAAGCGATTTCAAAGACTCTTTTTAGAGGACAAAAATTTAAACAAGAGCAATACATTACAGCCGACAAATTTTTACTGCAAGTAGTCGTGAATTGTTTATAGCTAAATGCAAGTGTCAAGCAAGCATGAAAAAGATCTTCCGGAACGTTACAGTTTAGATAAATCGAAGCACGTCTTTGGCAGAAAATGCACATTGTACTTGCCCTGCTGGTCTTAGTGGATATTGCATTCATGTGGTGGCATTGTTACTTTAATTAGCAGACTACTCCCGTAACTCGCTTGTATTGGTTCCACCCGAAAAGCATGCACCAGCCAATTAAGAAAGTGGAGAATACACCCAGTTATGAGCTCAACTCTGTATAGAAGAACAAATAACCGTGGAATACAGCCAACACTGTATGAGGCACGGTTACATTTTTCTTTTTCTAAGAATAAAAAGGACAAAGATAAATTAAAGAACAGTCAAAGTATAAATTAAAACGTTGGATATGTCCACACAATTCCAACGCCTATGTCTGTAGCAATGAGCTCAGGAAGTTTGGTATTCAGTATGTTGGATCACCACTATCCTATCATTTATCAGTTGTATCACGCGATTTTCAAGTAATAACAAACTTGGAGAAGATTGATTTTCAAACAAATACAAAGGATAATATTTCATTCTGCGATCTACCATACAATTTTATTTTTAATCCCTGTGCCAGCTGGGTTAACAGTGGGAAAGAGCAAGCCTTTTTCGACAAGCTTAACATCACAAATTACCAATCTAGAAACATCGAAGTAAACACAAGGAAGGAAAGGGACTGCAAAGAATGGGTAGAAATCAGCAAATCGCATTACCTACTCAGTTGCTCACAAAATCCTCATAAAGAAAAAGAAACATGAGTCACCAGCAAAAGAATTAGTTGGGGCACAAGTACAACCCAAAGTCTTTAATGAGAGCTTGAAGCATGGGATAGAGAATGAAGAACAAGCAAGGAATATCTAGACTTATCTAATGATTTTTTTGACTTAAATATGGTGCTCATGTACAAGAAACTGGTTTCTTGATTCAGCGAAGTTTTCCTTGGCTGGGTGCAACTCCTGATGGTCTTGTTATGGATCCTACTGCACAGCCCAGGGCTGGCTTCATTGAGACAAAATGTCCATACACAAAACGCAATTCAAGCCTCGATGACATTCTCAAAGACAACTCATTTTATATTGGTATAGACAGAAACAGCAAACCATTTCTGAAAACAGATCACAGCTATGGATATTATACTCAGATTCAACTGGTAATAGGGCTGGCATGCAAACAATGGTGCCACTTCATAGTTTTATGTAAGCAAAGGAATGTTTATTATCAAAGTAGATTTTGATCAAGATTATTTCATGTCTGTTGAAGAAAAACATGGAAATTTTTGAAAAAAATATTATATTTTGCATGTTATATAATGTCTCGAGCAAATGTAAAAAGGACATTTCTTAGGTAACAGTTCTAGGGAAAGAACCCTATTAATTTTTATACTGTAAAAATTACTGATCTGTTTTGTGTCATTTTCTTTCAAACTGTTAAGATATTGTTCATTGTTTAATCAAAGGAGGCATGAAGTTTGTAAGTAAACAGCAAATTGTCCAAATTTGGTTGACAGACCAATGTAAACAAGTTGTGAAAGTGAATTCAGTAGAAAGCTTTACTCACGTCTCCGACAATATTTCAAAAATGGGGACAAAAAAGTTTAGACAGGCCTCTCTTCTATTCAGAATTGTAGAAAGTTCTTTCAAAATGGCAAGTGGCTCGTGACGTATGTAAACAAACAATCTGATTGGCTGAAAACATTTTTATCCTTAATCAATCTACAGCCTCTCAATAAACCTAGTTTTTGATAAAGGGGATTAGTCTCTACGGAATTCCTAAGAATATTCCATTTTAGTGTTTAAATATACCATCTCAAAGCGCGGTCTTTTCTTAAACTGACCTGAGGCATTGAAGAATGGGACCATCAAGATGACATCCTGATTTTGTCAACTCTCTAGTATAATCGATTTCAAGAAAGCAGCCTGTACCAGAGTTGCGTTTCAAACATTCTTGTATACCTGCATGGTTGCTCAAAAAAATCACTGTCTTCTTTGGTTGTTCACCACTTTAAATTTTTTACAATAGAGGAAGTTTCTAAAAATTCCAAGTAGATATTTTACAAATTTTGGTTTCTTAAAAGCTTTTTTCTTATTACAAAAAGATATGTAGGAAATCGAACATTTTATCAACGTTGTTCAACTTTTGTCTGTCTCAGCTTTTAATTTTGTTAATGTTCGTTATAGGCTGGGGGAAGGCCAGGACGGAGAAAGCAGTTTCCTTTTTCCTTGATTTTGGCCCCGACAAGAGAATTGGCTTCGCAAATTTATGATGAAGCCAGAAAGGTGATTAAGAAATTTTTTTGAGAAATTGTTAGGGTAGAGCATTGAAAAACGTTTATTCAATATTTTCCTAGAAAATTGAAGAAAATTGAGAGGTCTTTTGTCAATTCATGTCACGTCCCTATCAGTTTTCTATTGTAAATCTAAAGTGGCTTATGTCGATTAGCTTCAGTTAGTGTCAATGAAATTTGGCTGCTACTGAACAATGAAATTTTGTATGAAAGTGTGTCGATTGTTAAACGAGGGCCAATGAAACAATACTTAACCATTCCGAAATTGCTTTTAAACGAGAGAAACTTTAGATGTTCTTCTAAAGTTTACAAGATGTTAAAAATTTTCAGTGTCCTTCCTAAATGTTTATTACTCATCTATAAATCCATGTAGTTGCAATGTCATTCAAGAAAAAGGCATTTGCAAACTTTTCTATGATTTTGTTCTAGTTTGCATACCGTTCAATGTTACGACCTTGTGTCGTTTATGGTGGTGCAGACGTTGGTGCTCAAATGAGGGACTTAGAGCGTGGCTGTCATTTGCTTGTTGCAACGCCGGGTCGTCTCGTTGATATGATCCAAAGAGGCAAAATTGGGCTGGACTCGATCAGGTTATTCCTTGTTTGCCTCAACGTGCTTCTAAATTGATGGCTGTCTTTCGGGCTGGCATTCTTGAATAATTTACAGCTGACATGAGTTGGCAGTGAAAGTCCGTTTGCCTTAATTAAACGTAACCTCAATATCCTTTATATAACGATGTTGCGCCCACCACATTTCGTTTGCCTGATTGTCTATGATCATGTATTAGAAGATTTTTCTTCTCCACTATTAGTATAGTGATCAAGCTTCTGCAAAAGAATTACCTGAAGGATTTGCAATTGTAGCAATGCTGCTTTAAAATTTTCCAACAATTCTTTATTAAGCAGCAGTTTTTATTTCATTCACCAGTTGTTTTTAAAGTGCTTACGAACTTAGCTCTGATCGCTCGCTGTGTAATTATCGAAGGTTTCTTGTGCTTGACGAGGCTGACAGGATGTTAGATATGGGCTTTGAGCAGCAGATTCGTGAAATTGTCGAGAAATGTGACATGCCTCCGCCTGGTGAAAGAGAAACTTTGATGTTCAGCGCAACTTTCCCGAAAGAGATTCAGGTTTGTGTGCAGAATCTTAATTTTGACAACAACTTGTTTGGTCAATGCAAGTGAAATTTTTCATTTTTAGTGAAGGTAATAGTACTGTAGATGGATAATTGTGCAGATGGTCTGTTGCATTTACTTCAGTCTGTATCCCACTTATTTACTTCGTTTTATAATGTGCTTTCTTTATTTGGTTTTCGGATTTTTGAGAAACGTCACCTATCCAAGGTAATTTAAGGTGAATCCAAAATGCTTGTCAGAGATGAACTGGCAATTTTATGTTTGAAACACCTCGAAATGACATGATCAGGGTAGCCATTTTCAATAAGGATACGTTTTCTGGTATCGAGCTCAGAAGTGAGATTGGTTTAAAAGCAAATCATAAGTGCCTTGTGAACTAAAGTTTTAGTGCGACCAATTTCCCATTCTTTATGGCTAAAGGAATTCTAGCGAATATATTGACCAGCAAATGTTGGTTTTCTATAGACACTGGTGAAAAAGAATTGCCCTCCTTTTAAACCGAAACATCCACAAAATTAAAGGAGATGTTTTGCTCCTTCTCTATAGTGTATTTAAAGGATGTAACGAGTTGAGTTTTCCGTGAAAATAGTCACACTCCAGCTGTGAGTCGAAAATGAAGTACGTGTCGCCAACATTGCAAAAATAGACCATGGGCTCATTGGTTTGTTTAAAAACCTTGTTTTCATGAAAGCCAACAAAGATGTTAGTTAGCTACCCATTGCTACTCCATCAATAGTGATTGAAGGAAAGAATAAAGCACCATGTTCCCACGAGCATAAGGACCAAAACCTCTGCAGAAAGAGAGCAGCCGCGTCGAAATTGTAAAAGACACAATGCCCAAATTAAGTGTGATTCAACTATAGGACAACATTTTTTGGAGAATCAAGTGTGCGCCAAAACATACAGTGAGGACAATTTTCGTATAATTGGGCAAGCTAGGTCGTCTTTTCACCTAGGTGTTTTGGAGTCTGTCTAAATTTTAATGGAAAATCCCATTCTTTGTAGACAGAAAGAGTACCTTTTTTCCCTTGGGCTCTTCTGAAGTTAGGTGTTAAGTAACGCTGATTGGTCAATTATAGCCAAGCCAGCGCTCTTCTAGTTACCCTCTAGTGTTTTCGATCCGCAACTGGCTATTTATCTAGCTTTTGGTTTTTTCCGACGTTTGCATACTTTGAGGAGTGTCGGACGAAAAAATACTTTTAGTATGCAAAAACTGTTTCTGCTATTTCTTGCTCTTATCAAGTTTTGTACCGCAAAGCACTTGTCCACATAGTTAAATTATTTTAATGGAAATGAATCTCAGTTGACGACAAATGTACTTTAGCTCTAGTCAACCCTATAACCGCCGCCCTTTGCGAAGAAAGACACGTTTTCGATGCCACACAAGTGCATAAAGAAAAAGGAAGTAGAACCAACGATTTCAGAATCTACGTTATCGGAACCACAATTCTTGCTAACAAGTATTATGCTATTGCTTTCGAATTCTCTTGAACATTTAATTGTTTTGTACTGACTGACCCTAAGAGTTCTTACGCAAGACATCCTTTTTACTAGATGCTTGCCCGAGATTTTCTGGACAATTACATATTTTTAGCAGTGGGTCGAGTCGGATCTACAAGTGAGAATATCACCCAAAAGGTTGTTTGGGTGGAGGAAATGGACAAACGTTCATTTTTGCTTGACCTGCTCAACGCTTCAGGTAAATTTTATTAAATATTATTCCACCACCTTGTCTTCTGTCAAATGTTACTGGAAAATTTTCAATCCGTACAGTGTTGAAACATCATATATAAGTGTTTGCTTTGTGATTTTGATCTAAATTTCTTGATGTAGCACCGTGCTAATGTTAATTTAGAAAAACGATGCAGCTAAAATTGGTATGGTAGGATAGTTTTACAAATGATAGAATGTGTAATTGTATTACTACATACTTTAATGAGCAATGAAATGTGTACTTGTAAAACTACATAGTTTTATAAATAAAACAATTAATTAAGCGGACGAAGCTTTGGTTTTGAGCCTAGTAATTTCCAAATGCATTTCTTCGTCGATTTCACTGTGGCTGGCATCAGTTCCTTTCAGCATAACCCTATCGACGGCACTGTTCGTGAATAGTCTTAAAGGCTTTCGAGATCATTGAGTGTATAATACCAAGAACAGGAAATAAGCTAAACATTAATAGTTGAAGGACATGAAGGACAACTAAACATCAATAGTTGATTGGGAAGAAGGCGCCTAAGTACTAAGTTGGAATTTGGCCTCTAAACCAAAGTCGCGGTTATACCGCATAGAAGTTGCATTTGATTGTATTTAGTTCGAAGCGGCAACAATTCTGCCTCTACAGTGGACCTTGGAAGATGCTCTTTACCTCCACAGGTCCAGACTCATTGACTCTTGTTTTCGTGGAGACAAAGCGAGGAGCAGATGCGCTTGAGGACTATTTATACAAAGAAGAATACAATGCCACGTCAATCCACGGAGACAAATCCCAACATGAACGAGAGGTTGCTTTGGCCTCGTTCAGAAATGGCAGAACTCCAATTCTTGTCGCTACTGCTGTATGTTTATCTTAGTATTTTGCACCTTTCTAGCGGCTTTTGGTATTAAAGAATATACCTTGATATTGCATTGACTTGTACATTTGTTGTGACCGCGATTAAATATTTAGCTATTTGTCATTTGCAGTTTTGACATAGGATTTTGAGCGTTTTTCAAGTTAATTCTTTACGTCCATCCTGATGTTTGCTCTTCAAGAAAGATGTGGGTTTCTTGGTTGTTAGAATGCAATGGGCAATACTTTCGAATTCGCTTTGTAAATTATTGCCATTGATGTCAAGCTGATTGTTTTAATAAGAAGAATTCTTCTGAACATAGGTAGCTGCCAGAGGTCTTGATATCACAAATGTGAAGCATGTGATCAACTTCGATATGCCAACGGATATAGAAGAATACGTGCACCGGATTGGAAGGACGGGAAGAGTAGGCCATACCGGTAAGATATGCATATTAATTTACAGCCAGAATCTTTGCTTTTCTTTCCCAATGACGAATCGTTATGCAATTAATTGGCAAAATTTGCTTCGACCGTAGATTATGATTTCCTAGCCGAAATCGTTATAAACAGGGGCCTGTAACTCTTTGTCCCCTGCCTCCTGCAATTTGCTAGTAGCAGCGTTGCTGCAGAGTATTTTCATTGTTCAGCCTTATTTTCCGAGATATGTTTTGTGATAGATAGATATGTGTTCTTAACGACAAGTTGACGGAATTGGCGCTCGAAATAGAAACCAGCTAAAGTTTTCTAACTATAGCCAAAACGAACTCCGCCCAAATGAGTATTGCTTCTACATTTTAAATGACTCGTTAGATTACCCATATTTTCACAATTAGGCTTAGCAACCTCGTTTTTCAATGAGAAGAATCGAAACGTTGCAAGAGACTTGATGGATTTGCTGTCGGAAGCAAAGCAAGAGGTGCCAAACTGGCTGGAATCCATGGCATTTCAAGCGCAGCAACACCAGGCCGCTAAGAGAGCCCAACAGAGAAACAGGTACATATTACCTAAAGATTTGCCGAGTTTCGATATTCCAAGCTTATTTCAAATTAAGCATATGATATACACACATCACAACAGTGCTACGGTTTTCATCTGGGCTTCTTTATTGTTCGGTGCTCAAACACAATTTTTCAAGGACAATTTGGCCACGAAACAGGCTTTCAGAGATGCACGAAAATACTCTTTCTAACCATCTAATGTTGGGACAATGTTTAGTTGTTATATATAGTTTATTTTCTCGTTTTTAAAGTGTTTTAAATGATTGAGATTTTAGAAAATCAACAGAAAATGCATTATGTTCAACCGATGACATTTCGTGAACTCACTTTAGTTGATAGAGACTTCGGTTTGTCGTAGACTTAATGCAGTTACAACTTAATCCATTGGGCATTGCTCGTCACTCATCAGACTCTAGATCTTTTTGCTTATATCGAAATTATTATAAAAACTGGAAAACATTTTTTTCGGATTATATTGTGATGCATTAGCAGCTTTTTTCCGATGAAGGAAAATGATATTGTGGTCAAGATTTCCATTGATATATGCTCTAGGAATGAGTTTCGCACGGTAGAAGAAGGAAAATGTTCAGTATAATACTTTGACCCATATCTGTGGAGCAGATTAGAGAGAGCCATCAAGGATGTGCCAACAATCAACCAATTCAGAAGAAGTATAAGAGGAATAGACATCTTTTAAAATGAAGCTATTTTAGAGTGTAGACTGTAGTTTTGTTGTAAACAGGATTTTCAGGAATTTTTATGTTTTGATAATTGTACTGTAATTTCGCATTTTATGCTCTAATTTAACTTTATATACTTTTTTATTGTGTCTCCTTTTAGCTTGTAAGCTAAATATTTATTGACACATCAATAAAGTTTTTGATTGATTGATTTACTAATTCTTTTTTCAATAAACACACAGGTATGGAGCTGGTGGTTTTGGAAGTAGAGATTACCGCCAGTACCAGGGTCGGGGCAATCAGAGCCAGGGCGGCTACAGGTCAAACCATGACAATCAAGGCTACGGCGGCAACCGTGCTGGCTTCAGCTATGGTGGCGGCGGCGGCGGCGGCGGCGGCAGCGGCTTCAACAACTTTCCTCAGCAGAACCAACATTTTGGACGTGGACCTCCTCCGAATGCTCGCCCATCAGCCAACGATTGGTTTGATATCTAAGGCGTGACTGCAATAGACAGCAACGTAGGACCGTGTTTGTATTTTCATTATTAGTGATCTGTGCCTTGTTTAGTCAGATTATGTTGGTAAATCACGGGGAAACAAAAGACATCAATATGCGAGCTTTGTAAATGCATTAGCTACATTTGGTTTTCAAGATCGAGGTTGCGGAAAGATTCCCTTGTATCCAGAGATGGAATGAGGCCGGTTGTTATCTATTACTGGGATGGTTGTGCAAGTGTTGTTTCATCTCTCAGCAGCGTGACCACTGCTTTCTCAAAGCCCCTTTCATTTAATTAGATGCCAACATTCAATAGCTTGAAAGACATTTTTTGAAGCAATGGCTCTCACATCTCTAGATATAATGGTCTTCACCTTCTCCTACATAGCTTTATATACAGTCAGTGTTTCTCGGAAGAAACTTTTTATCTCAGTATAACAATAACTCTTTTGGGAGGATTATACAACGCTGAGGTGCAACGATTGTTATATGGTTGATATTTGTCATTACTTCGCTCGTATATAGGATAATATGCAATGCAATTTGATAGCTGATGTAAAATAGGTCATTAGGCTGTTCCGTATTGTATTCGGTACTGTGTGTCAGAAAATTTTAGTAGCTATGTTTTCCATTCATATACAACGGGATATTTGTCTCAATTTAATATAGTATCAGAAACGGACTCCCATGGAAGCTAGAAGAAATATCGTATTCCCAAGTTTGGAAGGAATATGACTTTAAGGGTCATTTGTCTTAGGCTCTTAAGTGTTTTGCCACGATCCTTATTTTAAATCAATCTAATACTGTACCAAAAATAAAGAAGCCGTTTTGCCCAATTGACCATTCTGCCTAGTACTGAATCGCAAAGTTTACACCAACCTAAAGATTTTGGTAGATTTAACACTTTGTTCTCCAAGATTCCACATCGCTTATTTCTAGACCCTATTTGTTCTGAATGAAAGGTGTTATAGGCCAGAAAGGTATAATTCCTACCGTTGATGGCTAGATGGCTACATCGAACCAAACAATATTTATACTGGCTTTTTTATTTAGTTGGAGGCCCGAGCACGAATTAGGTCATCTAGATCAACTTTGTTGTCTTTTTGAATTGAACACCATGGGCCTTATTTCTGTGTGGGATGTAACTTTTAAAGGGCTAGCTGCTGACATGCTCTCGATTTTCTGGAAAAACTATAAAGGCACGGTTGCATTCAGTTTTTCCTAGGCAGACTTCGTCATTCTTGTTTTGTTGCGATGAATTGCATTTTGCAGCGTATCGTCCGTCCCCCTTGACCCCATTGTTTCTAATGTGCATCAAATGTAGGAAATAACCACTGATGATATGTCCTAAACATCGAAAAGCTGAAGGATCTCTTCCCTTGGCACCGTTCTATGGAAGAGATCATGTCTTTCCCAACGATAGGGAGAAGGTATAGAGCAAGCTGACCCCTCCGATCTAGCAGTTAGCTTAAAAGGACAGTCAGACTGCTAGCGTGTGTAGTCTGTCAAATGTGCACTGACAAGTCTTCAATCTGCATTCGCCTCTACCATGCCGTTGTGAAAATTTAAGGTTCTGAACCAAAGTTATCATGAGGAGCGCCTTAAAGGTTTTCGAAAAAGTGCAATTATAAATGCAGTGAGCGTCGGATACAGCTTGTATCCTTCATTAAAAATGTGGTTTCCACAATGTTTTTCAACCCTCCGGGATTTATCTAACGTTATTGTCTTTGGGCTAGTTATTTGCAAAATCCGCCTTTGGATGTGAGATAGGTGTTGTACAAAGGCATTTTCATCAAATTGACTTCGATTGACCTAATGTACCTAGCAAAGTATGTTGTCATATATGTATTGAATGTTATCAGTAGATGAAGTAACATAATCATATAGATTACTGTTGAAACATCTGTTTTCAGAGGCTTAACGGTTCTTTCAAGGTACAGTCGTAACTGATTTGACTTCGATGTTTTTATGTCTCTGTCTATTCTTGGGATCTTTGGGCGTCAGCACTCGCGTACTCAAAACAACATAGTCGTCTAAGTGTCCACTACAAGCTGTTTTGTGTTTCCCGCGACGCCATTTAATCATGCAGTTGTGGTGATTTTTCATTTGGTAATTAGTCTCGTATACGGCCTAGCGACATCAGCCAGAACGGCAAATTTCCTCCTATTTGTACCTCGCAACAGTGCCTTATATACTTTCCGCCCCTTCTGAAAAACTGTACAAGAATAAGAGCAACTCATCTGCCTGTCCCTAATGCAAAATACCGTCAACCAGCCTATTGATATGAAAGGTTAGAAGCATGACAGCAAGGGTTTTTCCTTGGCTTTTTATCTATATAGCTTGACTGGAAGAGCAGCAATCCCTTTCACACTGAGCCTCGGCGAGTCCAGTAGGTTTTGTTTGTCTGGGAAGCAGATATAGGTACTCTTTTCATTGAAAGAATCCAATAAAACTGCAATCCCACAAGAGACAAAAGCGGTACTTAGGCCAAACGACATCTATGAAGTCAACCGTGCAAAGATTTCGCCAAAATTTTCGAGCAAGATACCGCACTTTTATCACACAGCGAATTAATAAAAATCGCATTAGCATAAACCGTTGCTAGCGCTACACAAATTCTTGCTAGCCTACACAAAGAACGTAGTTCTATTGCTGCTTGAGTCAAGTTTGTTACGGAGATTTTCGGAAGCTTCATCTCGGTAGCAGATACTGGGGTTGCAGGCTAGCATCATTATATTTGCTATTATATTTTGAAAAGTTTACACTAAGGCCCAGTTCATTTCTTCTGCAGCAAATTAAAGTGCAATTAGAGGCGACAGTATTTTCATGAAGTTTGTGTTTTGTTTCAGACGCCGAATTTAATTACCCCTTGTCGAATTTAATGTGATGCAAAATCCTGCGCAGCGAAACCGATGTGATTCTCTTTTCTAACTTCTTCATGACAAAATGGCGCCAACAAATCAGTGCTTGGCCAGTCTTAATACATTGATGAATGAACAAGTGCTTTGTGGTACAAAGCGGAAAAAGTACTTTTAAGTATGCGAAAAATAGTTCCGCTTTTTCTAACATTGATGAATAAAAATTAACATGCTTGTGAATATTCGAAGAAGGTGAGCTAGTCAGAAGAAAGGGAGACATCTTTTTCTGACCACCATGCAAAGAAGGCAGTCAGTATTGTCGATTTTCTTTCAAAATACATTGTTGATGACAAGCAGTCAGAATCTGCATGCTAGGCCATCACTACTGCGAACATGCAGAAGACCCAGGGCTGATGGGAAAAACTTGGAGCTGTTCCGAGAATATTTTCAGAGTAACAAGGGTAAAGTTTGTGAAAAGGAAACCTTCCTCATCTGATAGGCTGTTGCAATTTCCCCACTGTTGGTTTTCTAGCAAAAACGTGAAAGTTTCGGTCGAAAGGCAGCCATTGTTACCAAAGACTATAAGATTTATAAATTTTGGCGAGGAAAGCACAACTATACGCATGCGTCTTGCTATTTGATCACTCTTCAACCAATCACAACTTTCATTGAATTCGCTGCGGCAGAAAAACGGCGTCTGAAACGAAGCCGCATTTCTGCTCAAATTATTATTCAAATGCGGCAGGGGGTAACTCCTTTTACAAGTCATACAAAATTGACCAACACAAAGAGTAACTTCAACCTTGTGTAATACAATCAATCGGAGAATGTTTGCAACAAAAGAACGAAAGACAACCTTACAGTTACTCATCTTGGCCCTGGATACTACATGCTTGCTACAAATCTATGCTCTTTTGATTCCTAAAGATTTTGATACTTTAGTTTTTCAAAAAGCTTTCAGCGCGTGTGTATGGCTTATGTAGAAGAAGCGAGTAATGAAGCATGCTCAGAAGAAACACGCTTCAAGGGTTCCAGGGAATGAAATCATGTTTTCTTGGACATTATCCACATCATGAGCTGAAGATGAATTCATGTGCAAAGACATGTGTGAATTTATATACTTGACTACTGTGAACGGGAACAACAACGAAGTTGGAAACAAGAGCTTTTCTATGAAAAACCAAGCCATTTATATTCTTAGAATAGATAGGGTGTCGTGAGAAGGCTAGATTTCGCGTCCAGAACCCACGCCCCCAATCAAACCTGTTTTGTGATTTATTATTAAGGGGCTTTGATTGCGGCAGCTACATAGCAGAGTCTTTAGCCCCGTCCACACTACACAAACTGACCCAGGTTCGCCATAGGTTTTAGCTAACCCAGGTTATATTTTTCAGTGTGGACACAACTAACCTGGGCTCGCTCTGGGTTAGTTTAACCCACCTCCAGAGGTGGGTTTGACCCAGGTTAGTGTTCTGAATTTCTATTGTGGACACAAACCCTGGGTTAGTTTTTTAACGCATGCGAATATTTCAATGTGTTTTCATTTTGTGCGCCGAAAAATAAAATGCATTGCCAGGAAAAACATTTTGGACAAAATGCAATAAACTGCGACTTCGGCAACTTCCATCTTGATCGTGTTTGTGGAAAATTTGTTTTGTTGTCGTTGTTTTGTTGCTGTTGTAATTTAACTACGCATGCGTATCATCAGCTAACCTGGGTTCGCCCCGGCTTTGTGTCCACATTACAAAACACAAAAATCAAGTGTGGACAAAACAGGGTTCGCCCTAGGTTAAATTTAACCTGGGGCAAACCTGGGTTAGTTTGTGTAGTGTGGAGAGGGCTTTTGCTTCAAGCTTCGACATTATTTTAGAATTCTAATTGTCTGTAGATGTACAAAGCCGTCACACTTCATAATGTACAGCGTGTCTCATTCTCGGGCTGTTCCTTGCTGCGTACTTTTTAAAACCCTATGCAAGATGTTGGTTTTCGAGACCTTGTGAATCTTCGCCTAGCAGACACCAAAGTTAACTTGCTTCATTTCCTTCTTTCGCATTTCCCAACTGGAAAGCTCTCTGCTAATCATTTGCATGAACAAATAACATGAAATTTTCTAATTTGTACGGCTTTCTGGATAAGAGGCCTACTCGTGCCAAACAATTTGATTGCCTACTTCTTCAATAGCAAGTCAGCATAAAGTTTAGCACATCATCGTCGAAACCGAGCTCTGAATGACACTCAGAAATTTTCTGCTGGTGGGAGCTGTCTCGGAGGTGCTCGCCGTTTGGTCGAGCAGATTGATTCCGTGCTACGAAGGAGATCAATTAATCCGCCATGTTGGTATTTTAGGTCACATGGGAGATAAATTGACGGTTGACGAGTTTTACTTGGTTAATTCGGCATGATCAGAAAAGCGGCGAAAGCATCGCAAGGGCTTCGATCGTCAATAGGAGGGATAACTGAAATCTGATTTACAGGAATACTGTCGCTACTAACCTCGAGGTTTATCAATGAAATTGCTGGATTCGCGGTGCACTAAACATTGAATCGTGGATACAAACCGACGGGCTTGAACATACAAAAGGCCATTGTGCTAGGCCCTTGTTCGCAGACAAAAGAAACAATTTCTTTGCGATGTTGGTAACCGTTTGCTAATCCAAAAACAAGATGGAATCAACAAGCAATGCCCAACAAATACTTGTTTCAGCAGCGAATTCATCGACTGTTCAGGCAAAACCGGAAAGTGATGGCGTTAAACCTACGAAAGACAGTGAGCACGTCAAACGACCTATGAATTCATTTATGGTGTGGTCTCGAATGAAACGACAGCAACTTGCCCAGGAAAACCCAAAAATGCATAACAGCGAGATAAGTAGGCGCCTAGGCTTAGAATGGAAACAGCTTAGTGAAGAGCAGAAAAGACCTTTCGTCGAAGAAGCAAAAAGAATTCGCGCCGATCATATGCGGGAGCACCCGGACTATAAGTACAAACCAAGACGGCGGAACAAAGCTGTAATGAGAGCTAACGATAAGCGCCCAGAACGAACAATGTTACTGGTGAGTCCGGGGGGTACCATCCCATCTTTTGATTCATCCAAATTAGGAGTTTCCGGGGTTACAGTATCAAACAACAATGTTTTTAGTTACCCTATGACATCGTTTTTGCAAACTTTCATGAATGGAGATGGAAACAATAGGCCGCTCTTTAGTCTTGGTTTCCCCATGATGACGCCGACAATGACTGATGTCAATGGGCAGACATCACCAGGAATATCTGGTGTCCAATCAACTTCCAGTAGTGCAACAGCAACTGAACCAGAGACTAGAGAAAAACAGAGCACTGCTGCATTACCAAGTGATACACCTCTGGCAATGGTAAGGGGTGCCTACCCAGCCTTTATGTGCAATCCTTTCCAAGCTTTTTCATATTTTGGGCTTAATGGAAACATGCCACAAGGGATTCCCCAATATGCCCAGCAGCAGCTGCCAGGATATGTTGCAGTTAAGCAAGAAAAGAAAGATGAAGCATCAGAGGAGCATGTGAACTCTCCTGCTTATGTAAAGATGACAGTTGATGCCAGAGGGAGTCCACAGATCTTCTCTAGACCTAATGGTACCCCAGTGCAAACTGGCAGCATATCAGAAGCAAAAGATGCTGACAAGTATGCAATAAATGTGCAACTTAACCCTGCACATCAAAAAAGTACCTAGAGTAAGGATGCAACAAACAGACATTTCATAATCCAGTCCAACCAGGTTTCACCTAAGTCAACTGCTACTGAGAATTTATTTGCTAAATGCACTAAACGGTATGTGAATAATCCTCAACATTTTGGTATTACCCAACTTTTTGAAAAAATTCAAGGACTCCTTGAAGATGTAGCAGCTATTCTTATGAATATAAAGACTGTTATAGATGTGCATAAGACATTATTTAGGGGATAAATGTTCATCAATCAACCAAAGTTATAAAAAAGCATCAGGACCATCCCATTTATTTTGATAAGTAGCTTGCATGCCTATAGGTGATGAAGTATTTTCATAAACTTTTAATACATGTATACATTATAGCATATTTAAGGCATGTTGTAAAATTTGAGACATATGAATACTATTGTAATGGTTTTATTTGGTAAGCTGACTTCTTCTGAGGAGTTTTAAGAGCAACTTGCTTTTATTTACATGTGTAAACTGCTATGTCTCGCAAAGACAGAGACATTTTAGTATTATTTTGGTATATATATATAGTATTTTTGCTTTTTTAATAGATTATTGATGCTGTAGATGAGAAATTTTCTCATGTTCATTACACATGTCCACAGATTTGTGAAAAACTGTCTTTGATTTTAGTTTTTGACTCAGTCTCTGTATTAAAGTTGTTTTTGTCTTGGCTTGTCTCATGCTTCTGTTAACTGCAAAATTATGTTCATAGATCAGAAAGCTACCACCTACAAGCCATGGCATTCAGTGGCAGATTGTCTTGAATTATTTTAAGGGGGAACATAATCTTAGAGACGAGTGCTACTGTTCTTTACTCTGTAGTTTAGGTTTAGCAGGCAACTTTTCTCAGTAGTGACTGGAGCTGAGTATGTTCTGTTCTACTAATAAATACTGGTATTCTAATTAACAAAACAGAAGCTGTTTAACCATAATATAGTTATTTTGTACCAAAAATCTGGAACTAAGGAAGTCAATGTGATGTTTCAGGGAGTGATGGAAACACTGTAACTTGCCATTTAGGAAAATTCTGCTGGAAGATATCCTTAATTCATGGAAAAAACATAGTTCAGTTTTGGCTCTTATGACAGTTGAAATTTAGAAAAAGATAGCAGGAGTGGTGCTTAACTATGTTATGTAATAAAGTTGATTCATCCATGCTTTTAATCCCCTTGGCTTCTAGACTGGTTAAACTTCTAGACTTAAAGTAAAGGTAACTTGGAAAAGTATAGGTATGAATGCCTGGTACTTTTTTGTTTATAAACAAAACAATACCCTTTCAAAGCTACATTCAGTATAACTCAGTGATCTAAGAACTTTTCCGTTGATATATCATCATTTAAAGTTTTCAACAAAAGAGTTGGCAAGCTCTGTATAACTAAAGGATATTTGTTTGCAAGCATTTCTTTGTTCTTGTGTCATTTGAATTATTATTGTTTCTGCAACAATTAACTTGTTGCACCCCAGAGATGCTCAGAGCACCCATTTATACTAATAAACATAAAGCAAGACAAGTGGTTGACATTCATTGCAGCTCTCATCTTTGTGCAAACCAAATTCATCTTTGAGAACCCTCTCGCTGTTCAATGAAAAGACAAAGCGAATTGTTAGCATGCACTGTGATCATCTGACCAGAATCTGAATGTTGAAGGGAATTAAACATTACCACTTTTGAAGAAAATCAACGGGGGGGGGAGGGGGGGGGGCAGTCCTAGTTTAGCATTCAGTAAAACGGCATTCTACAACTTTTAGGATTCAAACAGAGTTGTGTTCTGAAGGGGTGTAAGACAAGAACAAACATATATATATAATATATTTCACGTCAAAGTGACAGCTGTTTTGCTTTGGGGGAGAACTTAAATTAAGAAGAAATTTTTTGTCTTGATGACGGTTGAACCTGGCATTATTTTTAAATTATTCTTAAGTTTTAGCTACTTCGAGCCTCAATATTCTTATAGACTTTTTTCATATAAACGAGAGTGCCTATTTTCTAATGGAAACGATTTGTCGTGGCCCCTATGCCACGTGTTTGAAATACCCTTCAACTTTTCCCCGTCCCTTACGGTAGTTGCCCAGCAGTACTTTACACGCTTGGCTGCATCGCGGTAAGAGAACATTTCAATTAGAAAACAATATCTTGCAATGCCAGGATGATGGAACCAGTTCTTCCCCCTTAGAAAATCACAGACTGTCTACACTTTCATTCTTGTGACCACGCCAAAAACCACGCCTTTTGTCGGCAAGTCAAAAAGTTACACCTTCCCCTACAATGTTGTTTTCCAGACGGCCCTGACTGCAGTTAAAACAAATTCTCAATGTTTTTAGATTTGTGGTGTGTGCCAAGGATAGCTTACCCTTTTTCACGCTGAAAGCAAACCATTTGCTAATGGCAGTGTCTTAAGTCTTTCTTGTTCAATTTTCCAAAGTTTCGTTGGAGCTTTTCATTTGATAAAGTGCCATAATTAGCAGGAAATTTTAATAAAACAGAATGTAACAAAGTAGGAGGAAGCCTTCTCTAATGGGATGGGTGTGGTTCATTCAGACAATTGATTTACAACCTACAATATTGTGTTTGAAAATACTTCAAAAACTGTTATGATATAAATGGATATACAATATAGTGGCGTGCTGAGGGTGAGATTGCAAGGGGACAAATTGTCAAAATGCCGCCCCTGTTAAGTTACGCTGAAGTTTTAGCTTATTTTACACATTATAATTTGTGCATGAAATAAGTTCAGGAAACTATGAGCAGAGATGATAGATTATCAAGGATAAATTGAAAAAGTCATGAATAACTTCATTCAGTAAAACTTAATTGACTGGAAAGCTTAACATTATGACATTAGTGACAGTAGGATCTTTGAAGTTTGGTTCATTCTTTACGTCAACGTTTGAAAATGGAATGTGCAATGAAAGAATGTATTCGGCTAACATTATTTGAAGCCAGTTTGGAACACGCCGATTCTTAGGCTGTGCTTACACGGGGTCGGGCGAATATTCGGTCGGTCAAAAATTTGGTCATTTAGGCCTACTGTTTACACGGGACCGGCTAGACGACCTCAAATTTGGTCGCATAGGCGTGAAAATATTCGGCCACCTAGGAAGGCGACCTTCTTTAAAATTGGCCGGGCGCCGAAATCATTTGTATCTAGTGCTTTGCTGTTTGTTTAACTTGTTGAAAATATGAATGACTTTCAACGGAGAATGATTTAAGCATTCATGTCAGTATTTTGATTTTCACATGGCTTTCCACAATGTACTGGAGCAGTGGATTGTACCCATGTTTTTATCAAGAGACCTGAAAAGGAGGAGAATGAGAGAAGCGAGCCACTTGGTTTTCCACAATATTTGGCCCCAGGGTTTTGGCACACTGCGCATGCATAAGAGATAAAAATGAGATGAGATTGGTGAGGTTCTTTCTCAGTGATGCCAACATATCCATTAAATAAAAGGAACAACAGATGAAATGCCATGCTTAGCAAATGTAGGTACACCCCAAGGAGAAAGTCTTAGCCCAGTTCTACTCATAGTTTACCTGGAAGCCGCATTGAGAACAGTGTTTATGAGAATGAGCTGAGTCAAGCAACATCTCAAGCTCTTGGGCGAGAGAAAACGATATTCACAGGTCCGATACAGGCGCGGATACAGACTGTCGCACAGGACGCACATGCGACAGTCAAAATTTCAAGTTCAGAATTTCTGTAGTGAAAAACTATTTCAAAATATAGTAATAACCTCGAGCATTTTGTAGATAATCGCTCAAAATTGCACGAGAAAAGCTCGCCGGGCGATCTTTTACGGCCCTCTTCTCCTTACCAATCGCAAACAGCTATTTGGTGCAGGTTGATTAAAACGTAAATTCTCCTGCCCATCTCTTTTGTCATCCACTCTGTATATCTAGTGGCATAAATTAAAGGAACAATGTGCGTCAGTCGCATACATTATTTGGCTGCGCGGACATCTTTTTTGCATTGTTTTTGAGACCATCCAGATCAGCTATTGTTTTTGTGCGTCATGTCCAACGCAGAGGTAGCTTATTGCACAGGGGCAAATCTATAGGTTTTCCTATACCGTGCGTCAGGTGTGCGTCAGTGTGCGTCAAGTACTTCGCAGAGGCTGTCGCCTGTCCACCGCATCGATTCCTCAAAGAGTCTGACAACAACAGCCTTCTTTTCTGAGAAATTGATCGTCTGTTATTTTGAACCAAAACGATTGACTCTTGTAAAGGGATTCTCCTTAATTTCTCTGGAGATCTGATGCACTATGGTAATGTTATCGGGTTCGAAAACCATAGGGCGTGGCTCAGAAAATATCCGTTGACCACGCCCTTTGACCCGTAGGTGGTCTTGTGCGACAGTCAAATTTTTCGCTGGATCCGCGCCTGCGATATTCACTTTGTTAATTCAATCTGGCAACCTTCAGCTGGTTTCTTTGATCTTTTCATTATTTAATTTTCTCGCAGTGCCTAAAAACTATTTTTGGCTGAAAAATTCAGCAATGGCCAGAATATCTGGTAGAACCCAGTCGGATATTCCACAAAAAATCCGATATATTCGGTTCGGGCCAGATTCTGAAAATCTTGATCCGGTACAACCTAGCCAGCCTGCGTCGATGGTTTGTAACCGGTGATGCAGCACCCATTGCACCCCCTGGATCTACTGATTGGTGCCTAGATCCTCCTCTGAAACTCGTACCTAAAAAGAGGCCAGCTTGATTGGCGCGCATTGCTAATATCGCTTCCCTCGTGGAAGTTCCTGGCAGCTAGGCTGACCAGACAGTGACAAAAATGGTTCGGTCAAAAAAGAAGAAGAACGGAGATTCTGAACTGGCGGGTAGGAGAAACTAAAACGCTAAAATCTGCGACAACCTTCTTTTTAGAATGCTTCAGAATTACAGCTGAAGCATTCTTAAAATTTAGTCTGAACATTGCTTCGCAAGGCACAAACTGCTGCGTTTGTAGTCTGTGCTGGGAATGCGAATAATTGTACCACTTCCTCATTATTTACATAACTTGCACCCTTTGTCATGCTGCCACTCTGCTTGCGTTCCTAAGATATTTTGAGTTCAAAAAAACTCCCGTGGCTTCTTCTAGATTTGCTTGCCTAGTATATGCTGCGAGAATTAAGGTGAATTTTACCCAGGGCTTCCAATATAGGCCCTTTCATTGCATTGTTTGAAATCCAATGAACTCTGGTAGGAATATTTTTTGTCGAACATGTTTCATTTGCAAAAGTGTTCCCATTTTCTAGGCTTAAGTGTGAAAGAGCACAATCTTAGATCTTCAATCGATGGAAATTTCCTGCTCAGTTGAGGTGACATAGCTCTAGAGAGAAATTAGTATGAAGTGCTCTTCAAGGGATTCTGAGAGAAAACTTGACTTTCCTACTAGGGTCTTGCTGGGATTCTGGGGGCAGGTAAATTTTTGTAAGAGCCATTCTCCCTTAACTTCGAAAATAGATAGGTGCTACTATTATTGAGGTAATGCCTATCATTAAAATTCAAATATAATCACAAATGCACTCAATTTAATGAAAGTAAAATATCACTACAAAATGTCCTGGTTACTGTATGGCCCCCTCAGGGCATGTAATATAGCAAGGAGTAGATAGCAGCAAAATGCATAAATGACATCAAGAAAGAAAACAAATTCTGTTTATGTTAATGTTAGAAAACAAAGAAACCAATAGCAAACTTTGACTAAATGAACTTTTAAGGACAACTTGAATGCCAAAGGCCAATAACAATAATTGTAAGTATAAGAAAAAATTGTGATGACTGATAAAGTTTAACTGGACTGCAAACAGCAAGTAGTAATCATTAACCTGTCAGTTTGTTTTGTTTCAGTGCCAGGAAAGCATAGTCAAAGTAATTGAATGCCCACCACATTTGTCAATGTCTTCATTTAAGCTCAGCCTCTATCTTAATGCACTGATCATAGTCTATAACATAACATATAACAGATGCAGTGGCACAAAATGTAAGCTACACTGCACTGCAACTCCATGTGTACTTGCAACCCTAAGTACTTGCACTTGGAGTGTTTCAGGAATGACAATTCATGATCTATTTAAGATGCATCTGTTGCCAATTACAAGCAGACCTTCTGGTTTTCTGAAATGACTTTGTTTGGGATGGTCATTATTCAGCTTTACAGTGGAGTTAATTCTGGGGCTGGGTCTTAATGGGCAGAAGAGAAACGCGTCCACTTGAAAGTCAAGAAAAATCAACTTGCCAATTAAGTTGATTCTGGGTCTAGGTCTGGTCAGCCAGAAGCGAAATGTGTCTACCTGAACGTCATGAAAGAAAAAGAATTAAACTTGGCAATGAAGTTAATAATGTTAAATCAAGTTTTTCTGCAGATTTTGTTGAATCAAAAGCTTCTATAAGCTGGTCAGCTTTTGTTGAATCATGATAAAGTTTTGTCAAATATAGTCAAGAACATAAATTTTGTTTTAAAAATGGATGCAGAAGCTATCACTGGAACTGTGACTATTTATAGGAGAAGAAATAAGGGAAGATAATTTTCCAAGCTAGCTTGCTTCTCATTTCTGTCTTTGTAGGAAGACTGAAGAACACTCCATGTGCTCTCTTCTTTCTTTTTTTCAGAAGTAATCAATTCTGTTTCTTAATTTATACTAAACTTAGACCTTGCTGATTCCATGTCTCCTTTAAAATGATTGTAGAAAGACTGAAAAAATGTCAAATTCAACAAAATTTGACTGTGTAAGAGCTGCGTTACCCAGCTCAAACCTGGCATACCACTCTTCCTATGCCAACAGGTTATAAAACTTGAAATGTTATAATTGCTTCCCAGCGTTTGTGCATAGATAGCACCCATTTAAAGCACTACATCTAGTTCAGATTTTATGTGTTATGTATCTCTTGAGGTTTTTAACAAACCTGAATTCTATTTTATGTTTAATTCATTCAACCTTTTTGGCTCTTGAAAGTGTAACATCTGTACTTAAATCTGTACTTAATATTTTCTGTTTAGCTCACTCATTTATCCGTCTTTTTCACACTCATAACCCATGCACCACTTCTGGGCGCCACTTCCAGTTAAATCTAGTGCATTCGTCAATCTGCCCTCCCTCTCTTTCTTTTTTTTGGCAAATTACTCTTGTTTAATCTTTCCGTTAATGTTTTTATCTCTATCGCCAAGTCTAATGTGAATACTCAGAAGTTAGCCATTGTTTTTCTTGACAATACCCTGGCTCTGAGTTCTCTGCATCATAGCATTTTTTAAGGAATTCAAACTAGTGGGGAAATTTTAGAAAAAGGCCACAAAAAACTGAAAAACGTGTTGTGACCACGCCCTGCAGACACATGTACAAAGTAGACTACGTCTATTGCACGTTGACAGTTTTGAAATTATACTTTCTTTACAAAAACAGAGAAATCTTTAGAAAATTAAAGAGTGCTAAAGAATGCAATTTTCTTTTTGAAAAAACACCTAAATAAAGTCCCTGTCTTTGTAAAGTTCATCACACCTTTGCCTGTTACGACGTTCCTTTATTCTCAGAAACTCAAAAGCAGCTGGCCTTGGATCGTAAAATGCAGTACCCTTGCCATTATGGAAAAATTTATCACACCGTTAATTGTTTCCTGCTTCAAAGACGTTCTCCTCACTGTTTTAATATTGTTGTAATGCGAAACTGCTCTTTCAGTAGCCATGCTGTGTGGTGTCAGCGTCAAAAATGATGCAAGAAATTGTTTCATGACTCCTTGTCTAACTTGAGTCATTTTTCGCAGTTTCAGAACGTAGATATTACCTGTATCTTCCAGAGCTATTTCCTTAATTTCAGAAATGTTGCTCCAAGGTCCACAAATATCGCCAACAAATTCTTCAAGAACTTAGTTTCCAAACATCTGCGATATCAAATCTCTGCTAAAAACTATAAATTATTTTGCAGATTTTTGATTCCAGTACTTTTGTCAAGTTGTTGATTGTTCCATCTTCTTTGATATTCATTATTTCGTTCAGGAAATTAATTGCAGATTGCACAATTTCAACCCTCACTGCATCATTACTTCTTCTCATTGATGTTTCAAACTGGTTGTTTGTATGCACTAAACTTCCCTTTTCCTTCTCCATTTAATTCTAAATTGTGTAAGTAATGTTCCTCTTTTCCGCCTGTTACGGGCATTTCTTTCATGATTATGAGATTTTGGATCGCAGCATCTCGTGCAGTTATTATATCTGGCAAAATAAGGTCGTACCTCTTTAAATATTTTTGAATTCGTTGAAATATTGCACTCGCATTTCAAAATGCTTTGGGAACTTCAAGAATTTTTCATTTTCTTGGTGTAGAAGCTTTGTTCTCCTTGGAGGTGTTCTGAAAAAGAAACATGTCAAAACATTTGTCATCCAGTTGGAAAATTCAGGTACTTCTGCCTTTACTGACTCCAAAGCTTAATCTGATCGGTGACAGTAAGAATGTCCCTGCCAACACGATCCATTAAAAGTTCCCACAACCCTTCTTTCTTCCCTTTATTTGCATTTTCACCATCAGTGGTTACTCCAACCAATTCTTTCAGTGTCTACACCAACGTTCTGAAGACATGTAAGAAATGCATCTAGCAATCCTTTGGCTCCTCCCTTTTCGCTGCTTGAAATTTCAAGAAAGAGGGTCTGGACTGTTAGTTCATTGCTTGTTACAAATCTTGATGTTACAACTTTGAATTAATTTGTTGTCTATCATCACTGCCATCGATTTGAACTGAATAGCACAGGCATTTCTTTGAATCAGTCGCTTCCTCCTCCATTTGCAATTTTGCAACAATGCTTCTCATTTCAGTATAAGTCACTGGGTCTCTATAATGATAAAAGCTTGATTTCTCAAATGCTTCAAAATCGACATCCCATCCTTTCGATGCAATATTGTCAACCAAGTTGTTGCTGTACTCATGGGAGAGTGAGCGCGATGGCCAGCTTCTTGCGCTCAGTGTCTCTGGTCACTAGTCGTTGTATGCATCCACTGGCAACCTGAGAAGAAACTCAAGAGTGTTTTTCTGCCACTTTTCAAATATTCTTGTCCATGGATGCTCAGAGGACTTATTTTTCCACAACTCATCGTTTGTTTTTGATCTTTTAGCTTCTTCGTGTGCCCTTTACATCAAGTGATCTACGACGCATTTCAATCGTTCTTTTCCATCAACTCGAATCCCAGAGGCCACAGGGAGACGTCCATAGGCAGAAAACTGTGTCACTTGTTTTACATATTCTTTACATACAGAGCATGTCATCAATTGCCGACGTTTTTTGGCTTTCATTTCAGTTTTTACTTCGAGACAACTTTCCGATAAAAGTTGTAGCTAACGCTCAGGTTTCTACTTCTGTACCAAACAGTGTCGTCTTTAGTACTAAATTTCTTAAGTTGATTATCGACCATTCCATTTGCTTGTCGGCCGGGAATTGAACTAATTCGTCAGTCGGTTGAGCTGAAACAGTTTCTTGGGTAAGATTCGTTTTTGCAGCTGAATTCCCAGCTTTCTGATTGCCAAACATACCGAGCAGTGATTTTTTCCCTGGTGCTGAGGCGGCTGCGCCCAACGCTTTCTTCTTATTCTCAATTTTGTTCTCATTGCCGCATTTCTGATTTCTCTTCATTGCTGCTCAAGTTCACTCAAAATCGTCAAATTGTTGAAACTTTTTAACTTATTTCAAAACATTCGGCTTACTCATTTGAAGTTTTATTCATGAGTACGGGAATGTGGTGGCAAGTCACGCAGACACCTGAAAGTTGATAATGTCCGTTGTGACCTTCATACCGGTAAATAGAAAATGCCACTTTTGTAAACATTTTTTGTCACCTACAAGCCTGAGAAACACCCCTTGTGAATAGTTTCCTAATCGTTTAAAAGCGCTATTGGTATTGGTTCAAAAGGAAGAAAGAGTAAAAACAGCTCAGGTTTGTTGACACAAAAACTATTTAGAGTATTTTTTATCGAGTGGCCAAACAACTGGGGAAGGTTTTGGGCCTGCTGGGAAAATTTCCCCAGTAGTTTGTATGTTAAAAATGGCCTGCTCTGCGCGTTGTTCAAGTTGTCTGAGCTTGCACGACATAAATGCAAATGCATGTTTCCATCCTCACTCAAAATAATTGTTGAAATTACATTTGTGTTCTTCAAAAGATCTTCAAAAATGATCTTTCTCATGCGTGAGGCTTTGTTTCTTAGATGTTGCACTGTTTTTTAAAATGGTAAAACGCTTGAAGTAGTTTATTTTGTCGTGCCTTGTCTGTAAGCTCATGCTTAAATAGTGTTTTCAAATAGTTAGTTGAAATAGCCCGCAAATATTTTTAAAGATAGAAACTTGAATTAAAATGAATTTGGCAATAACAAGAGTTTTCTTTCAATAACAAACAATTTTAGAGGCCATTCAGACTAGCAAAATTGTTTGTTTTTCAAAGAACCCCAACGCAAGAGAAGAAAAGAAGCTATTATTCAAACACCAATACCAGCACAGAATGAATGTAACATAAGTTATCGAGCTGACGGTGAAGACAGCTTCTTCAAGTGTTTCATGATAGCTCAAGGCTTTGTATTCGAAAATGATGCAGTAAGACTGGTGTCAGGTAGGTGCAATTTTTTCAAAAAGTCTTGTATTTATGTCTTATATTTGTAACGATGACTCTTGAGGAAATTGGAGAAAGAGTTTGGTCAATGAAAATAGGTATCGGTGGTTATGTAGAATACCAAAATTTCATATTGATATTGTCGTAAATTTGCCTCTTTAATTTGTTTTAATTTCTCACGGATGGAACTTATTTAGAAACAGTGCTTAAGAACTTATGCGTTATTCAACGGTTTTGCTGGGCCTCAGTTGCTTCATCAGAAAGGGCCACGCATAAAATAAAAGACACATTTCCAATATTTTGATTTTAGATGGGGATCAGATGGCTGTCAAAAAAAATCTGCAACTTTCCTTAAGAAGCCACAAAGAATATCCACAGGTTTGAATAAAAGTAAATTTTGCTCCCTGTTGCTGCTGTTGAGTATATCCCAGCATTGGTGGCAACATGTCGATATAAATATCTACCAATGATTGAAGACCATCCGTGTCCTGCCTATTTTGTTTACAAGACGTCATAAAGGCTTCTAGAGATGGAAAAATTGCTAAAATTGCTTGAACTTAGGAGTAACTTGCACAGACGATCCTTTTAGCAGCCACTCCCTCCATCTGTTGTTCTTCTCAGCTCCATTTACTTGTATCTTCTTTTTTTATCCATTCTGCACATTTTGTAATCATTTGCCTCCTATTTTGTTAACATGGCTGTCCCTAACATGGCCAGTCTCCCCTGCCTGTTTTCATGATTTTCAAGATGTCTGTTTTCATGACTGGCAACCTCTTTTCAAATTTCAGGCGCTAAAGCTATTTGTGCATGGATTTGAGTCGTTCATATCTGAAAATGAAAGGCACGAAACTAATGCAGTATTTTTCGACTACATTGTTTGCTGCCTCTGCTTAGGAGCAGGTTAAAGGCTTGTTAAGCTTACCAATTCATGTCTTCGTTTGTATAGAAATGGTGGCTTTCGAAAATAACCGAAAGTTGTACTAACTGGTGGCGAATTCTGAAGAATTCCATCAAAATGAAGATTTAGCTATAATTTCTTTCATAATTTGCAATTTTCCGTTGGAGTCTATTATATTGTTAATGCAGCTTTCCTGCTACAGCATCCAGGTTTTGCAGTTTTTCTTGACTTTCCATCTCAAACCTTTTCAGGTTGATTCAATGTCTTGTCCCGATTTCAGGATCAATAATCGATGAGATGTAAGATATTTTATGTTACTGCTACCTGGCTTGTGCAGTGGCCTCTGTTCGGACTAGCGTTTTCATGAAACTCAGATTTAGATGATGTTTCAATGCTTTTATGCTAGTGAGTGCGCCCTATCACATTGGCCTCTTCTTTGCCATTGCTACACACTAAACCTGCTCATTATCCTGGCCATTTAAGTCATTCACTCCATATTCTGCGAATTGACTTGAGTAGTAGTACAAAATGTGCACGAGTAGCAGTGGAAAACGTGCACGAGTAGTAGTAGGTAACGTGCACGAGAAGTAGTAGAACACGTGCACGGGTAGCAGTGGGAAACGTGCACGAGTAGCAGTAGAAAACGTGCACGAGAAGTTGTAGAACACGTGTACAAGAAGTTGTAGAACACGTGCACAAGAAGTTGTGGAACACGTCCATGAGCAGCAGTAGAACACGTGCAGTAGTAAACGTGCACTAGTACCAGTAGAAAACGTGCGCCAGTAGCAGTGGAGAATGTCCACGAGTAGCAGTATATTGAAATTTGTTTAGCACCGTGAAATATCTGTTCACCTATTGCAATTTAAAGGTATGGAGATATTTCCCCTTTTTACAGTGAAAGATAAATTCTAATTTATAAATACATCTCTAAAGGCAATACTGTGTTGAGTACTTACTTAAGGAATTTCGGCGATTCTCTTTTTAAACAGGCCTTTGTATGCAAACCATTGAAAGGCAGATCCATACACTTGTTTTCAGATAAATTGTTACTGACGTAATTGTTTTTCTCAACAGCGTCTCGACAGTGAAGTTTCTGGATAGCCTTGCCAAGTTATTTCTTGGGATTGACATGTTGCAGGTTGTTATTAATCTATAGGTGCAGATTATGTATTATAGGAACATAATAGTAATGGCATTTGAATAGAAAGAGATCTTTTTCTATTAAAGTACCGACAAGGAAAATATCTGTATTTGGATTGATTGTTTTGTTTTGTTTAGAGATAAGAGTTTATTGTCAGGGAAAATGAAAGGTGACCCCACTGCGTCAGTCGGTCGATGCTGATCGATTGAAAAACGAATGTTTATTGCCAAACGGCACGAAAAGGTTACTGAAATTTGTAAGAAGCCTTTTAATCAGTGTTCGGACATTAAAAAATTGACCGTTTCACTTTTGTTGCAATCAAATCCTTTGTCGAGTCACAAACACGGCCAAAAAGGATTGCTATTTTTATCAAGCTTTTGTGTTGGACGACCTTTTTGAGTAGCTGTCATAAAGAGGAAGATGAAGCAATGAAAACATGCTTCGGTAACTAAGCATGGCTATTTTAATTTTATTATATGCAATTTATTTCTAGGTAGAAGTAATGCGCTCTCTACTTGAAAGACTTGCTATTTGCGATACAGTCAATTTCCATGTTCAAGGACGTGAAGTGAATATTTCCCAGTTGATAATCAATCAGTTCAGGTGGCTTGATCATATTGTGGATGAAACAGTTAGTGCATGTTGATTTATGTATCGCTTCTTTTTTGCGGATGCCTACTGTGCTGTTAGTGATCTCTAGTGTATTCGGTTGCAAATGTTGCGTCATTGATTCTTGTTGTCCGACTAGTATTTTTGCACATCTGCCGAATAACGCCCTCTCCTAGCCGACTGCATAGGCGTGTCGCCTATACGTATGCCAGTTCCTGTGTAATATGCGTTTTGGTACTCTAATCAGAAGTGTAACATCATTAAACGAAATGTGTTGCAAATCATGTTGTTTTATCATTGTGTGATCTGAGGACACAATATGCTTTACAGATAGAGGACAGTACTTCTCGAACAAAACCCTCCACACTTCTCCATCATGCAAAATTTAGGGATGCTATTTATTTTGTACTCTCTTTGCGGAGCATCGCTTGTAACTAGCACCGCCTTGATAAATTAGTTCGATTGCTCCTTACATTCTGTACAATACGGATCAAACCGGAAGGCACACAATCAATGCTCTGAATGAAATGCATGCTAAATTCTACCATTCGTGTTGGTTACCTATTTTTTAATTGTTTGGGTACATTTTGGATAACTAAAATTGCCGTTCGTTGGTGCACCTGGACCGAAACGCATAAGGTTACCGAAACGCATAAGGTTACCGAAACGCATAAGGTTACCGAAACGCATAAGGTTACCGAAACGCATAAGGTTACCGAAACGCATAAGGTTACCGAAACGAATAAGGTTACGGAAACGCATAAGATTACCGAAACGCATACGACAACGGAATGTTTTGTTTTCAAATTGCATTCGCTAGAAAGCCTATAGTTTGTAAACTGAACCAATTTAGACGGTTTACCCATTAGAGCCAATTAAATCTAATTTTTCGCTTTTTCAATTCAAGTGTCAATTTGACAGTTTTATTCGCGTTTTTCAAAGTTTACGTTCTAACTACGTTCTGCTCTGTATCGGGTTTAAAAGGATCGGTAAGGTTTGTCGGCATTTTGGGTGTAGACTAGTATTATAAAAATGTAAAGCCGATTAGGTTCTTAGTCATTAATGTACAAAAATAGTAGCCATTACTATTTTAATGAGAAGAAATTCAAGAAACATTGAAATTATGTACCAACATGTCAAATTGAATGTTATCTTTCCTTTAAAGGGATTGATTTTGAAGCTGTTCGACGTGATTTCAGCCTCTGAGTTGGAAATTCAAAGAGAGATAATTGTTTGCATACCGGAAGTAATAAGTGACTCGAAACACAGTCAAGTGTGTCAGCAGTTAATGTAAGTGAAAAGTGGCGCTGTCTCGCTATATTTACTTCAAAATCTCTAACTGGTTTCCTGTATCACCAAGATTGGGCATAGACATGTCCGTTTTCTTAACGTCATTTCCTGAGCATGAGATCATGAAAAGTTTTATTATCTGTTTTGAATATTCTGGCTGTCTTTAGTCACTAGTCTGTTGAGATCCTTCCCCCCCCTGCTCATTCGTCGTGTAAAGATAGCATGTGTACAAACGTGCTTGTGAAGTGTTGTTCAAAGTGGAATTGCACTTTATGTTCTTAGGGAATTGCTTCAGAATGACTCGCGGCTAAGAGCACCAGTAATCGACGCATTTACTAGTCTCAATTTGAAAGGTCCATTACTCAGAAAGGTAAGTGCAAATCAATTAGTATTTTAGATTTTTTTCGTTACTTGAATTTATAACTTTTCTTTATGGGAGCTTGTCCAGAGGTGTTTCTTGGGAGACAATGAATAGAGATCGTATTTCATGAATGGTAATTGAATACCCCAGGAAAATTGTACCACTTTGAATATGGGTTTGATAATTTGCATGATCTTGACATTTTGTTTCAGGTTCGTCAGTCCATCTTAGACATTCTGGAATGGGCAAATGTGGAGGACTGCCCTGCATGTGTGCGATTCATACTGCAGTCCATCGAAGACAACGATTGTGTTCAGGTTCACCTTTCTCAATATTCAATGCTAAACATTACTAAACAAAACCCTCTCTAATTGTGCAAAACGACTCTGATCATTTGTCTTGAAGCATCATCATTCCTCAGGTACTATTTTTTGTCGCCCGTCACGCCGGTCTTGATAAAGGATTTTTTGAAGTTTGGCCACTCTCAAAGAAATTTGTTTGCTTACCAGACTTCTACCTGGGTATTGTTTTTTTTAATAAATGTTGTCAAGTCAAAAAGGAAGCTTAAGTTAATGAAATCAGGCATCAAGATAAAAGAATATTTTTATCAAAGAATGCTTATACTGTTTTAGGTATTTCAAGAACTACGGTCAAGGTTGGCATTGGAAGGCGATGATGCTTTTAGTGTTCCAAGGCTTTGCTCAACTGCCAGGTAGACTATTTTTCCTCTTCTTTTCTTCTGCTTCCTCTTATTCTTATACTCTTTCTCGTTCTTCTTTCTTCTCTTCTTTTTCTCTTTCTCCTAGTTATTGTTCCTCTAGTTCTTTTTTCTATTCTTCTCAATGTTATTATTATCATTTTCATTAATGTTTCCACTTTTTTCTGGCTGTTGGAATTGCTGTCATTACTTAAATTAGGCGGCCCATAACAAATGACCAAGGGCAAACAGTGAGTCTACTCCTAACACCTCTAACAGTCCATTTTCCACACCTCAAAAGCTCATCCTACCAATATATCTCATTCTACCTCATTTTACCTCCACGCTCATACCGTTTTTCAATTTATTTTCTAATGCATTCTTACACAGTTCTTAATTAATTTTCTTTTGTCTTCTTTCTGTGCTAACTTCTTACATCCACATATGTTGCACACTTTCTTCTTTTTTCCCAAATATTCTACCTAAGGGACTGTCAATGCTTAAATCAATGTGTTTAACATAATATTTCTGACATTTGCATATGTTTCACATTAATGCCTTTTCAAACTTTCTCCAAAGACCAATCCATTTATTGAAACCTTTTTTGATGATGTGACCCAAAGCGAATGTTTTTCTACTCCAGAATGGGCCCCTTTATTTGATCTTCCTATGACATCATTTCAAACTAAGGCACCTACATATCAACAAGTTACAACTGTCATTTCAGATATTACACTTAAATCTGTACCTCAAAGTTTTCACTTCTTGTCTTTTTGGTTCTCTTTTTGACTTTACAAAGAAAAACAACTTCATTGTACGTGAAACTCGGAAAGGTTTCTTATCAAAAGTCTCAGGTATCGTCCTTGTCAAAACGCCCCTTAAAAGTGCTTTTGAAGAGGCTATACAAAACGTGATTCCACAAACTCTAAACTATCACCATATTCCGCCTTTCATATCAACATTAGTTTCTAATCTCTATAAATATTCCAAAACTAATGATCACACAAAATCACCGTGCTTCATTGAAAACTAATGGCCGGGGTGTTCTCCGAGGTGACTGCTTAAATCGTCTCTTCTTCTGCCTTTGCTTTGATTCATTTTTCCTGTATGACAAGGCAGAGAACTTTAGACAGCTTGGTTTTTTTCTTCATGATAACGAAAGCAGCTTTTTTACGGTTCACTCTTTCCAGTACGCCGACGATGCTGCAGTAACAAGCAGGAAACGTGAAAACCAGCTACTGCTAAACTGCGACGGTGCCACTGAGCAAATATGATCATATACACCATTTTCAGAATTGGACTACAATGTAACGCGCGCTTAGCGTCCGCCATGTTGGTACACCTCTGGTACCTTGGTAGTCAAAACAAAACAAGGCCGGTTAACGTGCTCCTGTTTGACGTTATTAAGCGACCACAGAAACTGACAGAATGACTACGCTTTGTTGCATCGTTTTGTGCAGTAATAAGCAGGGAATCAGATCTTGGCTTTTTCCGAATTCCGGCAGTGAAAAAGAACGAAGGGGAGAAAACCCAGCGGCTGTCTGAAAAGAAGGAAGAGATTGTGGTTTGCAGCAATAAATCGAGCGAACTCTTCACGGAAAAGATTGCAGCTTGGCAATGTGGAAAACATTTTCATAGTGGAAGGACATCAGCACTATATGACGAGTATATGACTATATGGCAATCAAGACTGGGTCTCAACGATAGGCCTGGGTTATGAAAACGGTCAGTCGTCAAAGGGGGAACAGATACCCAGTTGAAATTTAGAGCGCTATGAGCGTGCCAAGCAAAGAAAGATCCTGCTGATTGAAGTAGAAGGCTCTAAAGAGAGTGAATCTTTGTCAGGGCTAAATGAATATCTGCAGCCAGAAAGAGACAACGGCCAGCAAAGTCCGGGAAACGTCGAATCAGTGAAGGCGTTGGAAAGCACACGAGTGTTGTTTCGAGTGTTGTTTGGAGAGCAAACACAACAATACTGACAAGTATTTGATAGCCATTAGCCCACAAGGATCAGTTTCCGTTATTTCAGATGGATGGGGAGGGCGTACAAGCGACAAGCATCTCACTGTAAATTCAAACGTTACAAATAACTTACTACCTGGGGACATTGTACTTGCTGACAGAGTCTTCAACATTGAAGAAGTCATTGCAATGAAAGGAGCATCATTGCGAATCCCAGAATTCACACGTGGGAAAACACAGCTCAGTGGAGGAGATGTAGAAAAGTCAAGGAAATAGCCCACGTTAGAATTCATGTTGAGAGAGTCATTGGTTTTTTAAGACAAAAATATACGATTTTACAGAGTATCATTTCAATGAATCTTTTTCTTACAAAAAATAACGAAAAACACCCAATGCTAGATAAGATTATGAAAGTTACATGTGCATTTGTTCTATTTGCAACAATTAAGGATAAAATAAAAATGCCTATTTCTGGCAAATTTAAAAAAGTTTTTGTTACTTGGCATAGTATTGCTCCAGACTAGTTGCTTCTCTTTCATCTTGCTTTTGCATCGGTTTTGTGAAACATTTTCCAATGAGCTTGTATTTGTGACTGCCATTTGTGCCTGTACTTGAAAATAGTACTGGTGAGTTCTTTTCAATTTGAGACCATTTGGACCAGTTTCGAGACAGAAATCTGAAGGTGGCTCAATGGGCACTTTCAAGGCATCTTGTTTTACATCCTTTGCAAGAGCACCTAATGATGCCATCTGGTGTACCACTTACATATGGGTACTCAGTCCCAATGAAAATACTTAACCCTTCTCTAGCAATTTCTTCATGGTCTACACTCCATATTGTGGCTTTAGTTGAAAACTTTATGCTTTCTGGATAACAGATTCCTATTATAACAGCTCTTGATGGTTTCAAAGGATTAGTACAGACTGCAAATTTGAATTTGGAGGCAGTAATTCTTCCTGCACGAAATCTGAACCAAGATGCAGAGGCAGTCTGGGCTCTTGTTTCCTTCTCTACCATTTCCTGCTGAATCTTTGTGACAGTTATTTTCTTTTCAAATTCAACACAAAAGTTTAATAATTTTTCATTATCTAACCTTTCAAATTTTCACCATAAAGTTCTGTTACAACTAAAGGGTAGAGGTCTTGGAGAGCTTTTGGCTCAAAATGTTTGGAATGACCAGGATATACTGAAAAAACGATGGCTTACTCTTGGCCACTTTTTTCAATAAGCTCGCCGAATGGGTTGCAAGTGGCTTTGTATATTGCTCTCGTAATCATTAGTTCGTCTGTTTCAATGGATCCTTTATCAATGCTCTCAGAAAGCTGCTTTTTCAATGTTTCTGTATATGAAAACGAAATGTCTTTGATGGCCGCATATTCGATTCGACTGTGCGATGAAGGCAATTTCCAGTACGCTGCTTCCTGTGTCACTGTCGGTTTCAATGTCCTGCTTTCTCTCGTATTCTCGCAGCAGCTTCAACATAAAACATTACCGAAGCAACGTGGGTGCAGGTCTCTCCAATCCCTGCCATGCAGGTACAATGGGCAGTTATGATTGTACCATTTTCTTGACAAATAAACCAAACAGGCACTGCGGCTTCACTTAGACGCTGGCTATGATTACATAATACTTGGCTTGTTTTTTGTTAACAAACCTGTATTCGAAAGACTTTACTTTCTGTACCAAACCAGTAGACGGTCATAAGCCTTCAAACTTTTAAAGTTCTTGAAGCCTTTCATCTCATAGAAAAGACTTCTTCCAAGAACAAGATAGTTCACCATGTCTATGTAAGAAAGAGATGGCAATGCCGCAGGATCAGTACTCCAGTGCTTCTCAGGAATCGCAAAGGGATCTTGACTCCCAATTATAGATATTTTCTCCAAATATCTAACACGAGCTTTTGCATTCGAACTTTTCATGGTGTCTCAAACTGTTTTAAAAACGTAAATGTTTTGAATGATCTACTTTTTCGCCGAGTGTAGGGTTGGTCTCAACTTTTAACCTCCAGTGCTCCAGTGAAGTTCTCCAGTGCCAAGCCGTTTATCGACGGTCTGTAAGCACTCGAAACATGACCATGACCAGAGTCTTTGGCAAAACACCTCATATGGAGCAAATACACCAACACGATCAATATATGAACGCAAGAGCGGTTTTGAAAGAAGTTAGAAGCCACCACGAAAACAAACCAATAAACCAGCTGTCAAGTCGAAGAGCAATATTCTCCGTTCTGCTATAGAATTCTTTGACAAGTGTGTGGAATAATCACTGGTCGTTTGCACAATGCTCTTTGTCTAAAAAATGTTTAGGTTCGCGATAAGATACCTCAATAAAACGGGAAAATGCCAAGAAGGAACAATCCTTTTAGATTGAATTTACCTCGAGCCTCTACTACATCCGTAGCTGGCTGTAAGTCCTACCTTGAGGGTGGATGCTATACCTGGAGACATAGCTTTGCTCTTAACTTTCCTTGTCAAAAATCCATAGCAGCTCTCCGACACATTCTTATACGCTGATCTTCTGCCTCATGCTACCCATCTGCCTCATGCTACCTCATGCTAATCCATTATCGCAGATGATTCTATGCTATTCTACTGATTGATCCAAGGAAGGTCATTTACATCATTGAACTTGCAGTTGGCTTTGAGACAAATATTAATGTAAATAGCTCTCGCAAAAGAGTTGAGTAAAAATCCCTCACCTTTCAATGAGCCTCCTTGATATTTTTGGGCAACAATGTTCTACTTTTGGCGATATGCTGGTTGACAAGAACCACCGTTGTTACACCTTCTTTCATTCACTTTGTCGTTGTTCACATTTCTCCCTATTTGTATTTATCCGTTTGTATACGAAACCCCGAAAAACGATGAAGCGTTCACATTGCTCCGTAATGGATAGAAATAGATATCCTGAACGTGATAATGTTCAGATTGGCTTTTACTAACATGTCGCTTATATGAAACAGAAAAATGAAGCTCAAGATTTTCACTCATTTCCACTGCACTATTACAACCTCAAATGCTTTTCTATTGCAAATGTTGTCGCGCAGTAACTTTTGAACACGCGGCGTTCCAAGTGCTATTCTAGGCATACGCATTATCAGTAGGAGCTGTTCTAGTTAACGTTTCTAGAAGCTTCTCCCCGTGCGTAGAATCATAAATTTCCTGTCAAACACGATTTCGCTTATAGATTCCACAGAACAATACCACCTATATTTCACCAATAAAAGCTTTATTGCCACAATATCTGTATTATTCTCTTATAAAGGATTGATTGTTTTTGCGAAAAGCCGTGCCAACTTCCCTTCTGGCAATGATACAATACCTTTTTGCATCATTGACTTCGTAATGACGTTGAGTCGACATCATTTCGTGGCCGCAAGCAATAGAAATCGGTACCGTATTAACAGGAAAATGAGCATGCCTTGTATAGCAAAAAGGTTACGGAAAAGCGTCTTTATATTGATATATGCGTTCCCCTCGACCCACTTTACAGTGTGCTCAATTCCTCGTACACAAAGAGGTCATACCTGCCAGCAAAGAAGTGGCTTCGAATTAAGACACAGCAACTAGGTCCGAATACTTTTTTTTTGCCCAAGGCTAATAGTTTGTTGGACCAAATAACGAGAAATAAGTAACCAAGTATTACTAATTATCGCGAGTTCGAGTCCCGCTCGGGTCGGTTATTTTTCCGCACTCTCTATGATCCTTCGTATGAAATCCTGTTGCCTTAACCTTAACCTATTACTAATTTCAAGTATCATGGACAACTGGTCGGAAAAGACACAGCCATCAGCAGAACTGATTTGTGAAACTGCAGTAGTTGCACGGGTCTGGATCCGCCCCTGGTACCACGTACCCCTGAAAAACTTGAAGATAATTTCATTCAAGTGTATGATGGCTTCGACAGTCGAATCTGGGCCGAAATTAAGATTTGAAATTACTGAATGGAAGACCTGATTAGCAAGTTTCTACTGCCCATGGCTTTTTGGTAGACACATCAGGTTTCAATTAGAACATTTCTTTGAGTATCGTACCCTGGTCCGTATTCATGTCAGGCTAATTGTCGGAAATCTCTTCAAATAGTTTTTTTATTGTTGAATCCGGTAATGTCCCTAAAACGCCGTTGGTGTAATTCCAGCCTTGCCAGACAGAACTACTCGTTGCCAGGCTGGCACAATGGAGAAGGAGAAAAATACGATTTCAATTTTGAATTATCTTAACGAACACAACATGGCGTGGTGCGAAGGCCAGAAATGAACAGTGAGAATCCATAATTGATACAAACAAGTGCAGCCTCATTTCTATATGCTTCTGATCGAGGGATTGGTATTATAACACAGCCCTGAGATTCACTTGGTCCTTCCGTCTGTCAAATCTATACACTGTCAAACTGTTTGTCATAACGTGCCAAAATCTATCCTCAATAAAATGTTGAAGAATACCAGCATGAGCATAAACTCGCAGTATGATGTATACAAGAATACTAGACAAGTTGTGAAGGTTGATCGGAACATAGAAAGAGCCCTCAAAACCATGTTATATCTCAATGTACCGTTCTTTCTTTTATTCTAGACCACTTCCTCTTCTCTTTCTCTTTATCTTTCTCTCCTTCTTCAACTACCTTGTCTATGCCCTTTTCTTACCCTTCGCCTCTTTTTAATCTCTGCGAATTGACCCACTGAAACGATTATGTTATTCCATCTTACTTTCTCTTAAGACTGTGTTGTGGAAACTGGTTATGTATTTTGTCTATCTTGACTTTTTCATGATTCTTGACTCATTGAGCCAAACATCACAAATGGCTACACACGTCATTATAACATTCAGTGCTTTACTTATGCTTTTAACTTGATCGGCACCTGTAATTCTTTTGTCGTATCTTTTTTAGTCAATTTCCTTTTTTTTCTTTGATAAATGACCTGAAATTTCAGACCGACCAGAACAACCGAAACGAAATCAGGTCGACCTGAGTTTCATTTCGCTCTCTCTAATTTGAGCACCTCAAGGCCTCAAGCCGCGGACTGGAATGAATTTCAGGTCGACCTGTGTTCAGACTAGCATGAAATTTCTTCCTGTTAGTCTTAATTATTGCCTTCTATTTCACGTTCAAGGGAAAAGCAGTTGGAAAATAGAAACAGCGAATTACTGATTCTCGATCTAATAAGGCTTGCCATCCGCTTTCAAAAACCTGCTGCTGCTGGCTGGCTAAAGGTTTGCTCTTTGCTTAAGTTGCTCATAGAACTCTGCATTAGCCTCTATTCTGACTTGTACTAACGTATGCGTGACCAGTTTTTTCATATGAAATGTCTGTGACTTTGTGACGTCAAGTGAGCCATCCACTGTATTTACTTTGTGTAGTTTTCTTCCTGTTTGCTAGAAGGACTCTACAGTCGGTTAACTGTTGTGCTGCTTTTTTTAGTACCTTACGTGTTAGGACAACTCAAATATTTGCCAACATTAATGCTTAAATTATACTGCGTATTATTTCCGAAGCGATTGAAATTAATCTTTAATGCGATAAAATGAAATGAAAATTTTGTTTGTAATTTAACCTGCATATTATTACTGATGCGAATTAATTTCGAGTCATAGCTGCTGCGAAAATTGACTATCGTTTCAAAAATGGCGCCACAATCAAAGTCACGAAAATGTGCGAGAGCTTTAGAACCCTGAAAGGGGTGTTATGATAGAAAGAAGAAGAAAGCAAGTCGTTGAATTCATTGCCTTTATGTACGAGGGGCGACAGAAACTGATCAATGTGGCGTTCATGACAGTTACTCCTGACAAACATGCAAGCGGTGGGTCCAACAACAAGAAAGCCAACTTCTTGTCGAAGATTTTTGAGAAATTCTTGCTGGTGGTAGAATGCTTGTAGCAACTTTGATGTCGAAGGGTTCAAGATACAAACACATTTCTGTACATACAGGGACATATTGAGAAAGATCTTGAAAAGGAGCTGAGCACAGACTTTCCAGTTTCCCCTGCATTTCGGTTAGCAGTCTGTCTTTACCGACCAGCAGGGGGGAGTATCTACACATAGTTTCTAAATTAGTTGGCCTAGGGACCGCTTCTCAGGCGACGCCAAGATCAATGAGTTCACAGCTCCGTCCCTCTCTGCCGCCTTTCTCTCGTCGCCAGACTTGTGCTTTGGCTCTTCCAACGAGTAGTCAGCATCACTCTCCCCAAAACTGACATTCTTCTAGCACAAAACCCCATCGCTAAATTTACTTGCTTATTTTAGTCCAGTGTTTAAGCCATCCTTGTTTTGCCGCCAAACCTTTGATTATTGATAAATGCGCTTGCTCCGTAAAAGAAACTTCCGGATTCGTCAGGAAATTCGTCCGGAAAATTCCTTTGCTATTCAATTCGCTGCGTTAAAAATGCGCAGTATAGAATCAACGTGCGGCAGGGCTCGGCAAAGTTTGCGTTTTGTTTTGTATATTGTTTTTAGTCCTATGAAATCGACACTTTTATTATATAGAATGTGATTGTATGAAATGTGTTTTGTGAAATATGAAATGGATTATACGAATTGTGTTTTGTTTTGTATAGCGTTTTTAGTCCTATCAAATCGACACGCAAAGTTTTTCCTTGCTATTTTTTTAATTCGCTGCGGTGATAATTAGCAGAGTAAACTAGACCTACGTTTTGCAAAACTTGCTGCAGACTGAAAATGCGCAGTATTTTGAGATTACTGAATTTCGATCCCATTTTAGGTTATTGAAAGTGTCGATGGCCCTGGAAAGGATAAGGTATAGAAAACGATTATCATTTACCACGTTTACCGCTGCAATTTATATTTGAATCTTTTTTTCCTTGAACAATTTTCACATCAATACGAACTTTTTGCCGCAGTCACTGAACACTGAACACTGAACACTGGGGGATTTTGTGCAAAATGCTATCTAATCCATGGTGCGATAAAAAACGGGTTCTCTTGACTCGCGTGATTCAGCTTTTTGCTTGGGGCTGAATGTGCAAGCACGCAGAGAAATGTTTGAAACCCATTGTTGGATTAGGTGCTACTATTAGTGATGTTTCCAATGTAGTATTATTTTTACTTTTGCCTTTTTTTAAGCCGCAACAGTATTTTGAATGGAAGTGTCATGCTTCAACTTCAGATTCTTGATTTCTACTCACTCGTTGTCATTCATGGAATCAGCAACAAAAAAAAGACGGTTGAGCTCTTGCTCAAGCAGAAAGTCAAGTCCAATGCTTTAAGTGAAGCAGTTGTAGAGAAGGCTTTCACGTCTTATAGCGAAGTATGAATACCTTTGCTTATCAATATCAAAATATCGATCCATTATCTACTGTCATCTTTAAATCCCCTTTCGTTTCATATTGATGTGTCTTTGAAAGTAAGCAAAGTTGTTTTTGTTTCTTAGTAACTTGTATTATGTGGTTATTTGGTGCCAATTTTTAACCCCATGACTTGAGCTTTCATCGTATACTTTTGCATATTTGCGTAAACCATAGATGCAGATTAGCTCTTTTCCTTTTTGAAATTTTTTATTTCATTCAGTGTTCCATATTTCTACTTGCAGGCTTTTATAGGCCTAGTCCAGGATGTGCTATCAATTGCTGAAACTTTGTTTAGGTCTCCAGAAAACGTCATATCAAACTACGGCTCCAAGATTTATGAACAAGCTTTTGTCAACTTTCCTATGTATTGCCAGCAGGTGCGTTTAAATTATCTTTATCTCTAACATGTCTTATGCTTCCCTTTCTTGTCTTTGTTAAGCAAACATGGTAGGCCATATTTTCTATTCAATTATAGATTTCCGTTCAAAACCGTCCATTTTTCGTATTTGTATGAAGGGTCTTTTCATAGCGTTTTTATGTAGCTTTTAGGCAAAAGCGACAGAAGAATAAAGTTAAGTCAATTAACCCTATGTTGTACAGTCACCATAGACGATGAGTATTCCAATAAAAGCCTGCTCATTGTTTCTAATGAACCGACATTTTCGATATCTTACCAGGAAGTTATCGCAGCACTAATAACTCACGTGGGAAGTGGAATGGTGAATGACGTTGAGTCAGCATTTCGAGTTATTCATGGTTTGGTAGAGACGCATCCGGCCAAAATGGCGCCATTTACAGTTTTCCTCAAGGTGTTGTAATTGTCACTCTTTTTGTGTCTTCAGCACTGATTGACTGTAGTAGACATAATTAAAGATACCACTAACAAGGGAGGAATGATGTAAGCATTTGCCTGTTCAACTGGCCAGTTGTATTCAAGCAAATGCCATTGTTTCAAATCTTCGTTCACATCCCATTTGTTATAATTGTTGATAAAAATTCCCGTTTCTATTTTCCATTCATGTTATGTTTCCCATAATGTTAAGGGCACAAGACAGGTCATCGTTATGACGCTTAAAATGCAATTAGGTTGAATTAAGGTTGATGCTCATTGGAGGCTTTGTTCATAAGTGTCAATTCTAAATAACTGAGGAGCAAGCCCTTTTCAAGAGGCTTTTTTGCTCGAATTTTAGATCCAAAACGCGCAAAAGGGCAAGTATTTACTATGCCGGCTACAAGTGGAGATTATTAAAGGGACTCGAAGAAATCAAGCAAGCCAAGAGTCTGCTGGTTGATAATTTCTGTACAACATTTACTGATTTTAGGGTATGCTGGATCATCTGGACAAATTTACCACCTCCCAGTTGCGCCGCTTATTTTCGATGATCAGTTCGGTTTTGGCCCGATATACCAGCGCATTACTTGAGGTGGGTGCATACTATGAACAGTGAGCCAGTTCCTTTTCCCCGTGGTTTCTAATTTGAAATTGATCAAACAACTTGGTAGAGTTTGTGATCAAATTTATATTTGAAATTTCTACATGCATTAGCAGTTAAACGAAATAAGGTTTAGCTATTTTGAAAAATATTGGAGTTTAGGTAATGTGGAGAGAAAAAAGAGGCCAGTAGACACAGAAATGTCAGCTTTACTCCCAAATTAAGGCAATGAAAGGCGTTTTTACAGTGGCGATGGACCGAATTCTGCCTCGTGGTATGTTTGATATATATTGACTTTGCTTACTTTTTAGAAGGACTGTGAACCAACCGAAAATCCACCTTCAAAATGTTATGTGAAAACCCAGGTCTAGCTCAAATATTTCGCCAGACAATGCCTCTGGTCATTTTTCAAAGGCAGCGGAAAACCTCTGCAGGATGAAAGCAATTCGTTATTACCTTGGCCTGACCATTGATAGTTCAATAATCGATTTATGTATTTTTTTATAACTGGCTGTGTAGGCGTGTACTTTTAATCGTTTTTTATTTGCCTCCTTCCGTGTTTGTGAACAATATCTTCTAAATGCAGGATGACATCTACATTTTAATCCAAAAAAACCTTTCAAGTCAATCAGTTAGGTAAGCATTTCTTCGAGATCGCTCAGTTGAAGATTTAGCAATATGATTTTGCTCATTTTGTACTAAACCGAAATCATTGGTCGTTTAGAATCTCATCAATTATTCACTTTTGATGTAGTGTAAGTACGTAAATTTAGGAGGTCAGCAAGCAACTAATAGCTTTGTCTCTTACCAATTCATAGAAGGCTTTGAGTCTCTATATCCTAGGGTAGTGAAAGGTTTCAGTGTGCTATTAAGGTCACTACCAGTGCAGATGGCTACCAATCGGGCTATCATGGATTTTAGTGTAAATCGACATTTTCTGCGACTTTTCTTCTAGCAGACGGGAATAAAGGGTCAAATTCTTTCAATTTCTAAAGTTACTTTCCACGCTTACCAAGTACTTGCTTTTGCTTCTGGGTTGCCAGAGTTGTCCCCATCTAGACTTTCCTTAGTTTATGGAAATATTCGCTCTACAAAAATTTCCTTGCGTTCCTACTTGGTCCTTTCGCATAGCAGCACCCGTTGGAGACCAATCATGGCATATTCACGTTTTCGTTAAGAACAGGCTTATCTAAGTGAGCAAATGTTTACCTGCATTGCCTGCTGTGGGGTTTTTGCTTCATTTAATTTGGAAGACTTCATTTAATTTGAAAAAATGATGAATCGGTTACCACTTCTATTATTTTCTCAATTTCTTAAAATCCGTACCTAATACGTAATTGATTTTCCCAGTATCATAACAACTAACTTTCGATTTTCTGCCTAGAGAACATATCTGTTGATTCTGTGTGGCAATCTGTGTTCAAATTTTTTTCAGAAATAAAAGAATTGGTATCATTGGCTCCGTAATGATTGCGGCAAGCATGTCAAGTATAGGGTAAATATAATGACATCTTTTAACCAAACATTGCTTTAATTCTGGAGCGTAAGTGAAATCTTAAATTAGAAATGCCAAATGGTTTGTGAATGCTTGAGTCAGTGCTTTTAAAAACATTTCATTTTATTTATAAACTTCCTTGCCTACGCTTTAAAAAATGCATTTTGTTCTAGTCGTGTTGCCAGGAATGACAAGAATGTTGAATTGGAAGTCGCAAATGAGTTGGAAGCGAGCACTCTGAAGGAGGTTTGTCGCTACAGTGAATCCCCGCCTATAAAAACCTACAAAATATAAGAACCTAGCGGCTGTTTTTTCTAAATCATTCACCTTGTAATTAAGAATCTGTCTAAGTGTGAAAGAATACAATATGTTCTTACTATAAGGGCAAAAGATAGAGACTTGGATAAAAGATGCATTATATCTTTCAAAAACCTCACTGCAATGGAAATGTCCATGTGGCAAGTAGCTTGCCTCAAATGTTTTTACAAATAGTTTTTGGAATACGTATAAATGAGACCTTATATCAACAGAAGCACTTGCAAATCTGGCAAATCTTATATACAGGGATTTATACACACATAAAATCACAAAACGTCTTGGCAATGTATTGGTATAAGAAAAAATCAAGTTAGTCGAGGATTGTACAGGAGATCTCTGATTGGAGAATACAGATTATGCCTAAACATACTGTGACGGCAATTTTCGCATAATTAGGCAAGCTAGGTCTTTCGAGTCTTTCCACCCCATTCTTTGTAGACAGAAAATTCCGTCTTTTGTTCGTCTTTTCCCTTGGGCTCTTATGTAAGTGAGGTGTTAAGTGACATTCTTGGTCAATTATTTGCTCTTCTAATAACCCTTTTGTTTTTTGATCCGATTTTTGAGTGTCGGACGAAAAAGCACTTCATTATACCATAAACATGGTTCCGCTGTTTTTAAAAATGTTTTCTTATATTATTCCTTACATTATGACTTCAATCGATGGTACCAAGTAATTTGAATTCCCTTTAAGCTCTGAGTAAAATTCTACTTTGAATACATTGTATTTTGGGCGGTGTTTGCCAGATTGTGTACAATAGCTTTTCACTTGTTTCCTTTGATCTAGGTAATCAGCCTTTTGGAGATGACCTTGAGATGGGTCAGTAAAGATCCTGAAGCTGTGGCTTTCCTTTACGATGAACTATCAGGCATTGTTACAAGGGGACAGCTGGATCCTACAATAGTGGTTAGCGCCAATGATATAACTGAATTGGCATCCGCATTATCTTTGAGATATTTGTCACAATATGCCCTTTTGTCTCTTCCTAGCTTTTGTTTCTATGTTTGTTCAGTTTCTATATGATGATTTTGCCAGTTTACCATATTTATAGAAAAAGGTGGTCTTTACAAACTTTTAACCCCTTGAATATGGAAAACTTGGGTAGCAATGAGTTCTTTGAAGACAGAACTGAACATTCCCTATATTTTTTTCATTTTAGCATTTGATGTCTGACAAAGCTTTTCTCCATTTTCAAGAGGCTTTTATTGTGAAAGCTGATGAGTTCAGAAACCCGTAAGTAGATCTGTCAACTAGCAAACTTGCATTTTGTCTACTTGCCACTGTTGGTTATAGCTGTTGTGTGTGGTACCTCTATTGATGGCTGTTTACTGACAATTTTCTTACACTTCTAGCAACTTAGTGACTTAGGTGTTAATGTGCAGGTAACGAAATTTCAATTCTTATGTATTTGTTTTATCAGGATACGATGAAATTCGACTGCTGTATCCTTGCAGTTTGTCTTTTCGCAGTGTGTAAGCCATGCTCCCGGACCTAAATGGTTATGTATTCAAAAGAGTATGCCCCCTTTTCTTATTGTTATTATTGTCTATGCATGTATGCTTGCTGATAAATGTAATTCTGCCAACAGAGGCAGTTTTGAGTTGTGGTACAGTAACGAGGAAGGGAATAATGTTAAAGCTTTAAACATTTCTCCGTTGCTCTTAAACGAAGCCGGGGAGGTGCAACAGCCACGCTCTTCAAGGTAATTATTTTTACCAGTAGATGTTATATTTTATCAATTAATTTTATTCATCTGCTATTTCAGCCCTTTAGAAAATGTGTAGGAATGACCTGAAAAGACGGCTTACTGAATGCGTTGCTCAACTTATATGGACGATCTGAGCCATAATTGTCTTATTTAACGTGCAGGAACACAGATCCAGAGCGAGAGACATTTGTTACCTTTCCTAGTCTGCCGATTTTTATCTGTCCACCCAAATGAACTCTACCGCTACAGTTGTACTTTATTCTAAAAATTATGACACCAGGCTATCTAACGTCACCTGGTTTTCTCACGAAAGCAGACGGTATGACGTCACCGGGCTATCTTCTTTTCAATAGCGGACTATCTAAAACAGTGGGCTATTTTAAGACATCAGGCTATCTTACTTATGCCAGGGGGCGCTCTTATAAACTTATAAGTTTATACTCTTCCTGATAAGTTTTTTTCATACTTACTTTTTTAATAATGGCCATTTATATCTTTGTCTTCTCTTTTTAGCTCTTTTGTTACAAGAGCATCGTCGCCTATCATCTACATTGGCTCCCTCTTCCGCTTTTTGGCTGTTGGCGAAAGGGCCCTTAGTAGCCAAAGTTTAGAAAAATTGAAAGGTTTTTTAAGTGAGTTGACTACTATAATGTCTTGAAAGAAAATTGTATGCATGCATTTATGTATGTGTTTGTATGCGTGTATGTATGTATGTATTTTAAAATGTGAATTTCAGTTAATCAAAACTGCTATCAAAATATGTCCAATTAGTCTAATAAAGAGAAACATAAATGCATTAATAAATATATAAGTTAATAAGTAGATATATTCTTACAATTTATCAAAACCTATGAAATTTCATGAAAATGAAATTTAAATTTACTATAAACTACAAAAAAATTTATTTACTTAAAATACTATAATGATCGTACCAAGATATTTACCTGAGTAAAGTTTGTCTTTGTACTATTGCAAAAAAGGTTTATTTCTCTCGAACCGGGTGCAGCAGTTGCTATGCGTTTTGAAATGCCAAGTAACATGCACTTTAATGCATCTGCCCAATTTCACTTTCCTTTGAGAAGTTACTCGATTGTTAGAGTAAAGGGGTCTTCTTAAAAGACGAACAGGGGCCGATTGGCTCGCCGGGCTTTTCGAGCTACCGCCCAAAGCCGGTTTAGGGGCCGACTAATAAACGTGTAAAGAAGGTAAATGGCTTAAAAGTGAGCGCAAAGCGAAAAAAAAAACTTGAAATGTCGAAAGAGCAGATTATAAAGTAGTATTTTGCTGCCAAATCTGGGTACCCCCATCTAAAACACACACTTGTCAGATGTCATCCTGAAGGACCACATTATTAAAATATTTGCAAGCTCCAACGTCTCTTATTGCTGTAACTGCATATATGAAGTTACTGTATTTAGAGATTAAGACAAGGCAATGATTTAACATCTTTGTTTATTTATTGTTAAGTCTGCAAGTCTGCATAGTCTGCAAGGCAATGTTTTCCTTACAGACAAGCATTTACTAGCATTTTCCGAAAAGTTTTTTTTTTGTCATTATTATGGGCAAAAAATTAACCAATCCGCCCCGGGAAGGCGAACAAATGATGTCAATATCTGCATTGTACCTGGTTGCAAAGTTGCCTTTTGTCATTCTTTGGCATCTCTGAGTTGGCAGTTTGATGAACCTTAACATTCAAGATAACAAAGAGCTGAAAGCTATATCCTTTTCAACAAATTACTTTTTATTTAAATAAATCGCCATTTTTAGTTTTGAAATGCAGTTTTCCTTGCAGACCTCCCCGTTGTGTTTTTTGCAAATGAAACACTGGATAAATTAGATTTATCTGATACGTCAGAGAAGGGACTTGTTTGCACAGGGATGTTTTTTCTTATCAACTGGTTTAGAGAGGTATGTTTTTTGCAAAGAATTCTAGTACTTGTCAATGAGGAAAGCGGCTTGGTTGATTTGATCTGCTCCATTTTCCATGTTATCTTATTTATTGCCATTTATAATACAACCGATAATTTTTTCATTACATCCAAAGTTTCGAATTTCTCAGTTATTTTTATAATCTACTTGACAAATGTTTTTGTTACAAAATTTTTAACACTGTAATGATATGTTATTCTTGTTTTCTCGACAGCGCGTTTTTACTTAATCAAATATTTCACGTGATACTTGGCCGTTTCTTTCATTCCCCGTGTTATATTGGTGTCTCCCATTGCACCGGTTGTTGGACTGGTAAAGCCTAGTTTCCATATATTCGCAAGGAATTGCATGGAGTCACAAGGAGTCGCAACAAGTCGCACGAGTGCTATTTTTGCATCTAGATAGGCGCCAAATTTGGCTTGCACGCCAAATGACTTTCTATGCTTTGCTACAAATATTATTGCAGTCTGGTTGTTGAATAATGTGAGGGAGAGACGAGAGAAGAAAACCAAGATTTTGGGTACAGAAATTTCTGCATTTTTGGAAAAAGCATGGAGCTTTGGTAGAGCAACTCAGAATCCACAACAGATAATAACTTATCAGGTGAGTAGACATGAGCATTGGCCTAATTTACATGTCAGGGTTCAAGTAGAAAATGTTGCAACTTCTTTTCTATCTAGTCAAAAAGAATTGTTTCTCTATCGCATATGCTCTGCAAGGTGTAGATCATTGACATGTAGCATCTACAAAAGCTTCGCTGAAATTTGATAATCATAAAGCCTCTGTTTGTGCAACACAGCCTTCAATAGAATATTAACAAAAATTTCCTCATCATAGGTACGCAAAGAATGTCTCCAGAGAGGTTCGGGAACCTGCTGTGTGATTTCCCTCACTCTAAAAATCATTGCAGGTCAAGAAAAGGACCCGCAGGCTTATGGTCACTCTTCGATACCTTTCTTCAGGGGGCAGTCAACAGTCGTTGTCCTCCTTGCATTTCGAGTTGGAAAGTCAACTGTTTGTAGAATAATAGGGGAAGTATGCTCTTTGGCAAGCATTGATTGAGAAGTTTTTGAATCATCCAGAACCACTGCTGACTGGGTAACTCATGGAAAAGATTTTTTACCATGAAAAGACTTTTCCTAACTGCCTAGAATGCCCACAAAATACAGGATCTGCCTGTTTCAACTACAAGAATTATCACAGTCTTGTGTTAATGGCCATATGTGATGCAAAATACTGTTTCACGTTTGCCGATATTGCTTCATTTAGAAAGAAGATAATTAATCGGTGTTTCAGCATTCTAAGTTTGGGAAGGCGTTTGATCAGCTTCCGACACAACTTTGTATTCAAGCTGCATCAAATAATAGATAATGGATAATGTCCCTATTGGTGATGACGTATTTCCTCTCAAACCTTGGCTATTTAAGCCTTATCCTGGAAAGAAACTGCAAGAGCAACAGAGAGTTTATAATTACAGTTTTTCAAGACCTCTGAAAGTTCCTTTGGTATAATTGCGCAAGATAGCGCGTCTTTCGGTGACCAACTAAAGCCAATGGCGATCTTGTAAACAGCATCACACGAGCATGTCTATGTTTACAGACTAACTTAAGACTTCCTGAAAATGCGAGCTATATCCTTTTTGGGTTTATCGATTCAGAAGATAGTTCAGGGAGCATCATTCCTGGCTCATGGTGCAATGTAGTAAGGAAAGTTTACAGCAGTTTGATCTACTATCCAAAGATAGGTGGCAACAGATACACCTTTGAGGCAGAAAAAACAAGACAACTATTGAAGGATTATTTCAACAGTGAAGACGGCTCGGTGCTTTGGCAGCTGAATTATGTGCGAAGTTGCAGACCTGTTCATGAAAAAGAACGATACTACATAACGAACTCTATTATACTCCATTATTGCAGTTATAGGTAAAATAAACGTATATATTTAAAACAATTGATAAAAATTAATTCAAAATAGCAAATTTCATTTCATTATTGTATTATACCGTTGTTCTTGTTATGTTAATCAGTTGACATAAAATACATGTGAATATTATTTGATCATGCTTCTAAAGCTACGTCTGTTCCATTGTCTGAGTAAATGCTTGTGAATGTTATTGCCCAGCATTGTTTGGTGCTCCAGATGGTAGACCTACTTCAGTGTAGATCTCTTGAAAATGCTTGACGAACCTTTATTTCTGCTGCCGAAAGCTCCCCCAATTGTAATTTGTTGTTGATAGTGAATGAGCTGTTGCTTGAAGCTTTTTTTTGGAAACTGTGGCATTCCATACATAGTGAGACCTGTAGGTATTTGAGAATCAAATTCTGCTTGATAAAGCCTTCACACGTGGTGATATTTGTGATATCATAAGATATTTGGCATCCAACAAAAGCCTTCACACGTGGTTGCATCCTTTGCACCAAGCTGCGACAAAATACAATTGTCCTCATTATCCACAGAGTGGACTTTTGAAATATAATGTGAAAACCTGTTACTGGCCTCTGGTACTGACTTTGCCGCTGCCTGAAGGTCTCTTTTTGGCACCCCTCTCCCAAGGCCTGTCTTGCAACTCTTGTGATGGACTATTCCTTTTTCTTGAATCATTCCCCTTTGTACTTGCTGCATTGACTTTCTTCTTGTTGCTTGTTGGCGCCTCTGGCTCTGGGACCTTGATGGGAAAACAATGGCCTCTTCCTCAAAACCCCAATCTTGTGCTTCCCCCCCCCCCCTTTGGCTTGTATCGGCTGGCTATCATCTTCTGATTTAACGCTTTCTTCTCCGTCAGTTACGTCGGAACATTTGGGCATTTCCGTAGTTTTTTCCTTATCTTGATCACCTGGCATCAGAACCGGCCACTTCAACTTCATCATCTTGATCTTTATCCATTACAGAATTGCTAATGGTCTTGCGATGAGTAATTGAGGATGAAAGCCATTCCAGGTTTAAGTTTCCCTTTAGAACTGCACTGCGACCAGATTCTGAAGGAGTTGATCTAATTATCCTCAATTGTCTGCCGTACGCTGTTCGGATGTTTCTCAACTTTTTTCTGCTTCTCCCGATCTTGATTCAAAGATTATGTTCACTGAATTTTGTTTTTGAAATAATGCTGAGTTTTTGGAAACGTATCTTTAATTGCTGACGAGTTCAAAATGTGCTTAGAGCCTACCACAGCCACAAATTGCCGAGCACGTAAACTGAATGCCAAGCATGGAAGCGGAGGAGCAGCCACGCTCTCGAACTTTTGCGGCTCTGGTCTGGTACCCATGGTACAGACGCGCTAACACTCGAAAATTGAAAGTTGAACCAGATCTACTTTCCCGATCCTCCCGATCACAGCATGTGCACAGCATGTGCCCATTCAAAAAAAGACTGTCAGCGACATGTCTGTCATCGATCCGTAACGCATCGCAGGCAGCCGTCCGATCGTTACGGCTATATGGAAACCAGGCTTAATCTCTTGCATGGCTGTTTTCCTGCTGTTTGTTTTAATCATTTCACGCTACGCTGCTTGGATACCGCTGTTGTGTTGAGAAAGTTAGTTGGTTTTACAAATATGATAAACACCGACAAACGTTTCTTCATTGAAGATTTCGTTTCAAATTAAATCGTCTTTCGTGGCTCAAATTCATTAACAACACAGGTTATTAAAAAGCAACACAAACCCGTGACAACGGAAATTCCCCAGTTATTTTTTCAACGTAAAGAGCTCACCGCTTTATGACGAGAGCCTATTCATCATTCAATTTTCATTCATTAGCATCTCTAAGTTTTTTCTTTCCTTTCTTTCATAAACAAGAACAGCCCCTTAGGGCCATAACATATAATACAACGCATTAAATATTAATAAGAATAACGCAATAAATATTAATAAGAATAACACAATGAACTAGAAAAATGATTCATTCCAATGGCATCGGTGTTGATGTAGAATCTCTGGCTTTGTAGGCTAATCTCAGTAAAATAGCAAGGTTTGCAAGTTGTTCAGTTGAGTTTGATGACATGATGTGGATGAAATTTTGTTTATTCCTGACTCTAAGAAACCGTTTGTTGATGTATTTTTTTGGATGTATTTTTCTCTCTAAGTTTGAAGTCGTTCGGTTGTGATTAAAGGAGAGGGTATACCCATATAAACGAGTCACTTTCACGCAGCTTCTAAAGCCCCGGCCAAATGATCCAACATTGAACCAACATAGACCCAACAATTGTTGGGATAATATTGGTTTAATGTTGGAAGAAGTGGCCAAATGATCCAACAATTGTTGGACTCAGCAGGTTGTAATAGACCTTTGTGTGTATGCTAAATGCCAGCAAATGTTGGCTGCCCTGGCTAAAGGATCCAACATCCTCCAACAGCATTCGAAAACAATAGAGAATGAGTTATCCAGGAGCGTAGCGTGAATCTTTTTATGGGGTATTCACTTTCGCCAAAAAGGCGTGGTTGGGCGCGGCATAGAAGAGAGCCAGGGAAGCTAGGTGGGGTGAAAAGGTTTGAATAACTTGTGCTGGGATCATAGTGAATTTGTCAAACCCAGGCTGCCAAACTGTAGGCTTACAATAGCGAAATGTGTTACGTTTGTTGGATTGATCATTTCATGTTGTTGAGCGTTTTTGACCATAACATTAAGACCTGTTTTTGTTTTTTAAAGACTCAAAGTTTAAGGTGCAGAGGTTAATTTATTGATGTAAAAATCAGTACGATTTTTTACTTAAATCTTGCAAAGATAATGATTTGCAAGATACATCAATCATTGTATTATAAGGCATTTTTGATGCATTTTCTATTTCAGTAGTGTCATGTTATGGCGTATTGTATTTTGAATTTATGTATTTGGAAGGGCATGACACGGCACCATCAAAGATATAAGGGCCAGTAACACATGTACCCTTTGCTGCTCCAAATTTTTCTCGTCGCATAAAATTAATTGTTTTTTCCATCTTATTTTTTGTAGGGATTTATTGTCGTGACAGACGAAATAAAGAGAAGCTCATCCGGCCCTGGTAAGTTCTCATTACAGAAGTTATTTTGGCGTTGATTTTAGTCAGTTTATGAGCTTTTTCATCCAGATTTCGCAATTGCATCCTTCTGCAACTCCTTAGCAATGGCAAGTCTGCACTTGGCTTTCGCTCGTGAATTTCTTAAAAGATACAGGCTTTCATTACGTCAACCTTTATATTGCATCAGGCATTGCAATATATGAATGATTTTAATTTTTGCTATAGATTTCTAAAAGCGAAGCCTAATCCTTGCAAAGTTTAATAGAGCTCGTAAAAAATGACGTGAAGCAAAGGCCTGTTCAATTTATTTCTGTCTTCACTTGTGCTTTGATGGATTTAGTTTAGCAGCTAATGCAAAAACAAATGTCGTTAAGTTACGAATAAGATATTTTGCTACCTGTTTGTGCTCGACTAACCTTGCCACGTCGGTTTTTCACAGGCATCGTCCCAAGTGGCGCAAGAAAGATTCCATCTGCACGTATGAGGTATTTGCTTACGCGTTTCTCTAATAAGATGAATGTGTTCTTGTTGCGGACTGACAGTGAATTCCTAGCAAACTTGATGACAATCTTCTCCCGTTTGCCTTAACGAGACGAATTTTTATTTCTCTCTGGCTGATGTTTCTTGTCCCTTTTGTTTACATAGCCAGGAAAGGAAGCTAATTTGATCTATTGGTTAGTCTGGTAGAAGCCTCTGTGTTTGCTATAGCCTTCCAGCCCCCTGCGCATGATATTCCTTCGCTGTTGCAGTTCTCCAAGTAATGTCGACGTTACGTTTTGATAGACTACTGCAGTGCTATACGATAACTATTTGCTATGTTTATGGTGATGTCGCGTTTTTCATTTGCAGCCCTGGAGATAAAGGAAAACCCGGAACAGTCAATAAGCCGCTATTCTCAGTTGGCTCACCTTCGTCACCCTTTGGCTCACCTAGGAACACCCCACCTTCGAACTCACCCCTTGGCACCCCATCTCCGAGAGGCCTATTAGATTTGTCTTCGTCGCCAAAGCACAGCCCGTCTCGTGGCACTCCTCCATCGCGCGGCACTCCCCCGGCACGTTGCTCTCCCTTGGGCAACATTCAGGAGGTTGAGAATGAAACGCGCTATGCAACGTCCGAAAACGTCCCAATTAAGCGGAGGAATTCATCGCGGCGGAAGCTGAGCAGCGCGGTAGAGATGTCTCCTGAGTACGCGGCCTTTCGCGATCGGGTGACTGACGAGAACCTCTTCCGAAAGTTATCGCTGCCGCAGAAGACGATTCAGAGCGCGTTGAGCAAGACACCGTCGAAAGAGAAGATAAACCAGCCAGGACCGCCCGCTGCCCGTCCGCTGAGCAAAGGCCTCGCGAAGAGAAGACGCGCAACGAGTGAAACGATGATTCACAAGTCCATCAGCCAGGCCGAAATCGAGGGAGGAAAGCAGCAGCCTGAAGCCAGTAGAGGAGGCACGGGAAGTGCCAACCCGAGGGCCCTCGGTATAACCAGAGTTCAGTCATCTCCTGCATTTCTGTCAGAAGTTGTTAAGCGGCTATCTGTCCCGTTAAGAACCGATACTGGATCTGCGTCTCAGAGCTTCTCGAATTTTCTCCGACAAATTGCGACCGAGGGGCTGGGGTCAGCACCCCTAACGAAGCTTTCGTCTCCTATTTTCAAAATTGCCGATCACGTTGACTCGCCGCAGTCAGACTTCAGCGGCTCGACGCCTCCGTCTTTGCTGCAGATCTCGCCCAACAGCTGGTCTGAACTCGCCGAGCTTGCGGTTGCGCGAGAAAGAAAGCTTTCTCTATCTAAGCGGTCGGTTTCACGAACGCCTTCAGACGCAAGCGAACGGAGCGAGAGGCGAATAAGCGACCGTGGAGCCGAAGGCCCGAGGCATTACCGCCCGCACGTGATCACGTGTCAAGGGTCAAAGGCCACTGTTGGCTTTACGGAAAACCCCAAAGCGGGTGACTACATGAAACAGATATCGCTAGACCCATCCTCACCGCCAGGAATCGACACCCACATAGGACCGGTGCTAATGGAGCCGCCAGATTTGCCAGAAGAGACACTGATGCCGTGTGAACATTTGGAAGTCATGGAAATACTGGAACGAAAGACTCGCTATGTGGATTGTATAATTGGAATATCGGAGCAGGCTGAGAGGTTTTGGTCGGAGACGTACGATCTTCTCTGTAAATACAGAAAAACATCCAGAAAGGGTGGATTAGATGCCATTCTACCTTCCGAAGACATAAGACACATGCAAGAGGTCGCGCTTCTATCCGAGGCTGTGAGAATACTTTTAAATTGCTTCAGTGATGAATGTTATTGCCCAGCATTGTTTGGTGCTCCAGATGGTAGACCTACTTCAGTGTAGATCTCTTGAAAATGCTTGACGAACCTTTATTTCTGCTGCCGAAAGCTCCCCCAATTGTAATTTGTTGTTGATAGTGAATGAGCTGTTGCTTGAAGCTTTTTTTTGGAAACTGTGGCATTCCATACATAGTGAGACCTGTAGGTATTTGAGAATCAAATTCTGCTTGATAAAGCCTTCACACGTGGTGATATTTGTGATATCATAAGATATTTGGCATCCAACAAAAGCCTTCACACGTGGTTGCATCCTTTGCACCAAGCTGCGACAAAATACAATTGTCCTCATTATCCACAGAGTGGACTTTTGAAATATAATGTGAAAACCTGTTACTGGCCTCTGGTACTGACTTTGCCGCTGCCTGAAGGTCTCTTTTTGGCACCCCTCTCCCAAGGCCTGTCTTGCAACTCTTGTGATGGACTATTCCTTTTTCTTGAATCATTCCCCTTTGTACTTGCTGCATTGACTTTCTTCTTGTTGCTTGTTGGCGCCTCTGGCTCTGGGACCTTGATGGGAAAACAATGGCCTCTTCCTCAAAACCCCAATCTTGTGCTTCCCCCCCCCCCCCTTTGGCTTGTATCGGCTGGCTATCATCTTCTGATTTAACGCTTTCTTCTCCGTCAGTTACGTCGGAACATTTGGGCATTTCCGTAGTTTTTTCCTTATCTTGATCACCTGGCATCAGAACCGGCCACTTCAACTTCATCATCTTGATCTTTATCCATTACAGAATTGCTAATGGTCTTGCGATGAGTAATTGAGGATGAAAGCCATTCCAGGTTTAAGTTTCCCTTTAGAACTGCACTGCGACCAGATTCTGAAGGAGTTGATCTAATTATCCTCAATTGTCTGCCGTACGCTGTTCGGATGTTTCTCAACTTTTTTCTGCTTCTCCCGATCTTGATTCAAAGATTATGTTCACTGAATTTTGTTTTTGAAATAATGCTGAGTTTTTGGAAACGTATCTTTAATTGCTGACGAGTTCAAAATGTGCTTAGAGCCTACCACAGCCACAAATTGCCGAGCACGTAAACTGAATGCCAAGCATGGAAGCGGAGGAGCAGCCACGCTCTCGAACTTTTGCGGCTCTGGTCTGGTACCCATGGTACAGACGCGCTAACACTCGAAAATTGAAAGTTGAACCAGATCTACTTTCCCGATCCTCCCGATCACAGCATGTGCACAGCATGTGCCCATTCAAAAAAAGACTGTCAGCGACATGTCTGTCATCGATCCGTAACGCATCGCAGGCAGCCGTCCGATCGTTACGGCTATATGGAAACCAGGCTTAATCTCTTGCATGGCTGTTTTCCTGCTGTTTGTTTTAATCATTTCACGCTACGCTGCTTGGATACCGCTGTTGTGTTGAGAAAGTTAGTTGGTTTTACAAATATGATAAACACCGACAAACGTTTCTTCATTGAAGATTTCGTTTCAAATTAAATCGTCTTTCGTGGCTCAAATTCATTAACAACACAGGTTATTAAAAAGCAACACAAACCCGTGACAACGGAAATTCCCCAGTTATTTTTTCAACGTAAAGAGCTCACCGCTTTATGACGAGAGCCTATTCATCATTCAATTTTCATTCATTAGCATCTCTAAGTTTTTTCTTTCCTTTCTTTCATAAACAAGAACAGCCCCTTAGGGCCATAACATATAATACAACGCATTAAATATTAATAAGAATAACGCAATAAATATTAATAAGAATAACACAATGAACTAGAAAAATGATTCATTCCAATGGCATCGGTGTTGATGTAGAATCTCTGGCTTTGTAGGCTAATCTCAGTAAAATAGCAAGGTTTGCAAGTTGTTCAGTTGAGTTTGATGACATGATGTGGATGAAATTTTGTTTATTCCTGACTCTAAGAAACCGTTTGTTGATGTATTTTTTTGGATGTATTTTTCTCTCTAAGTTTGAAGTCGTTCGGTTGTGATTAAAGGAGAGGGTATACCCATATAAACGAGTCACTTTCACGCAGCTTCTAAAGCCCCGGCCAAATGATCCAACATTGAACCAACATAGACCCAACAATTGTTGGGATAATATTGGTTTAATGTTGGAAGAAGTGGCCAAATGATCCAACAATTGTTGGACTCAGCAGGTTGTAATAGACCTTTGTGTGTATGCTAAATGCCAGCAAATGTTGGCTGCCCTGGCTAAAGGATCCAACATCCTCCAACAGCATTCGAAAACAATAGAGAATGAGTTATCCAGGAGCGTAGCGTGAATCTTTTTATGGGGTATTCACTTTCGCCAAAAAGGCGTGGTTGGGCGCGGCATAGAAGAGAGCCAGGGAAGCTAGGTGGGGTGAAAAGGTTTGAATAACTTGTGCTGGGATCATAGTGAATTTGTCAAACCCAGGCTGCCAAACTGTAGGCTTACAATAGCGAAATGTGTTACGTTTGTTGGAGTTTCCTTACGACGAAGAAGTTGATGCTTGTGAACCAACTGGTGGGCTAGGCCAATCCGCCTTTGCCCCGAATAAGGCCCCGTTAACACTGCTACGTTTTCATATGAAAACGGAGCAAAACTTATCCGTTTTGGCCTTGCGTTCACATTGCTCCGCTGTGAAAACGGAGCTTTTTGAAAACGCTAACGAAAACGCATAAATCTGAAAACGGAGACATTTGCAAACGCTAACGATTCCATTCTGGGGGCGCCAATAATCACATTATAGTGTATTACAAAATAGCTGACATTTGAGTGAAAACAACTGTTGTTCAAATCTTGTTGCTTTGGCTTCTGCTCGGAGTTGCATAGCAATCATTTCGTTTACTATTAAATCTTCAAAGCAATTTCTTGATGCAATTTTTTATAGATTTCTTGATGCAAAATCAAGAATGGCCTGGCTTCGGTGTTGGTTTCGGTTTGGCGCCAATTTTGTGGCAAAAGGGCCCGCATAGAAAGGGAAGCCGTTACTGCGTTTTTGCTAGAGCAATGAGAACGCCTACCGTTTTCATAGCGTTTTCATTTTGAAACGGAGCAATGTGAACGGACCGCGCTTTTATTTACAAAAACGAATAGAAATGAAAACGAAGCAGTGTGAACGTAGCCTAAGTAGCACAGATATCAACAACAAACGCTAATAATATAAACGGAAGTTAATTAAGCAAGACAGTTTGTGCCCCACAATACGCGCTGACAGACACATTAGAAAGGTCTATACCAACACAACAGGACACAGCATGGCATGTGACTGGCACCTGAGACATTAAAAAATCTGTTTGATACAAATTCCAACCGCTACTAATTTCCAATGGTTGGTTAAGAATTGTGACGTTTTGAACGGGCATAGCGTCCTTTTACAAATACAAGGGTTTGGAAATTAGAGGTGGCAGAAGAAAATTCCAAACAACAAACATAAATTTTGTCACATTAATGGTTAGAAATAGTTCAAAAACATTCTAAACATGATATCTCAGGGTATGCTCAGGGTAGACAGACACCTAAAACTTTCAAGATCTACATAACTTTTCATTTTCTACTTGCCTAATTTTTTTCATTTTTTTTAAAGACATGACCTGTGGACCATTGGTCCACTTGAGCTGGAATGACTGAGCTGGAATTGAGTTCGGCTGGCCCGCCCAATTGACACGATTGATTTACGGCCCAGCCAAGAAGTTTCAGAAAATTTTATTGCGACTCCCTGCAACTGCTTGCGATTTCATGGAAACCAGGCTAAAACCTCTTCCTTGAGTTGTGACAGCAAGAAGTTGTCCAATGTATATGCGTTGTCGGTTTTTATATTTACCACATGTTCAGATTCGTGGTAAAATTCAGTTTCATACTGTTTGTGTAGCTGTACCTGGCACCTAAGAGATTATTTAATTGAAAGACAAATTTAAACCTTGTTGCACCAACTAAATATTCCAAGTTCGATTGTTTCCTAGGTAATAAATGCTTTTGCAGATCAACATGACCCGACAGTAAGAAGAAAAAACATTTGTCTTATTGAGGAAATTACATCGCTTGGTGAAAGGCTCTGCAGGATTCTTCAAGGCAAGTTTTGTTTCAACTGCTTTTTAAGGAATGTCTTTGGTCTTTTAATTTCATGTTACTTGAAAGAGGATCAAAATAGAATGCTATCTCATTAGTAAAGTTTTTTAAAAACTAGAATACCGACCCGTAAGTTTAAACATCAAGTCTCGGGCTTGATATTTAAATTTGCGTGGATAAATTTTTTTCAAATCGATTAATTTTTTCCACTTGCTTCTCATGACAGATGTTCCGAATTTTGTGCCACCTTGTGTGGTTTTCGGTGTCGAAGATTTAAATTTCAAACCGCTACAAGCTTCCAATTTTAAGGGGAGAAAGAAAAGGAAGGGGCCAAGGTTAGTGATTGCAATATCAGTTTATTGTAGCTTAACATAGAGCATGCATATTGTTTTAGGGGTTTACTTAGGTAGATGAGGTGTAGGGGGTTGAGGTGTATGGGGTAAGGCGGAGTTGGTGATTGCTGTCGGGACGGTTTGCTACCGTGGAATTTGGCATCAGTGCGCAGAGTTTTGTTCTATTTAAACGAGAAGGTCTTTAAACCCTTTCTAGTGAACTAATCGATAATGAAATTTACATTTTTCAGTTTCTAGTGATGAAAACTTAAAATTTTGTACGCTAAATCAATTTAAGGTACCAACTAGAGAACAAGGAATGTGAAATGTGACATGCACGCGGCAATGTTCGAAGTCCTTTTGGAGAAATCCACGAATAACAAGGCTGGTTTGATCTCGGCTTCACGACTGTATCGCTAATCCGGTTACAACGAAATAAAAATGTTCTATCGGTCTAAGAAACCCTTCACTTATCTTGTTTTATCCCCACTCCTTTTTACAATAATACACTCTTCTCCCTCTCGCATATCTCTGGGTCCTAGCCCCTTAATTGTCCTGTTTTTCAATAGTTGAAAAAAACTAGGGCGATTGTTTGACGAAGTATCTTTATTTGTTTCTTGGATAACTGAAAGGTTATCCACTTGTAAATCGTAAATAGCCTTACAGTGTAATTTATGCAATGATTTGAAGTGCGCCGAACTACAAGTACCAGAATGCATTGCGCTCCGAGCTAATAAGGAAAACGGAAGCGGAAGATCCGTTAATTACATCGACTAGCGAATCGATCGTAAATCAATACCAAGAACTGAATGGTCGATTAAAAAGAGTTCAATCCCAACTGAGAATTGAGAACGGTTCGCTTACCAAATCTGGCAAACCAGTCCTACCACTGGCGTTAAGAAACTTTCTTGCCAATGGATATCACAATATTGAGTTGATAAGATGTACTCCTTGTTGAAAGAACGGTTCGACTGTCCAAACATGTATACCGTAAATCCTCGAATTGGCCCCCCCCTCGAACAAGCCCCCCCCTCGAATAAGCCCCCCTCGGGTTGTTGATTTTTTACTCCTGAGGTTGCCTTTGGCATTATAGTAAATTAACACAAAAATTTATATTTTTGTTAATAATTTAATTAAATGTTACTTTATACTTAGGTTATTTTTCATACTATGAAAAGAAAGAAATTTCAAAAATTATCTATTTATCTGGCATGTTTGAAGAAATTTTAAAAGCCCCCCCTCCCTCGAATAAGCACCCCCCTCGAATATAAAAATATAAAAACAATAAGCCCCCAGGGGGCTAATTCGAGGATTTACGGTAATTATATTTGTTCTTTCGTAACAGCATGCGAAACTGGCCAAAAAGAAAAATTTTATTTTATGCATAGAAATTAATAACAATACAATTTTTCATTGCCTATACTACCCTATTTACTGTACTACACCTCTGGGACGATACCATGAGGAGCGAAAGACAATGACTACCCCATGGCCGATACATAAATGCAGAACATTAAACAAAGATAGAAAGAAATAACTAAAACTAGGTAGACTAATTACGAATACAGAGTAAACAGACAAAATGTAGATGCTAATGTATAGGAGTGTGAAGTAATGGAATATTTAAAAGCGCTCTGAAGCATGAATGAATTTGAGCGTTGCCTGAAGTAGCTTCTAATTTGAGTCAATGGTTAGTTGCTCGTCACCATACAAAATGAATTTGAGTGAAACTTCATCTGAAAGAGACGAAAAACTACGAGGGAGCAATATTGCATTCACACTACTGAGAAGATCAGATCTAGCCCGGTTATACGAATGACAGAGTTGCAGGAAATGTTCCGTGTCCTCTCCCCCATCATTTGCGGGACACAAAATGTTGAATGTATCTCAAAGGTTATGCTTATATTTATGATAATTTAGTTTGCTCAGTCCTACCCGTAGCTGAGTAAGAACAGCTAGACCTTTTTGATCATGAATACCGTATAGTAGTTTAGGAGTGGGTCGGATAAGCTTCAATAATTTTGTTTTAAAAATATTTAGTGAGGGTGATAACCCAATCTCTGGGTCAAGTGTGCTCCATTCAGAGAAACAGTCTGGATAAATGCTGTTCTTGAATCTTGTCGTTCTTGCCCTTATCTGCCCAATCTGCATTACGAAAAGAATACGCAGCTTGCGATAATTGTGGAATAGGGTATCTTGTGTAGTCAGGGGTAATATCGTTGACAATCTTGTAAAAAGAATGAGGCGTCTGCTCCATCGTCGTATGCTTAGGGATTCCCAACCAAGTTGGTCGTAGTGTTTTCACAAGGTGTTCCTTTCCATGCTCCAGTCACTGCTAGTGCAACAAAATATGGAACTGATTCAAGTTTTTCTATATGATTATTCAGAGAGGTATCATGACTGAAATCACATTTTTTGGGTGGGATGTGGTAAATGACATCACCGTAATCTAAGTGTGGCCGCACATACAATTTATGCAATTCAGTTAAAGTGTAGCGGGGCAAATACTTTGAAAGATATTTTATTATTCCTATTCCGCGTCTACATCTTATTATAATTGACTGAATGTGAGTGGCAAAAGACAATTTAGAATCAAGCATGATGCCAAGATGTCTATGTTCATTCATTTTGATGACTGGGATGTCATTGAATAGAACTGGTGGATGATCGGCTAAAATTTTCTCTATTGAAAAGCAAAATCTTATTCGTTGCCATCCAAAGCACCACTTATCAAGACGTACATTCCAAATGCAGTCATGCAGTTTGTGTCCCTCGACAAAACGTACCTACCTAGACATTTATTGCTATCAATATATATTACTAATCGCTTTTATCGTTTTTACCGCTAGAACAGATTTTACCGTTCGCACTGTACCAATTATACAGTTTCCTGACAATCCAGTGCCACCTTTGAAGATGAAACAATAGGGATTAACTGTGTCATGTTTTGATGCTACAGTGCGAACGGACCCTTTACACTATATGACTGCCCCAACGTATTATTGTCCGATTCAGGAAGCGTTCTTTTTCTCAGTCTGAAACAGTGGCGGCCATGCTTTCTGTTTCTTCCATGCAAAGACGAGGGACAAACGCGTCTCACACACTAATCAGTTGTCTCGCACAACTCACGCCTACTGCGTCCGGCAAGATGCCAACTGGTGTCAGCAGTGGCGTAGCGTGAATCTTTCTATAGGGTATTCACTTTTGCCAAGAAGGCGTGGTTGGGCGTGGCAAAGAAGAGAGCCAGGGAAGCTAGGTGGGGTGAAAAGGTTTGAATAACTTGTGCTGGGATCATAGTGAATTTGTCAAACCCAGGCTGCCAAACTGTAGGCTTACAATAGCGAAATGTGTTACGTTTGTTGGGGTTTTCTTACGACGGAGAAGTTGATGCTTGTGAACCAACTGGTAGGCTAGGCCAATGCGCCTTTGCCCGAGTAAGTAGCACTGAAACTATCAACAAACGCTTATAACATAAACGTAAGCTAATTAAGCAAGGCAGTTTGTGCCACACAATACGCGCTGACAGACACACCAGAAAAGTGCTAAGTAACACATCAGGACACAGCATGGCCTGTGACTGGCACCTGAGACATTAAAAACTCTATTTGGTACAAAATCCAACCGCTACTAATTTCCAATGGTTGTTGAATTGTGAAACGTTTTAAACAGGCACAGCTTCCGTTTACAGATGAAAGGGTTTGGAAAAAAGAGGTGGCAGAAACAAATTCCAAACAACAAACTCATGTTTTGTCTAATAAATGGTTAGAAATGGTTCAAAAACATTCTAAACATGATAGGACTGTGAAATATCTGACTGAAAGGGGAGGTTATTTTAGCCCGATTCACTCATTCAGTGAAGCTGCTACATAAGAAGTTTACATCAGAGGTTAACTTGAAAAGGCCATAATAGTGCCGATACCTTCATTATTGTTCGTAAAATATAAAAACCTGATCCAATGACTAGCCCAAGGTCTTAGAGCTTTCGTTAGCTAGGTCGTTTGCACTGGCCATGCTTCATGTTTTCCTCAACGTGAAGCCCCATCTCCGAAGCCCCAAAACGAGGTTTATTTTCAGCCTACACCGAGGTATTTCTCAATTGTTTTAGCCAGCAAAGGTTCAAAATCTTTGATTGGCTGAGCGACCGAAATTCTGCAAACCCCATTAACCAATCAGAATTCAAGAATATGACAACAAACGTAGATCTAGGCCTATTTTTAAACTACCAGTAAAGCCTCTTTTTATATGGTTTTAGCCCCCCCCCACTTTTTTAGACCCCCACTTTTCTCAACGCTCTTCGGTGCCTGTTATGAGCTGATCCAATCACAAATTTGGACTTTACACAGTTGAGCAAAATTTTCAATATCTCTCTTAAAAAATGTGTTTGCATTATAAGCATAGAGCGGCTCTATTTCAAGTATGGTTCCAACAAACCTTGAAATTTTAAGAAATTGATTTCTTCAATTGCCCCCTCTCCATCTTTACTTTAACCCTTAACTAATACCTACCACGAATTATTTAAGCAATACCATTTCAAAACCTCTGCAATACAAAATAATAGAAAATTGATAACTCTTTATGTAAACAACTTTAGTTTAAAATTGTAAACGTTGTAAACAACAGGGAATATATTGTATGCTACAAACTTTGGGTGCCAGAGTCTCCATAATTTTGTCACAGAAATGTAGTTCGAATCTTGAGGCTCTGGTACCCAGGGGATTTGCCACAGAACCTCTACCAAGATCAGATAATACTCATGCAGCATTTCGGGTACATAAAGTTATCATATAGTTTAATAATTCTGCCATATTGTTAAATTTACACTTTTACGAATAAGGCGTGACTAGATTTTTTTTTGACCACACCCTTTCGGAACTCAGTCAGATTTTTCTCTGGATCCGCCCCTGGATCATAAGGGTATGGTTAGCTAGTTTTGGGAAAGGCATGCCATAACTGATCAGTTATATTCTAATAATTTGTAGCTCCTTAATGAACTGAATTTTAAATTCCTTGTAGAAAAGAATCAAGTGCCAAGGATGGCTCCAATAAGGCACTGAGTCAGAAGGTTTGTAAATTTCTACTTGCTACATGAAAAGCTGACATTGTTTCGTTATTTGTAAATCCTATGGAGTTGTATTCGAACTGAAATTGCGTGTTAAGTTGGGTTTTCCAATCTTCCAGCTCAAGTCGATTGACGTATTTTTCTTTATCCAACTACCTACTGTATGCTTTAACATATCTTTGTCACCAACCGAATACCTACATAATTATTGTTTCAAGACAATCATTGTCGAATGTCCTAGCCAAAGGGGAAGGCGTTAGATTTGCACTTAGCTTAATCGTGGTGATGTGGGCGTTAAAACGAAAACTTTCGTAGCTAGATGTCTGTTAAAACGTGCTTTTTTGTCGCGGTCTTCGCATAAGCTTTTGGTGCTATCTCTTGACTCAGGATACAGAGAATGGAAATGGCACTTCAGTGGACGAAAAAGCCGACGATTCGATGTATCGACGAAGTTTTCCATGGTGGCTGTATCGATGTTTTCTCAGGCAAGGAAATGATCACTGATGCCTTTTTTAATTTGATTTTCGTGACAGCTGATGTAGGGCTCGCAATCTCAACTCTATACATTCGGATAGGCGACTTCTTCATATGAATGTCAAGAGTGACTTGAGAGGCAAACGAGACGATCACTTCTTTCCTTCCTCAGACCGATCTCAACACAACAGCTAGCCCCTTGCCTAGTTGACGAATCTAAGAAGGAGATAACTCTTTCAGTCTGTGTAGGTCGGAACAGCCTTGCTTGTCCAACTCTTCGTTTGCTGTGGTCATTATCATTTTTTTTTTAATTTTATGCAGTTTAACTAATTCTGGGCCATTTTTATAGACATACATTTCTTAGGGATTATCGTTAGGACGGTCACTCTTGAGAATATTGTTCCTCACCCGTAATGCATTTACCCACCTTATCACGCTGTATTGCGCTTAAGTTTTACTACATTAACTATCCGAATTCGGCTTCGATGCATTTAGAAAAGAAGAACGAACGCATTTTTGTTGTCGTTTGAACCTAAATTTTGTCTGGACCATTAGTTGAGGCAGATGTTTTTGTGAATGGGAAGTTGCTTGAATTGAATTTAGTCTTCATCCTCATCGATGGATGCCTTATTGATCTAAAATTAAGTGTCTCTCCACAAGCTCCCTTGTGAACATTTTTCTGATGTTGATGCCAAAAGCTACTTTTTTGTTTCCAAGTGCTATGGCGTTATGCCGAAGTGACTGTAGAAAAACTACCCGACCCTCTATATGTTGTTTTTATTTTTATTTTTTTGGAGTTTTGAGCTTCTCCGTGTTGATTTTCAGTTTGTTTTGTTTAGTTTTGTATGTGATTCGTGCCTTTTTCCGTAGGGAATTCGACATGAAAGTATTCAACATTTTGAAATATGGCGCTTTACCAAAGAATTTTTTAGGCTCAGAGGTGATAAACCCAATGCTAAGTTGTTATCTCATTGCTTGAGACGAACAAAAATCAATAGACAAACCATCCACCATTTGACTAGATCTCGTTGCCCTTTCACCGGTGGGTAGGTTCAATTGTCCCACGAGACTGGCTTCACATTAAACTTCCCTTTAATCCTTTCGAATTCCTAAGTGATCAAGTGAATCATATTTAACTACCTCTTGTTGCCTTATAACTACACAAATGCATCGATGCGTCCAAGTGTATGTAATTATTTTGCTTAATTGTGCATCTATTGTAGATGCGGGCTTTACGCCAGCATTAGCTACTGATCCTATTCGATTTATCAAAGCTGCTGTCAGCCAAGTTTATTTTATTTTTTCAGCCGATTAAAGGGTTTAAATACCATCTTGTTAATCCCCCGCAGGAAAACCTATATTTTAGAAATCAGGTTATTCAGTTCTTTTGCAAAGAAAGAGTACGAAAAGTTTTAAATTTAGAAAATGATGGTATTATTTTTTTAGGAAAATGATACTTTTACGTTAAGTTCAAGAAGCCTACAGATGTTGCTAAAGGACCTCGAACGCAAGGTTTTTTTCGCCCTTCCCTCTTCAAAGGCTGCGAAAAAGTCGCTTTTGAAGGTGCAGTTTTATTAGCTCGTATTTCATTCTTATTGAGTAATCAAAAGTTTCTAAGAATTCATTGCCTAGTCATTCATGGATTATTGATGTTTCTTTTCAATTCATTTTACCTATTGTAGCAAAAGACCGATAAGAATGTTGGCTTTTCTGAATTGTCCAAGATTCCTTTTCCCGAAAGAGCCAGTTTGTTTATCGACTTGATTCCATCCTTATGCAGTCATTTGGAGGATATTAATTCCCACTTCGAGGTTTGTCATTGAACATTCAAATTCTAGAATATAATGTTCAAATTCACTTGTGTAAACTTCTTCATTGAAAGTCCATGTATACATAACATACTCACAATTTAAATTTTGGATGGTAGTTGATCAGGAGTTAGATACTATTTTCCATGTCGTTTATATGAAGTTAATGCTTACATTAAGAATATAAAAAATTCTCCAGAAGTATTTATCGTCAGAATCCAGGTGTTTGCCAGTTGAAATCTTGGTTGTTTACTGTATGGTTGGCTATATGGACAGTATTCTTGCTAAAAAAATTTTCATTTCATATATTTTAAATCACTTCTCCAGTGACTCCTTCTTTTGTCATGATGATACATTTGATTCGTACAAAGAAAAATTACTGAACATGTGAATGTGAATTGATAACAATAGCATGTGATTTGATACAATAATTTTGTTTGAATATCCAATCAGCAGGGTTTTCCAATAGAATACCAGAAAGAGTTAGAATACAATAGAATACTTAGCTTTTAGCCAAGGAAGCGCGCAGCACCATCTTTTCTATTTTATGTTTCCCCTTCACAATTCTTAGTCCTGGTCAACGAATGAAAGTTCTTTCCATAAAGAACATTCTTATCCTGCTGTATCGAAAGGAGTACACTTAATGTATTCTTGCGACTTGCACGACGTTAACAATAAAAATATTTGTGAGATTGATCAACATTTTCTCTAGCAAGAGATATTAAGGCAAAACCGGGATCCCCAGCTTGTGTTGCAAGCGTGCTTCGTTACGTCAGTGAGCTGTGAGCTTTTATGAAAAGGTATCGCTAATCTCCAATGTCCAAGGCATCGCTAGTTACGAACATGTAGAGAGATTTTGACCAGGAAGCATCACTTCTTTCATCACATTATCGAGGCCGAATGTGTTTCGAAACGGAGGCTCGTATGGACAACTAATAAAAATGGATACGCCTCGTAGAAAAAATAAATACAAATTTTTTTCAAATAACTCGCAGGGAAATCGATATTACAGCGAAAAATAGAGATATTTATGATGCTGATAACATCAAAAGCAAACATTGCTTTTAAAAGACATTGAGAAGGAAATCGTTGTTGAGGTCGCGCGGGAAGAGGTCAAGACGATTTATTTACAGTGGGGTAAAAGTCTAGAGTTTCTATCACTTTTCACCAGGCAAGAAATAGATGAACATTTCAAGAAGTGTTGGAACTTGCCTTGGCCATTTCGGGGGCCCGTAAGAAATTGAATCTGTTTTATTCTGTTATATTTTGTAATGATATTTTGTAAAGTGAAGGTTTAAAGTTATCTTGTTATTGTTACTGTTTGCTTTCTTTAGCTTTAGCAGGGTTGATTCCGCTGGGGCCCAATAGCGTCTCTGACACATTTGATTGATTTTGACTATTCAAACAGTGGCGATTTGTGTTATTGTAAATACCTATTGTTTGGTTTCTTTGCAATTTCCGACAATGACGAAATTGACTAATACAAGCAGTTCTGTCAAGAAAGAATAAAAAGTTTTCTTACCAGGCAATTCAGATCAATTTTGGAGAGACCTGTTGAAGAGAAGAGCTAAATAGAATTTCGAAGTAAATATGTCCGCCTATCAACATAAATTTGGTGCTCAGAAACGAAAATTTCCAACATCTGTGCTGAATTACAAACAACTGAATAGTGAAATGTGCTTCAGAAGATGGCTTGTGTTGAGCCCTTTTAAGAGTGCTTTATTCTGTTTCCCAAGTAGACTTATCACCAGTTCAGTAAAACATGCATCATCCCAATCAATATTGGCGTCCGCCAATGGATGGATCACAATAAAAAGTGGAGAAGGCTTTTCGACTGGCTTCCTGTGCATGAGCACTGTACGGTGTGCAAGAAATGCTACCTCGCCTGGCGGGAATTTGAGAGGCGTTCGGAAGAATCTTCTGGAGTTGACATGCGTATTAATGGAAGGGTTCTCTCAGAGGCTCACAAATGGAAGACGATTCTTGCAAGAATCATTCATATCGTTGTCTTTCTTTGTGAAGGGGGATTGCCTTTCCATGGATCTTTACAAAGAATTGGTGATAATCACAATAGGAGTTTCCTAGGTCTTATTAAGCTCCTTGCTCTCTATGATCCAATTCTAGAAGAGCATGTTACAAAAATTCAAGTATCACAAGAAAAAGTGAAAGACTGGAAGCTCATTATCGTTCAACATCATCTCAGAACGAGTTTATTGGTCTTTGCGCAGAGTATGTTTGCAGTCGTGTTTTGGATGAAATTGATAATGCAGAATACTATTCAATCATTGTCGAACACTTGATTCAAGTCACGTTGAACAAACTACTTTTATAATAATCTTATCGACAAAGGAGCTGGAAACATTTGTTGTGCAAGAGCGATTCTTGACATTTGTTGATTGTTGTAAGTAGACTGGTCTTGAAATAAACATGCTAATGTTGGAAACATTGAAACAGTTTGGGATTCCACTGCAGACTGCCGTGGTCAAGGACACGATAATGCTGCAAACATGTCTGGCAAATACAATGGAGCACAACAGCATATCCTTGCTGCTTGCTGAAAGTTCCTTCTGCCTACACTCACCCTGTGCCTGCCATTCACTCAATCTCTGTGGAGCAGATTCTGCAGCTTGCTGTAAAGAAGCAGTCACGTCTCTTGGTATGGTACAAATAGTGTACAACCTATTCTCCTCAAGTCCCCAACGATGGTCAAGTCCTTCTTGAAAACATTGGATCCTCACTGCACGACCTGCCAGCTCCAAGATGGACTGATTGTGTTGCAAGTGTTCGACTATTCGCAGCTCAACTGCCAGGACTGCGCTCAGCTCTTGAACAACTTCATAAACTGAACCTTACCCCTAAAACTGCTACTGGAGTTGACGGCGTTATAAAGTACGTTTCTTCTTTTCCTTGTATCCTAGTGTCTACAATCTGGTTGAAATTTTTGATATCAATTGATCAAAGAAACCAGATCATATAAGCAAGGCTAGCCACCATTGACGTAGGGGTCTCCAATCTAAAATCAATCTTACAGATCTGCGCAGTAAATGGGACCAGATTTTAAACGAGGCGAAGTTGGTTGCAGAAGGAATACAAATTGATTATTCTCTTCCAGCTAAACGAAAGAAGAAAATGAGATCATTTTTCGACCAAACACAAAAAGAGGTTTTTCCAGAAGGCGCTGCAGCTTAGGAGGAGTCCACGAGTAAACATGACATTTTTATGTCATACTTGATTCCGTTATTGCTAGCCTCTCAACACGATATGATGCTGCATATAAAATAAAAACATGTTTTGCTTTCTTTGGAGGTATCTTGATTTAACAGAGCAGCAAATATCCACCGCCTGTGTCACCCTGGTCAGGCTATACGAGAATGATATCTCCCAAGTTGACAGATGAAGTAATGTATCTCAAAGCGATCCATTCTGCAAACTTTGAAGACGAGTCATTAAGTCCGTTCAGCCTCTTAGAAAAATCACCAAATTTAAGCTTGCTGAGATATTCCCAAATGTCTGCATTGCTCTCAGGATATTTGCACATCACCAGTTACCGTTGCTTCCGCGGAGAGATCTTTCAATAAGCTAAAGCTAATAAAAAACTTTTTACGGAGCACAATGATGCAGGACCGGTTAAACAACTTGGCAATTTTGAGGGCGACCTTACCCGTAAAGTTGACTTCAGTGACGTGATTAACGTCCTTTGCATTAAAAAAGGCTCGGAATATAAATATATTTTGTGCATAAGACTTTTTAGAACTTCTCAGATTAGTCAATAGCAAATATTTCCGTTTTTGATAATCTACTTGAAATGACCAAAAATATCTTGTTTGAAAGTTAAAAAAGTTTAAAAGGGGGCCCGTTTCAATAGCTGCCCCGGGGCCTGTCCTAGCTCTTGGCGGCCCTGCTTCTATCGTTAGGAGCAAGCCCTGATGGTCTTGTTATCTACCAATGGGCTTAGCTGGTCTTAAATGGAGCCATTTTGTTGTTTATCTTTATTGTGAATGTAAACTTTGATCAGCAATATTTTCTTTCAGTTGTAAAAAAAATAAACGGATTATGGAAACAGTATTATCTGCCTTGTATTTTACAGAAAAGAAAGTAATTGAGAAAGATGCCTAAATAAGTATAATTTTTTTAATAAAAATTTTCACCTTTTGTAATAAAAAGGTGCAGCACTATTCATTTTTCTTTCTGTTACTTTTCTAACTTTATTTTATCGACCACAAAAACAATAAATTCTCATGTTTTCTTTCAAAGTTTGCTAAGAATTTGAAAAAGCTTAAATACTCCTTAATCAAAGGGTCCATTCAATTACATAAAAGGCAACTAACAGTCCATATTTGATTGACTGAACCATGAAGTACAATTGGAATCTCATTTGTTATGCCGAAATTTTTTAACCCTTTGAATTTCCCTTTGAACTCTCAGAAAGCGTGGGCACGCCCTTTTAGATACATTTGGACAAACGCCTTTGCCCTGCTCCATTTCAGTTTCTCGAAATAAAGAACTCTGTTGTTAGGAAACTATATTTTAGCCTTTTGACTGCATGCAGGGCTGCAATGAATTTCTTCCCGATCGTTGTTTGCAATGATGTTATCTTACGACCGGCCTTGGACGGACAGCAGTTAAGGGAGTATATCGGTGAATATAAAACGCTGATATATCTTCAGTCAGAGGTCTGGGAACCGACGCAGTTTGGCTATTCTTTGTTGAGAACAATTGAGCTGTGATTGACACCGATGCACTAGTCAAAATGGTTACGCAAGATTTGTTCCATAATGCGGTTGGCTTCTGTTGCCAAGTTCATATGCGGGTAGCTAAAAGGTTGCTACGGAAGTGAAGGAGCAAAGGCTTGGTGGAAGGAGGAAATGCGGCTGAAACTGCTCGAGTATGGCAAGAAATTAATCAGGAAGATGAGGAGGGGGGATTACTTATTGTGGGAGAAAGTTTATTTTATCGCACGAGGAGCTGCATTAGTTAGAAAAGGAATTTGTCGTAGCTGTTGGGCCGTACAACATGTAGAAATAAAATTATCTGAATCTGTTAGAAATTTAAATTTTTGACCAATGCATTGCATCGGTGTAGAAACTAGTTGTATTTGAATGCTGGGTTTCTACTGACTGCGTTGCTCAACCTCTCTGGACGATCCGAGCAATAGTTGTCTTATTGAACGTGAAGAGAACACGGAGTCAGGCCGAATGGGAGAGACGACGCGTTGCCTGTTGTATTCTGTAGCTCTGTTTCTGACTGACTGACGGACTGAACTTTACAATTATATTTATATTGATTATTCTAAAAATAAATTTTCTGACGAGAGATAAGAGGGAATGATGAAATAGTGATGTAATGGGGATGAAACAGTCTAGGCTGAGGAGCGAGAAAAGATGTGTCAGCATGACATGGTGTGACAATGAAAAGTAGACAAACGGGTCACTACAATATCCTCAGGCTTCTCTATATTTGAATTCGAGTATGACATTATTCTTTAAGAAGTGATGCAATCGATGGAGTCGCTGACTTGTTTCAGTGTAAGGCTTCTCAACTTTCCCGGAACATTTTTTGCACTGTTTTATCGGTCCCGGAACAAGTTTTATCGTACTGAGACTGTGTTTCCATACTGTGTTTCGATGATATAGTTCGGGAAACGTCTATTGGGTTAGTATACTACGAAAGTTATCGGTAGCCTGCACATCGAGCAACATCAAGCCATTATCAATAGCTAGGCCTTTTTGCTAATTCGATCGGTATCATATGTCGTAGAGTGTCCTCAATGAATCAATGTGCTCAGTTGATAAAACCAGTGATGGAGCAATTGCAAATGATGTCATGCTGGCTAATTTTCACTCCATACTCTCCTGCTTGCACAGAATAGTGTCTTGGTATGTGTCACATAACTGTCATTTTGTACTCTTGTGATCCTAGTTTCTCTTTCATGGCTAAAGCTCTGTCCCTTTTTTTCTAGAAGTTAAGGATCTGAAATTTGTAAGGCATTTTGAATGTTCTTAAAGCGCGAGAAGTTTCCATGGAGATGTTTGAACATAGATGTAGAGTATGAGTAATTTGTGACTTTATTGAGAAGTCACAAAATGTCACAGATGTGCCGTGAAATACTTTCTGCTTCCATATGAAGTCTTTGACACATAATGATGTTTTCCACATTTTACGTTCTCTTTATAATTTCTGTTGAAGGGAAAAGCTCAATGATGCTGCTTGTAAGGCACACCTGAAGGTGCTCTTGGTTAATATTGCGTCTCGCATACGGAGCTTTGATGAAGATGAAGCTACCATCTCATCCCTATTGAGGTACGTACGTTAGACTGCTTGATTTGAAAGTTTGGGAGTTCAAATAGTATTCTAGTCACTGCAGAATGTAATATCTGTCTTTTTCCTTAATTGAAACGATCAGTACCTTTGACAACATGCTCAGAAAGGTAATGGGATTGAGGAAGTGAGAACTTAGTAAGCAATGTTTTTGAAAAGATAATTGAAATTATAAGTAGATTAGAGCTGGGTGGGTACGCAGGAGAAGGAAAAAACAAGATACTTTCGTTGGTAAATCATTTTGCAGCTTTAAACCTATTTACTGTTTGAACATCAACGATAAAGGCATTTTCGCAATTACGGATTTCCATATTGACGTTGTGTCTGTTGATTTTCATTTTGAAAATGGAAATTCACTTTTTTATTAACAGACTTGGAAGTATTCGATTCTCTTAGTTGCTTCAAGTAGTTTAGTAGATATGCAAGCTCCCGTTCCAAATAACTGGCAATAGCTTCCCCTGTTTCTATAGAGGTTGTGTTAGCCAAACCTTTTTTGCAGGTTTTTTTTCTTTTTTAGAGTGGCTGTAGAGTACTTCGTTAAGTTGTGTTCCAGTCATGGTAACTTGATAACAACTAGCCTCATATTGAGGATATTAGAAGGGATGCAACAATTTGATGAAAGTGATGAAGCAAAAAGAAATGTTTGTGAGTCAACTGTTGGTTTATAGAAAATTTGAATTTGTAAATCATTGGTTCCTTTTGAGGATTATTCGGTGGTTACCACTTGTTTTTTGGCAGAAGCCCATATACAGTAGAACTGCAGAAGATATTCACTGCTGCTTTTCAATCACCTTATAGGTGCTATTGCTAGCGATAGATTGAAAAATGAATGTGGAAGAGGAAGCTGTGAGAACGGATCCATGTACAGTGAAGCCTTGTCATGTATAATCAAGTGCGTATATGTGGTGATTCTCCTTTTGCCTGAGTTGAGCAAACTTGCTGTCATTACCGTATTTGACTGCCCGAACCAGCAACAAACTTTTTAATAAGCCTCTGTTTTCTATGATGGTAATTGATTTTTTCTGTTTAAATTAGAAACCAATTCGTAGAAAAACTACGCATATCAAGAAGTGTACAAAGTGCCAGAGATATTAACGCTGTTGTTTTTCTTTCAATGATCCAGAAAGGATTATTGCTCGCATATTCAAGGTTATAAACTCTTTTGGCCGCTATTTTGGTAAGGAACTACGGGTTCTTTACTTTGCAGCTGTTCTTGTTTATTTCTGTTGTTGCGACGCGTTTTTCACCTTTGTTGCAAATGTTTAGGCAACATATAGATTCCTCTGAAAGAGCACTTGATACATTGGAACAGTACACGAATATTTTGGGTGACTTTCTGGAAGAAAGACCGCAGAAATCGTTGCCATGTCTTCAGAAGTAAGTCATCTTTTTGACCAAAAGGTCGTTCATAAAAGATAAGCCAAGTATCAGATTGATCTTTATTTTTGTTAGCGTTAAATCGCAAATCACAAAAGTTTTCGTCTGCGCCTTTCCTTTGTGCTTCCATCTTTACTTCATTTCACTTCGATTCGGATCTTGAATAGGCCCTTTAATAAATTAAAAGGTACGGATCACATCGAAGGTATTGAGATTTTCGAAACTCGCACCAAATCTAATGTTTAAAAACAGGTTTTCCTAAATGTACATGTCCATAAGCGTTGTTTGTAAGTTTTTGTCCATTTACATCAAAAGGTATAAATTCACGCTATAAATTTCGTTTTGGAAATGGAGCTTGAAGGACTCAATTTCTGCGCAATGATATAATATGGTTTTAAAAAGGAGTTTAAATAAGAGGAATGTCTATAACAACTAGCTGCAACGTTTTAAGATCGGGCACAATCAATTGCAACAGTTTTCCGATGGTTTGCAGAATTCAAACCAATTCCAACGGCTGTTGTCCCCGAAACTATACCTGCTGTGACGTATATAGTGATGCAGAAAGAAGTAGGCATTGGATCGACAGCATTAAATGAAATTTTCCATGATCATCTTAATGCGAGAAAGCTTGCAGCTCGCTGGTAGCCATATTGCCTAACAGGCAGCATCGGACGAACTGGTGCCAATGCATGCTTTTAATGATACAATTGAAGGTCCACACGTGTCTATCACATCGTTATGAGTTATAAAAGCTGGATTGACCAATTTAACCCAGAAACGAAACGCCAGTCGTCCGTTCGGATAGCACACATCACAGAAATTGAAGTGCTCCAGAAGCATCGGCAAAATGATCGCTTCTTTCTTTGGAAAAAACGACCAAGTGGCAACGATTCCGCTTGGCGATCGCCACACAGTCAATGCGGACTGGTATGCAAACCATTGCATACCAAAACTGTTCGATACATGGCAAAAAAACGTCCAAAACTGGTTTGCGCCGGATCCTAGGGCACCATTACAACGCATCGGCTCACACTGCAGCTTTGACAGTTGACTTTCTGCACGAAAATTCCGTTCAGTTCGTCATCCACCCACCATATTCACCCGACTTAGCGAATTTTCCTTTTTCCTTCCATCTAAGAAAAACTATATGCAACGAAATTTGATAGTCCAGATGAAGCCGCAGAAGCATTTAAAGAAGCGATTTTTTGACCTTCCTAATGATAAGTGGACAAGTTGTTATGCCATCTACTAGTGTTACAGAATGCAACTTTGCATAGATGCCAATGGAAACTACTTTGAAAAGCTGTAAATATTTGAGCCATCTCATAAGCTGTTTTGGAAATTTCAATAATTTAGAAGTGGCCCTCTGTATGCTGCTCATGGCCTTGATTTACTTAGTCCAACTGGGCTCTATCTTCATTAAAATATTTCTTATTATTGTTTTTCTGAAGTAGGTGTAAACGCCTTTCATTGAATGTAAAAATGTCCTCACAGTAATGAAAAGAAACAGTGAGGCTCAGGCATAGCGTGCAGCAATATAAATTTAAACCTATGTATGCATCTATGGTTGATGTAATGACTTTGTGTGCATTTTTCTTCCAGAAGCACTTTTCCTGTATTCTATAGAGTTGTTAGCGATTGCCTGCCACTTAAAATGAAGCAAAATTGGTCTTGTGAAAAGGAACCAGAAACTGAACATGTAAGTTACTTGCTGATGTTTTCCTTCTATCCTTTGTTTGATAATTGCTTTGTATCATTGTACAAGGCCAACCACCCAAGTCTCGTGGCTTAGGAGAGCGTTGTCAGCAGCAGCAGTGGAGCTACGCTAAGCAAAGCGGTTTTTTCATTTCGTTCAATCAGATGCTTTGTCCCATTCTATCCAATTTTCCACAAGACCAAATCTTAAGTAATAAGTCTAGAAATCTTGCCACTACGATCAATTTTACAAATGTGTTGAACCTAATACGGATCTGTTTTCATTTATGTTAATGACCCTTCTGATCCGTCAAAAATATAACCCTCTGTTGCGGAAATCGAGGGACTGCCCAAATTCAAGGCACCAATGCGAGGAAAGGGGATCTCCATCATGGCGTGATTACTCAAATTGTTATTACGAAGTCCACTCGAACTGTTAGTTGGTCTGTGTGACACATTGGCGGCAAGTTTTAGGCCCGAGTTACACGACGTCGGATTGATTTTTGCTTCGGATTGTCCACCCCAATCCGTAGCAGTTGCACTTCGGTTTTCCAAGTGATTACACGACTTCGGATTGACTTTTGCTTCGCTGTTACACGAGTACGGATTGCTATGTGCTGCGCAGAAAAAAACCTCTCTTTCGTGAAGTGGCGGAGGAGCTCTCTCTGTTGATAAGGCGTTTGGCGCCAACAATTTTCTTCGTGCCATATAGTTGTGAGTAATGAGATCAAATAACATGCTTTTCTGCTGCAATAAAGTGGCAAAACCCGTAAGCATGCCAAGAAAAATTTTGATTAACAATTTTATGTCAGCCATGTTTATGCTGGGTATTTCCTTCTACAAAAGCGCGCACATTTTGCACATAACAGAAGAAACGTGATCTTGAACGAGGTTTCGGAGTGTAGAATCATTTCGGATTCAGTGTTTACACGAGAAGGAATGCGAAGCGAAGTACTTCGGATTAATTTTCACTTCACCTCCAGAGCGGAGTGACTTTCGCTCCGGTTACGCCCACCGAAGTACTTCGGATTGCCTCAGCGTCGTTTAACTGAAACCCCTATCCGAAGTGAAAAGCAATCCGAAGTGAAATCAATCCGACGTCGTGTAACTCGGGCCTTAGACAAAAAGCAAGTTTTATTCCTAGCTAACAGGGAACTCATCTTTTTTTGGATAGCGATTAATTTTCGAGGGAAAACTTTTTTGGTGGATGCCTTTTGAGCAGCTGCTGCTAGTACGGGAATCGTTGGACTTTCTGATTTTTGATATAATCAAGACGAAAAGGCTTTGGTGGAAAGCAAAATTGAAAATTAAAAACACAGTTACAGTTTTTGGTTATATATTTTATGTTCTGTTGTAAAACATGTAATTAATTAATGACTTAATTCGTTTTACTCCTGGTTATCGGCAATATTTTGGCGGGGAAATTGCTTTCTAACTGGCCCTAAATATTATCGTTGTTTACATGTAAGAAAGAGCAGGTTTTTTGATAAGGTAAATTTTTTTATCTAAAAAATTAATACATAGCACTAGCAAAGTGTTTGTCCCACTGCAGGACATAATTCTTCATAAATTGGCATCGCGGATCATAGGGAAAGACAGAAAATTGAAGATTCTATGGTATAGAATTAGAAAATAAGGCCTCGTAGGCGAGTTCGGTGGGATAGAAGCCCAAGCCTAAAAAAACATTTTTCGGGAAGGCTCGCCGTTCTGCAAGCCCTTAATGCTACTCACGGCAGCGAACTGTACGGGAGGTCAAATATCCTTTTGATGATGGCACCAAAGAAGAGGAAATAAAAATAAAACCAATAACTCGATTCCTAGCAGGGCGAGATACCCTTAGTGCATTTCGATAATTCTTTTGGCACTTACTAGTTATTTATAGTCGGATAATTATTGTCATAATTCCTTACAAAAACCTCTTTTTAGGAGACTCTCGAGATGCTAAATGCAGTGAAATGTTGTGTCCGAATATTCAACTCCTTGACAAGTTTTGTTAAGGTAAGTATTTTTTAACCTTAACCTTGGTTGTTAAGGTCATAGAGAATATCATGCATTTGTTGTTTGATCGATAACGGTATCTTGAAATTTTATCCTGAACGCATGGTTCTTTGTTATGGCGGTCTGTGGAAAATGGATTGAGCAATGTCGGCTTTCGAATGCCTACTCAAATTCTGAAAGAAAGAATAAAACAATATGTTCCCACGAGCATAAGAACCCAAACGTCTGCAGAAAGAGAGCAGCCACGTCGAAATTGTAAAAGGTGCAATGCCCCAATTCAGATTGCGCCAAAACATAAAAGTGACGACAATTTTTGTGTAAGGCTGCGTTCACATTGCACACGCATTTAGTGGCTTCCAAGAGCAGGTGGCAACGCATCTTTGCGAACGATTTCCTGTTCACCTTGCCCCCCCCCAAACGGTATGATTTCACATCGAACAATTTGAATAAATACTTCAACTTGTATACCAAACTAACAAGGCAACATCTCCCGCATATTACACTTCATGCAAGGTGAAACTAAAAACATATGAGTGCTTAGATTGAATGATTTTGCGGAAACCAGAGATCTCACCTTATAACTAATCTATCCGAAAAAAATTTGAAAAAGAAGCAAATCAGAGCAAAAATTATTTCATCATATATTTCATCAGACAATCAGCGTTACTCAGTTTTGCCCAGACAATTTTACCTTCAAAATTTACCTAAAAACTTTATTGGGGATTTTGCTCTGGAAACGAGAAGCTAAATGCAACCGTTCAAACCATTAGCTCGGAATACGTGGGACTTGGGGCCGGAGCCCCTCTCGCAGGGACGCAAATCCATTTCACTTTAAGGGGGCTGAACTTTCAAAGAAAGCGATTTTCCAATGAGAGCCTAACTATTTGCACAAAGAAATTGATCTTAAAAGAATGCAATTTTGCTAAAAGCAGACTAAAATCAACAAAACGATAAAAAAATTTCTTCCGTCAATTGTTAAAAAAATTGATTTTTATTGTCGCTTTTCAAATTGCTTCAAAAAGGAAAAAAATAGCAGTGAAATAGCATTTTTTTCAGAAAACCTCGAAACGGGGCAGATTTTTGACAATTTGCACCCTTGCCCTTTTGATTTTGATTTCATTCGGAAGACTTCTTGCAGCGTTTTGGTGCCAAACATTATTCCAGGGAAAGCAAAATAATGTCAGTACATTTTCGCAGTCTATTTGAAGGGAAATCAAAAGATGTGATTCATCATTGACCAAATCAGATGACTTTGGATCAAACAGTATTAGATCCCGTATTAGAACACAAGTCTAGATTAGTTTGCATGTAGCTTTTGAATCTGAGGAAAACCTTAAAAACTTCGCAAGAATTATAAAGATGGGGCGATCTGTAAAAGTTATGCATGTGGCTAAAGATGTTATTATTGACTGTCGACTTAGACTAATTTACATTCAGGTTCAAAATTGCTGAAACTGAATTCCAGGCTCAATCTTCATCAAGACTAAAATTTTTCTTTAACCTATGTTTTTTCTAATGCAAAACAATTTTGAAAGGATTGAAATAATGCCTTTGTATTAGCACCATATTCGTATCATAAGGTGATACATTTTAATATTAAATTTGTTGTTTTGGTTTGTTCTTGTTCTTCATGATGAAGAGACATATCAAAAGAGATTTTCCTTTGATCTTAAGGCGAATTTACTTACACCTTGTGTTGGGCAAGAAATAATTTAAGAATAATCTTGGGAGAGAGAGAGAGAGAGAGAGAGAGAGAGAGAGAGAGAGAGAGAGAGAGAGAGAGAGAGAGAGAGAGGAGAGAAGAGAGAGAGAGAGAGAGAGAGAGAGAGAGAGAGAAGAGAGAGAGAGAGAGAGAGAGAGAGAGAGAGAGAGAGAGAGAGAGAAGAGAAGAGAGAGAGAAGAGAAGAGAGAGAGAGAAGAGAGAGGAGAGAGAGAGAGAGGAGAGGAGAGAAGAGAGAGAGAGAGAGAGAGAGAGAGAGAGAGAGAGAGAGAGAGAGAGAGAGAGAGAGAGAGAGAGAGAGAGAGAGAGAGAGAGAGAGAGAGAGAGAGAGAGAGAGAGAGAGAGAGAGAGAGAGAGAGAGAGACAGAGAGCCTAAACTACTTGACCCGGATTACATTCTTGGTAACATGATCCCGAGGTGCATCTTGCAAGTGCGCTCAGTAAAATCCCGTTTTCTCCGGACTCAAAGTTCCGCTACATACAGGTACGAAAAAGCCTTTTTGTTACCCAAGGAACCAATCGAATGGCTCGGAAATTTGCACACGGCTGGGCAGATGTTGGGCAACCAAAGTGTGTCTCAAATATTTTTATTTCCTCTGGTCCGTCTTTTATGCCCAAATACAGCTGCGGGAGGGTGGAGAAATTGTTTGTCACCTTTCATGTACCTTTCAAACTCGGTTCCATTGAACGGTGGTCCGTTATCACTGGTAATTTTGACTGGTATGCTGTGAGTTGCGAATATTCGGTCCAATTTTGGAATTACAGCTTGAGCTGAAGTAGAATGCACAATCTCTGCCTCTAGAAACTTTGTGTACTTGTCAATGATCACCAACAAATATTGCTGCAAATTTGGTATTGGTCCTAGAAAGTCAATTCCTACATGATACCAAGGTATGTTTTCAGTTGGTGTTATCTGCATTGGTTCAACTGGGTTGCTTCTTCTGTGTCAGGTAATGTTTTAAAAATTTCATACACTTCTGGTCCGGCCTGGTATAACAATAAGGCTCGTTTTCGTGCATCGTCTGTAATATCTGCCGCTATCAAGTATGTTTCGAATCTTTCTAGCCACCCTGTTCATTTTGCTCCTGTTTTAGTCGGATCTGATTTGGGCTGAAATTGAGGCATAGGCGAAATATTACTTACTGTAGCCATTTTAGTCGATCCCTCTTCTCGTTTTTATCTCGTCACCATTGTAAATGGTTGGTAGGTTCACCATGAATCAGAACGCGTGTCTTGGAGAGGCAATCACCATATATCTCATCTGTGCATACTTACATGGAGTATTTACGTAATATGTATGATCACTACAGGCCTAGCCTACCAGTTGGTTCACAAGCATCAACTTCTTCGTCGTAAGAAAACCCCAACAAACGTAACACATTTCGCTATTGTAAGCCTACAGTTTGGCAGCCTGGGTTTGACAAATTCACTATGATCCCAGCACAAGTTATTCAAACCTTTTCACCCCACCTAGCTTCCCTGGCTCTCTTCTTTGCCACGCCCAACCACGCCTTCTTGGCAAAAGTGAATACCCTATAGAAAGATTCACGCTACGCCACTGCTGACACCAGTTGGCATCTTGCCGGGTGCAGTAGGCGTGAGTTGTGCGAGACAACTGATTAGTGTGTGAGACGCGTTTGTCCCTCGTCTTTGCATGGAAGAAACAGAAAGCATGGCCGCCACTGTTTCAGACTGAGAAAAAGAACGCTTCCTGAATCGGACAATAATACGTTGGGGCAGTCATTTAGTGTAAATTCGAGGTCTATTTATTTAAAGGGACAGGGGACGAGTTTCTTGTAACGAAATTTTGCAAATTACAATAAGCCGCTGACGGCTGACAGATTAGTTAAACGCGCGTTGGATTGGGAACCCCTCATGAACAAAATTGAAAAAAGTGTTTTAGTCGTGATTTTACATCAAAATGCTGGGAGGAAGTCGCAGATATGATGCAGCAACAAGGTAAAGTGGAATTTCACATGCTGGAAATTAATTTTCCTAATTAGTTATACTTTTTCGCCATGAGACGTTTCCTGACAAACTGTTAGAATTGTTTTCCAGGCTTATTTCTTACCCCGATTAGCTCTTTTTTGAAAAGCTCACTCCCCCAAGCCTCAACAACCTCATCAATGCATTAATCTTGCCAGGCTGCTTTACGACCCTGTGGGTCGGACCCACCCACGCTTCTCAGGCGAGTCTAAAGTTAAAGAGTTCCGAGGTCAGTCCCCTTCTGTTGCCTTTCTCTGGTCGCCTGACTTTTACTGTGGCTCATCGAACGAGCCAAAGCAGTCAGCATCACTCTTCCCAAACTGAAACTCTTGCAGCAAAAGCCCCATCAATAAATATACTTGCATCCTCTTCTCTTTCGTCTAATTTTAAAGTCATCCTTCTGAACCGCGTGATCTTTGTTTTGCCCCCATATGTTTGGTTTATTGATCAATGCGCATGCTCCTTTCAAGAAATTCCGGATTCATCAGGAAATTTGTTCGGAAATTTCAGTTGCTATTCAATTCGCTACGCCAAAAATGTGCAGTATAAAATCAACCCGTATTGAATAATTAAATTCGCTCAAAATGCGGCAGGGCTCGGCGAACTCAAATGCGAAATTCGTGTTTCGTTTTATACTGCGTTTTTAGTCGCAACACTTTTACTTTTTCCCTGTAATTAATTTAATTCGCTGCGGTGATTGTGGTTCGGCTATAGGACAACATATTTTGAAGAATCCAGATTGCGCCAAAACAGTGATGACAATTTTCGTATAATTGTAGGTCTGAAGGCTCTGAGGCCGGTCAGAAGGGTATTTTCTGAGAACGCTGGATCGAGTCCCGTTATCTTGTTTGCGCTAGCATTCAATATTTTACTTTCACATCGATAACTTTAGGATTTTATCTTCTCCAGATTTTGTGTTACATTCCTGAACACTAGTGGGCGTGGTTGGATGTGGCAGCACTACCTATTCAGGCTTGTAGAAAGATTATGATTCACACAATGCCAGATTGCTTAAAAGCGACTTACCCCTAACACGTATCATTATTGCTGCTACTGAAGTCGACTTTAAAATGCCAAGTTCTGTACGCTTCCAGAACTAAACATACCCTAGAGACAAGCATCAAAACACAGCAGAGTGCTTGATTGGCATTGTTTTCTCAGGAGCCATCACATTTTTGTCTGATTTTTATGCACTAAAGATTTGAATACTGGATATCTGGGAAGAAAATGTATCAGTGATGGCAGGCAAATGCTTCACAGTAGAGAAGGATCTCCCACCAGGCATTTCAGGAACCCAGAAAGACGTTGTATATGGCTGGCGCAAAACAACCTCTCTCAAGTGTTAGACCACCCCTACCCTTAACGTATATGAGTACTTCTGAGCCTTTTCATGCAAGTAATCAGCAGCGCCTTTATCATTACTTGGTTCTTTCTAAAATCTCTTGCAATCCTACTGTAACAGATCTTTTAAAGACGTGGCTCGCCGAGAATCTTGACTACATCGTACTCAAATCGATGCCCCAACGGTTCGACCTCCAAACAATTGCTACCTTGATCGGCAAATCCTGCAACGCGCATATCAACATGTGCAATTTTTCATTAATCATCAACAAACGGCATCTCCCTCCAAAACGTTTCAAAATTGTCATCCGAACAACGAATTTATACAGCTTCGGAACGAAGTGTGGGGACGATGGTCCCCAAAGATGATTCCTGGTAACATTCTGGTGAGTTTCGGAGCTGTTCATGGAAAATAAGCGGCCCCCGATCGCGAGAGAGACTTTACAACAGTTGGGAGTGGAGATCTATCAATTGTTGTTTTTAGTTGTTACCCAGATTCGGTGCCTGCTAGACTCATTTTTAAATCGAAGGGACTTTCTTTCGAATGTTTTTCCAGTTAGACATTTGCCGCAGAAGCGATGTTTTTCCGGCGTCAAAAGGGGATTCCTGTTTAGGAAGAACGAACCCTATCTGCTATGTTCTGCAGCGTCTCAAACCATATTTTGCAAACACACCACTAAACGTTTTAATGGTGACGCAAAGTCACTTTTCCCAAAACTTGCATTCAGCTCCCCTACAGCTGTGAGCTATAACTTTAATGCAAGTTAACATGTGGCTCTACCTTGTTTAAAGCATTGTTTTCATTCACTCTTTTCCTGACTTTTCACGCCTAAAGCTTACTGCAGCCCTACCTTTTATGTGATTTCTGCTAATGGAATCCCCGTTTCGCGAAATATTAAATAGACACTCGTTCATTTTCTATAAATTCTCTAGCTTTTACCATCGTGAAATGCTTACTTCTTGGCGACTGTGATTGCAAAATATCGTTATAGTTATTATCAAATATCTCCTTTAGCTACCGTATAATCAAAAACACTTCGTCACGCAATAGCTGGGATCCTCTTCTAGAGATGGCATGTGTTCTTTGGGTAAAAATTAGGTCACAAAATTTTTTTTTCCCGGTGATTCGAAACGGAATTACTCATCTGAAATGAATGTTGACTACCTGACCTAATGTTGACTTTTAATTTCTTGCCTAATCATTCTTTTGAAGCTAGAATTTTTTGGTCAATGTCATAGAAGGAATGAAAATATAGTTCCTCCATAAAAAGTTGTTTGTGTGTTAATTTGACAATGTTTGTAAGGAGTCTAATCAAGAACTATTGCTATCACTTAGATCAGAGGAGCTATTTTTGATAAATTATGTAAACTGGAGATCTGGCTATTTATTACGAACTGTGTCTATTGTTATTCTTTCTATATCTTGAATTTATTTTAGTAGATTCTAGTTGTATTTTTAGATTCTTAGAAGTGAATATTCAAATAATTTATTGAATATGTTTTCATTGATTGATTTTTTTGACTTAACGGGCACCATTTCTTTTTCAAGGTGGTAGAGACAAGATCTGCTCTTAGTAGTGCCCTCAAGGTAACATTGTACCATTATTATTTACCTGGCCGCGTCTTTTCTTCACGTCTTGCCAAATTTTTATTCATGCTAATAGAAAGGGGGACGTTCAAGCTTACTCGCTTGACTTGGGCTTCTCGGGGCTGTGAACTTGTTCGAAAGCGTCTTCATGGCAGACGTATTAGCCATGAAGATCTTTGATCTTTAATTTTCTAGAGTACCAATAATTTTGCTTTCGTTTTTAAAGGCCTGATTTTTCATCGGACGTGGAATCTTTTTACCTATTACGTTTAACAACGATGAAAAATGGCTCAGCCAATCAAATTGTTTGTTTACATACTCCACGAGCCAATTAAAACCCGTAAAGACAATAGAAAGTTGAGAAGAAAATAAAACAAAATTAAGACAAATAGAATATAAATTAAAAAGCAAAAGAGAAAGCTTTGCATAGTGTTCATAGACTTTCGAAAGGCATACGGCATGATTAATAGAAGCCTCTCAACACACACAATACACTGCTCCTCGCAATACAGGAGGAAAACATTGGATCATCCCACTTTAAGAACTTAAAACAGATATTGAAAACATAATCATAAGCATAAAAATAAACACTCGAAGGGGGTTTTGGACACAACCACCAGCGAAATTGTTCTTAAACAAGAGTACAAGCTGAGTCATTTGCATTTCAACATTTATATTGATCACATGCAGAGTGTTTTTACTAGAGATTGTAACCCAACTGACCTTGATGGGACTTTTATCAATCACCTACTTTACGTCGATGACTTGATCGTGATTTCAAATACTTCGAATGGCTTAGAAATCTCACTTAGTAAAATTGTAGAATTCTGTTCAAAATGGAAACTTCGAAACATCGATAAAAGCAAATGCACGATTTTTAATGACAAAGAAAAACTTATAAAAGTATTTAAGATTGCAGGTGAAGACCTTAAATTTCCACAGCAATATTCGTACCTTAGAATAGACATCTCAGCTGGTGGGAGTTCTCCATCCTGATATCATATCCAAACTCACCTCAAATCATCCATGTATGTCTTATTAGTTAATCTTTTGATCACGCCTATCATCGCATACGGGTCAGAAATTCTTGCTCTATTCACACAACATCAATAAGACACATTAACAAGCAGCAGAACTTAGAACAAAAACCCTGAGTATGATACCCAAAAATGCTTGCCCGTCAAGACCAAATGTGTTGCCACAAGCCACTACGACGTTTTATTACTTCGTTTTATTACCATCCATGTTCTTGTTTTGTAGTTCTTGTTTTGTTTAGTTTTTTCTTAGGCCTGAAAACTGTACCAATGTAACGTTGTATTGTGTTTTTGTCATGATTATTATTATTTATGTACATTTGTCGCTCACTAAATTTAAGTGGTAATATGGTAATTCTCGTGGTTTGACATCAGCAAGTTGTCTCAAATTTCGAGAACCTTTCTCAGGATCCTGGCAGAATGTATGATGACAGTTTTCAGCAACTCATTAACCCTAGTCTCTATTCCAATGTTCTCCAATCTCTTCTTCAATTTCTTCGGTGTTTTTCTTAGTGTTCCTTTGACTATTGGGATGACCGTCACCCTCATACCCCATAGCTTGTTATCTCTCGTGTTATCTCTTGTTTCTTCGCGTGACGAGCGATGCGGCATAATTTTCTATTTCAGTATTCATTTATTCAGAAGGATAGTTGATTTCAAGTGCAACAAACACCAGAATTTTTTCGTGACACCATCACTAGAGGGGCTGCCGGCCAGGGCTGAAGAGTCCCCCTTACCCATGAGACAGACTAGCCCCCGCCGGACGCCAACCCGGTACTTCTTGGTCCCAGGGAGAGCTAGCAAGTACTACACCTTGCTCAAGGGTGACTTGGAGGTAGTTGTAACAAAGGGTAACCTCATTATCCCACGTCAAAACTCCACCACCGGATGCAGTTTAACGTCATACCAAGGAAATTAATTTTTTATTAGTTGCTTCTTTATAACAGCGATCTTCTCGCACAAGTTTCGTGGCACCTCACAGTGGCCGATCTATCAAAAACCTGGATCGTCGTAAATCTTGATAATCAAGTTTCTGTATATATCCGCCGTTGGCTCGATTTACCGATAAGTGCTACCTTAAGTGGATTATTCTGTCAAAAACCAGTTAGGTCTTAATTTGATTCTTCCTTCTGTTAAATTCATGCAGTGTCAAACTGTTTATCGTAATGCACTGAAATCCTCTCCCAACAAAAAAATACCAATCTTTGTGGAAGAGTACCAACCAGCCAGGGCATGAACATCCAATATGATGTTTACAGGAATACTAGAGAAGTATTGAAGGCTGTTAGATCAGAGCATAAAGAGCGCCTTCGAAACCATCTAATATCTCAAGGTACCGTTCTTTACTACATCTTTGACAACTCTCTCCCTATGGCCTCTAAATTATGGACCACAGTTCAAAGCAACATGCCTAAGAACATTTACAGTTTTACAATCAAGTATCTTAGCAACTCCCTTGCTACATGGAAAAACCTTTCCAAATGGAACATTATTCAGTCATCCGATTGCTCTTTTTGTCATATGCCAGAAACATTACTTCACATTGTTGCAGGCTGCAAAACATACCTCGAAGAAGGCTGTTACATATGGCGCTATAACTCTGCATTAAACTTCCTAGCACAGGCTTTTAAAGCTATACCGATGAGGTATCTTTGATCTCTTCTGCCCCTCTTTTATCGACATGTGCAATGCTCTAGATATCAGCGAGAATCATCTCCGCTTCATGATCTCCAAACTCTCCAACTTAACCATCCGTACTACCTATTACATTTTCTGCCGCAGAAATAAATCTTGGAATAGTCCTGAACTTCTTCAATTCTAACGATCTCTGCAACTGACGACTTCTAAAACAAACAATGACGAACACACTTTTTTCCTTTTTTTTGTTAATTTATTTTGTTTGTGCTTTCAATAGTCTTTTTCTTTGTAAACCCAGGCTAGCCAATTGCAAATTACCTTTGTAATAGTGAAATTTGTAATTGTAGTTTTACTTGAAATGAAAATGAAAAGTTTCCATTGATCCGTTGAGCGGTAGCGTGCGGACGCTTCTGTGCACGGCTCCTTTTTGACTGCGACTTACTACGCCTGGATTTAATTTATTGCAATTTATTTACTACAAATCGATGCATAACAGCTCGAGGACTCTGGAAATACAATGATTCGCTCGTCTATCGTTTATCTTTTGATTTCATTCGTGATTTGTTCGTTTTGTGAAAAGGATTTTAGTTCGTTAGGCCGGTGTCATATGCGTTTCGGTAACCTTATGCATTTCGGTCCGGGTACACAAACGCATGGCAATTTTGGTTATGCAAAAACGTACCCAAGCACTTAAAGAAGAGGTAACCAAAACGAATGGAAAAATTTAGCATGCATTTCGGTTAAGGTACACAAACGCATGGCAATTTTGGTTATGCAGCACTTAAAGAAGAGGTAACCAAAACGAATGGCAGAACTGAGCCTTTCTCTTTATTTTTTGCATTCCTGTTTGGTCCGCATTGTTCAGAATGTGCGAACAAAAAGAGGTGCTCTGATGTCCTTTATTTAGGAAACGCCAAGGGAGTACAAAATAAATGGCATCGCTATTTTGCGTGGTAGACAACTGTGAAATATTTTGTTCGGGAAGCAATGTGTTCCATTTGTAACACATTGCGTTTCATAATGTTACCCTTTTGCATATGGTACCAAAATGCATATTACACCGGCATGCATGGCGTTGCAAGCGAAGTGTTCAAACCTGGTCTTAGTGGGAGCATTAACATTCCGCTCATTGACTCCGGAAATCGCGATGCAGCCATTAACAACGAAAGCTGTGTAAAATGTTCTTGCGGCAAGTCATGCAAAGGGATAAAGGGCCTCCGCGTCCATCAAAGGAACTGCAGAGTCATCAGAGGCTTTGATGAAGAGCAATTGTTTGAGGTTGTGAACGGTGCTGAGAATAACGACAGTCACACCGATATTCCCCTTGGGGATTATTTCGAAATCAAGCCTGGAATTCGTCTTCCAAGATCTGACCAGGAATGACTGTTAGCTAACAAATATTTCCACTCTGTCTTTTCGAGTATTTCTGTCGATGCTTCAACGGTTGATCGTGTTATCCAATTAATGAACGAAACCATCTACAATTACTTTAAAGAAACCTGTGGAACAATTGAATGCTGCAACGAAGATCTCAAAGCAAAATACTCCAAGAATTTGAATACTCCGAGAAATACTCCAAAACACTGCCAAGAATTTGAAAAAAAGAACTCAGAACTTTGAAACATTCTAATGCTCCTTTAATTGAAATTAAGTTTGTCTCTAACCTTCTTCGCAATAAAATCAAAAAACACATCTCACCCTCTAAATCTTCCAATATAACAAACCACGACCGTTACATTTCCAAAAATTTCTGGAATTACGTCAAACGCACTCTACAATATGAAACTTCAGCTCTTACAACTTTTTCTGCTGCAGGATGTACCGAATACTTGGTCAAAATATTTTCTGCCATCGCCCCTAACAAACATGTCACCATTCCTTCATGGATCCCTACTTTCAATGAACCATCTTATTCATTTGATCTTATTCAGGAGTTCTCAGAACAGCTAGAGCGCAGCCCAGAGGGGTGGTACCAAACAGGTCTGATGTGGAAGCCAGGAGTTCAAGAGTTGCCAAACAATGAGGTGGGTAGTAAAGCAAGATTAAGGAAACTTGTGCAAAGACTAGAGAGAAAACCAGAACTGTTCGACAAATATGAAGAGATAATCAAAGATCAAGAGGAGCAAGGTATTATAGAGAAAGTGCCAGGGGGGCCATCAAGGGTGCATCCAAAGAAAGAATTTTATTTACCACATAGAGAAGTAATAAGAGAATCAGCCGAAAGCACAAAGGTTCGGATTGTGTTTGACGCCTCTGCAAGGGCTGATGATAAATCACCATCTCTAAATGATTGTCTTGAGACTGGCCCTCCCCTGCAAAACAAGATTTGGGACATTCTAACGAGAAACAGAATGCAACCAATTACGGTCAGTGGAGATGTGAAACAAGCATTTTTGCAAATACGAATTAGAGAGGAAGACAGGGACGTTTTACGTTTTCATTGGTTGAGAGATAGAGATACACAGAAGTTAGAAGTGTATCGGTTCACTAGGGTTTTGTTTGGATGTAATCAATCACCGTTCTTATTAGGTGCAACCCTAGAAAAGCATCTTAAGATATGTGAAGATGAATTTCGTAAAGAGGTGGCAGAAATCAGGCAGAGTTTGTACGTCGACGATATCCTTTTAGGTGGGGGTTCAGTTCAAGAGGTTCAGCACCTAAAGGAAGCAACAATGGAGATATTCGACAGAGCGAAATTCCCACTGCACAAGTGGCATTCAAACAGAGAAGTGATTGAGAGAGATGACAAAATGGAGAAAGTTTTAGAAGAGAGTTTTGCAAAGCAACAACTAGGAACCAAGGGAAGTGAAACAAAGCTCTTAGGTGTAGGCTGGAACAAGCAAGATGACACATTGTTAATCTCATTTGGAAGCAAAGATCATGAAATCACAAAGAGAGGAGTGCTGCAGAAGCTAGCCTCAATCTACGATCCCCTGGGTCTAGTTGCACCGGTGACACTAATGGGCAAAATAATTTACAAATATATCTGTGACATGGGTTGTAAGTGGGATAGTGATTTGCCAGATGCTCTTAGAGAGGGATGGAAAAGATGGCTCAAGAACCTACCAGAGGAAGTAACTGTTCCACGCAGTGTAAGCAAAGAGGGCGAAATCACACCAATAGATCTTCACGCATTCGCCGATGCCAGTGGAAACGGAGTAGCAACCGCAGTCTATGCTGCAGTCTTTCAAGAAACAGGAACAAGCCAAGAGCTTCTCACAGCCAAAGCACGCATTGCCAAGAAAGGGCTTACAATTCCTAGGTTAGAACTTGTTGCTGGTCATATGGCCACCAACGTAGTTGATAATGTGAAGAGAGTGCTTCAGAGATACCCAGTACGAAAGGTGTATGGCTGGCTGGACAGTAGTGTAGCGCTACACTGGATAAGGGGAGAAAACAGATACAAGCAATTTGTGAGCAATCGAGTTGCAAAGATCAAAGAGAAAAAGTTCATTGAATGGAGACATGTTCCAACAGCGTTAAATACTGCAGATGTTGGGAGCAGGGGGTGTTCAGGAAACAAGATTCCAAAGACATGGTTCAGTGGTCCAGAGTGGTTATCAGATCAAGAGAAGTGGCCACTTGACATAGAAACAAGGTCAACGGACGAATCAGAGGTTGAAGCAAAGCCAATTAAAGAGATTTTCAAGGCTTCAATAGAAATGAGAGATCAGTTTGACGAGATTCTAGAGAAACAAACATATTGGAACACCTTGAGGCTGATGGCATGGGTAAATAGATTTGCTACCAATTGTCGAGCGAAGAAGGCCGAAAGAATCAAGGGTCCGCTCACAACAGAGGAAATCCAGAATCAGATCAGGTGGTGGATCAAGAGAGTTCAAGCATGCAACGAGAGCACACAGAGATTCAAGAACGAACAGCGGAGATTAAACCTCCAAAGAAACAGCCAAGGAATTTATGAATGCAGGGGGAGAATTCAAGGAAGTTACCCGATTTATCTACCATCAGATTCGCTGTTCAGTGAAAAGCTTGTAGCTGACAACCATGTAATCGCAACTTTGCATGGGGGAGTGAGTCTGACAATGGCATGGGTGAGACAAACATACTGGATCCCCAGGCTTAGAAAGATGGTAAAGAGAATACGGAGCAATTGTCACGGATGTAAGAGGTTTCACACCAAAGCCTACAGTCAACCATCAGCCGGAATGTTACCAAAGGATCGAACAGAAGGATCCAGACCGTTCGAAGTCATAGGGGTGGACTTTGCGGGTCCAATAGCATATAAAGTTAGCGAAAAGACAGAAAGGAAAGCCTACATTCTGCTTTTTGTATGTAGCCTGACAAGAGCAGTGTACATTGACGTCGTTGAAGATATGACAGTTGATCAGTTTATGGTTTGTCTCAAAGAGTTTATCGCAAGAAGAGGTCGTCCAAACAAGATTTATTCGGACAATGCCAAAACATTCGTAGCTGCCTCAAAGAAGATACAGAAGATCATGAAAAGTGAAAAGGTTCACAATTACCTTGCAAGAAATAACATAAAGTGGCAGTTCAACTTAAGCAAGGCGTGGGGAGGGCAATTTGAGCGGATCATAGGCCTTGTTAAGCAAGCAATGGTCAAAGTTTTGGGAAGAGCAAGACTTAGCCTCCAAGAGTTGAAGGAGATCATGTTGGATGTGGAGATAGCCTTAAACAACAGGCCCTTATGTTATGTAGAAGACGACATTCAACTGCCGGAATTAACTCCCAACGTGATGTTGTTAGGCCACCAGAATTCACTGATAAACGAGGAAGCACACGACCTAGAGAATAAAGATTTGAGGAAAAGAGCCAAGTATTTGGAAAAGTGCAAGCAAAACCTTTGGAAAAGGTGGACAGACGAGTATGTTAGGGCACTTAGAGAGAGGCATAACTTGACACACCGGGGAAAAGAGAACACAGTTGGCGAGAGAGATGTGGTGTTAATACACGGAGACGACAAGAATAGAGGGAAATGGAGCATAGGTATAGTTGAGAAGCTAATTGAAGGCAAAGATGGAATAGTCAGAGCGGCGAGAATACGAACCAGGAAGACACACATAGAGAGGGCATTGCAACTGTTATATCCCTTAGAGCTCTCATGTGACCACACCGAAAAAGTCAAGCGAGAAGGAGAAGTAGAGATGAACCCACAAGCCGAAGAATTTCGACCCACAAGACGGGCCGCAGAAGTTGCAAAAGAGTCTGTTAAAGAGACATTTAATTATGAACACGAAGAACTAGAGGGCAATTAACAGCAAGCTCAATTCGGGTCAAACAGGGGGAGTGTGTGGGAAATTAATATCATCCCCCCTCCTCGGACACTAAAATGACTCCGTAACTAAGCAACCATGTAAAATATGATTGACAGGTAGAGAGAGAACGTGAGAGACTTCGACGAACTACGAGATGCGAGGAGAGTTTTCTAAACATGTAATCTGTTTTGTTTTGTTCATTAAAGTACGCTAAAACGTACGAAGCGAGTTCATTATTGTTGTCACGAACCTAACGAAACTTCGCGACACTGATGATGCTGCTGTTGTTACCAGTGGAGAAAAGGAGAACCAACTTATATTAAACTGCTTTACCAGATGGTGCCAATGGGCAAACTTAATTGTTGACAAATGTGTTACCTTTGGTGTCAAGAAACACTCTACGCGATCCCTCCAATTTCAACCGAAACTTCTCATCTGTAACCGAATAGTGCCTGCTGTCAAAAATGGCGATTCCTTTAAGTATCTTGGTCGTTTCTTTGATTTTGAAATGAGTAACCAAGATCATAAATCTAAACTCGTTTCTCTTTTCTCTACTCTTATAAAGGATATTGACGACTTACCTCTCCATCCTAAAAACAAACTGCTATTATACCATCGTTATGTTCTGTCAAAAGTTTCATGGCATTTTACTGTTGCAGATCTACCAAAGACCTGGGTTGTCCAAAACCTAGACAATCTTGTTTCCAATTACATTCGCCAGTGGCTTGATCTTCCTGTTTCTGCAACATTGAGTGGAATAATCCTTTAAAGAAATCAGTTTGGCCTAAATCTACAACTGCCTTCTATCAAATTTACGCAATGCCAAACTGTCTGTCGCAATGCCCTAAAATCTTCTCCTAATATTGACATTCAAACCCTATGGAAAAACACCAGTCATGACACGAACCTACAGTACGACATCTATCGTAATACTAAAGAGGTATTAAAGGCTGTCAAATCAGACAACAAAGAACGTCTCTCTCAAAACTTACCATCTCAGGGAGCTACAATTACCTTCCTACTGAAACATTCACTGGAAAAGCTGAACGGTATTTGGTCAAGTACACAGAGCAATTTGCCTAGTAACATCTTTAACTTTACCATCAAGTATCTTAACAACACTCTTCCAACTCGTAAAAATCTGCTGAAGTGGAACCTTAGTCAAACATCTGACTGTGAATTCTGTCTTCTTCCAGAAACACTTCTGCACGTTGTTGCTGGATGCAAAGTGTACCTTGACCAAGGCCGCTATACTTGGCGTCATAATTCTGCATTAAACTTTCTAGCCACTTCCTTCCAAGCAATAAATGGGTCTTCTCTCTACGCAGATTTACCAGGCTTTCTTTCCCCTTCTATCATAACTGGAGATCAACTACGCCCTGACTTACATATCAAAACTAAGGAAAACTGTCTGTACGTTTTAGAGCTAACCATAGGCTTTGAAACAAATATCAACTGCAATGCTGTCAGAAAGTCAGAGAAATATGCCACCCTCGTATCTGACTTAAAACGTCAGTTTAAGTCAGTCTCGTTTGTCGATCTTTCCATCAGTTCATTTGGTATTTTTGGCAACTTCTGCTGCTCATTCATCGACATGTGTGACTCTTTGTCCATTGATCATCAACAGAAACGCTACTTCATCTCCAAACTTACAAGCATCTCCATTCTGCTGTAGAAACAAAACTTGGACTAATCCAGAGCTACTCCCCTTTTAACATCCTTTTTCTTTTTTTTCCTCATTACTACGATTGTAAAAGTTTTGTAAACACAGGCTAGCCAGTTACAAATTACCTTGTAATAGTGAGATTTATAATTGTAGTTTTAACTGGAATTCAAAATGAAAAGTTTCCATTATTATTATTATTATTATTATTATTATTATTATTATTATTATTATTATTATTATTACAAACATACAATATGATGTATATAGGAACACGAAAGAAGCATTAAAGGCTGTCCAGCAAGAACATAAAGACCGTCTGCAAAACATTCTAACTTCCCAAGGATCTTTATTATCACATCTTTTTAAGCAGGATCTTCCACAAATAAACAAACTTTGGTCCAAGGTGCAAGGTAGCATGCCTCAAAATATTTTCAATTTCACCATAAGGTACCTAAACAATACCCTTGCTACACAGAAAAACTTGAAAAAGTGGAACTTGAGCCAGACTTCTGACATACCTGGAACAAGGCCGATACACCTGGCGGCATAACTCTATCTTAAACTTTCTAGCTGCGTCTCTTAAAGCTGTTAATGAATCTACCATCTACGCTGATATACCTGGCTATCTTTCACCATCAATAATAACTGGAGAAAACCTTCGCCCAGATCTTCTCTTGAAGACTAACAACAATTACCTATACATCTTAGAGCTTACTGTTGGTTTTGAATCCAATCTTGACACAAATGCAACAAGAAAACACAGCAAGTATGCTTCTCTCCTATCTGTTTTACAGCGGAGGTTCAAATGTGTCTCTTTTGTGAATCTTTCTATGAGCTCTCTTGGCATTTTCGGTAATTCCTGCAATTCATTCTTCAAAATGTGTGACTCTCTATCATCGATCAGCAACAAAAACGGTATCTCATTTCTAAACTTTCCAAAATTGCCATCCGTACTACGTACTACATATTTTGTTGCAAAAATAAGCCATGGACAAATCCGGAATTACATCCTATTTAACTTTGGTTGTTTTATTTTTTTCAGTTTTTCCTTTTATCTTATGATTGTTATAGTTTTTTCTTGTAAAACCAGGCTAGCCAATTGCAAATTACCTTGAAATAGTGAGATTTGTAATTGTAGTTTAAGTTGAATTGAAAATGAAATGTTTCAATTATTATTAATTATTATTATTATTATTGTTATTGTCATTGAACAAATCGAACGCAGCATTGACTTTTGCTTCTCCTATACAAAGAATTCTGTAACGATGCTCTGTACCCGAATCCCGCCCAACGTCCCTACACTCAATAGGTTTCTTGATTTGGTACTTAATCGTCATACATTTAAGAATATTCTCTCCACTACTACCTTACTCACTGCTGTTTACATGCAAGTCAGTACATACTTTGCTTGTATAATTTTCAAGCAGAAAATCTTGATGTTTTGAAAAAGGTAAACATAAAGCTGAATGAGAAACCCCGAATATTTTTATGGCTAAAGATGAAAGGTTTCTTTTTTTTGGGAATGGAAAACTTTTGTACCACTTTTTTATTTGGTTTTCTCGATGTAACAAACTTTCAGTCGAAACATAATATTGCAAAGTGAAACAGGCAGCATCTAGCTGTGTCTAGCGGGCCTTTTCAAACATTAGCCTTGCAAAGAGCTACAAATCAAACAAGTTTGACTGTTGCCCCATCTTACATCCCCAAGTATTTTTCTGTTAAGTGCAAACAAATATTTGCAAGTCTATTTTCTTTAATTGGTATTTCATATACTTTTAGATACTTGTCACAAATACAATCTTACGATTTTCAAAAAATTGAAACTTTCTAGTAATTGAGATGTATATTATGTATTCCATATGCCTATAGATATCAACTGCAGACCTTTTTTCTTTCTTTCTTATAGAATGGTGGTCTTTTTCTGGAAGCTTTTCTCAAGCATTGTATGCCGATTCTCGATTTGACCCTAAAAAAGAATAAGGTTTGTTGTATAACTGATGGTTGCAAACGCTATTGAAAGTACAATATTTACGTATGTTGGGGTCGAAGGCTAGTATCAAGTTCAAACCCATGTATCAACCAATTACTCATCAACATGAGCAAAAATGTGTATCTATCAATTCACTCCTTATATTGGGGACTTGATACTTGCTTAATTACACTGCTTTACTTTTTTAGGAATATCTTTCATAGATTTATATGATGAACCAACTGCCTTCCCAAACGTTATTGGTTCTCTTAAAGGTGAACTGACACGCAAAATTATTTTTTGATAAAATGTCGAAAATGATGCGTAAAATCTTAATTTCAAGTTTTCGGTTAATTATTCCTTTCCGTTTTGTCGCAATTAACCCTCGAATGTCACCAAATTATCGTTAACGACTCGGCCATTATCGGCATTTCATGTGACCTAGCGGGCGTGACGTCACACCATGTTTCCATTTCTCGAATACAAATCAGGCACGAATTGACCTGACGCCTTGTAAATATTCGGCTACTTTTCGACGAGATAAACTTGGCCTGTGATTGCAGATAAAGAGAATGGTTGGTTGTTCAGCTTATAATTGCACTGGTAAAGGAAAAACGTTGTTCACATTCTCCGAGATCCCTACAATACGTAGACAGTGGATTAGAAATACAAAAAGGGGAAACTTTAACCCCGTTCCAAGAGCAGGGCTTTGTCAAGACCAATTCAAGCAAACTTGCTACGAGAGGAATCCCGAGTTAATGGAATTAACAGGCATTCGTTAAAATTGAAAGTGGATGCTGTTCCAACGGAATTCGACTTCTCATCACCCAAATTCAACAAACACCACATTAAAATCACAGAATACACTTGCGCGACTTGGAACTGGAAGCCTGTTCTGACCTTGGTTGGATTGACTTGATTTTGCGAAAGAGGATCGATCGATACGTTGAAAATGGATTCAGACTCCGATACAGAATTCTGTGATTTTAATTTTAATGGATTTGAAAAAACTCGGACGAACTCGCAGTTAATCGGAAGTTTGTCGGTGGTGAACTTTAGCGCTCAAATACTCGAAAACGCTGCTTGATTCTCCAAAACTGAAAATGCTCTGATTGTTTTGACCAGATAGACTTTCAATAGAGATCAAGTTAATTTTGCGTGTCAGTTCACCTTTAAAGTTGTGGTTGAACGCCTCAACATTTTTTGACGTTCAATGACCTCTTCTCCGTAATGGCTTTTCTTCTTGTTTGCCGTGTATTCTGGCCCATCAGCTTATCCGCTTCTCTTGGTGTTGGCATATGCTTGAAGTGTGAGTCGTTACGTGTAATTATGTGACCACGTTGGTTCTTGGCTGTCGAAAGAAACTTTTTTCTCTTGGTCACGATGTTTGGTGTCTCACCAACCGTTGGTGTAAGCTTATCTGATTAATCTGGTTTGCCAGCACAAAATCTCTGGCTTTCAAACTACTTGACTTTTTTCGTCTATTTGTGGGGAATTCTCTCCTTTAGTCCTGTGCCAAATAGAACTCCCAGTGACACTAAATAAAACTCACATAATTTTGATGTAAATTTCCAAGTCTATTCAAGCTTATCCTACTACAACTACGATTTTGTGCGTATGTATATACGTTGACGATAGAAATTTCTCGAATGCTGAATCATAATTACTAGAATATAAAATTAGCAACGATTACGTAATTAAATAATTTCCAGATCATTCCAGAGCAGCCGGCTAACAATGAGACTGTAATGAAAACGAGGTTATAACAACAACTCCATGCTGATAGGCCTAAGCTAGAATGTTCTCGAATGTCCAATGCAGTAGGTTAGCTAACGATACTAAAAATAAACATAAAAGCATTACTAAGCGAATTGCAACGATTGTATGAATTGTTCAGAACTATGTGGAATATTCTAGAATACAAGGTAAGTACTATAATCTTTATAGATTTCCCAACACCCTCCCCCTATTAAAGTGTTCCTTTAATATAAAAGTTATCTTCTTATAAGGTTCATCATCTTCATGGACAGCCACACCTTTTATTTGGTCTCTTGCAATTACCTTGGCTCTTCTCTGCTGTTTTTCTTATGTCTTGTCCGGTTTGAACTCCGGGGCTTCAGGATTCAACCTTTGCCCTACAATTTCTCCCCAACTTCAAGGTCACATATGAGCTGCAGTGGTCTTTCCACGATGTATCCGTTCCCTAATTTTAACTTCATTCCTCGAACTATCCCATCAGGTCCACAAATATGGCTGAATATTCGTCCAAGTCTCCATTAAGCTCTATTTCTTGTGTCCTCCTTCAGTAAAACAACTGCTTCGACTCCTGGGATGTTGATCTCCTTTTGGTCATGCTTCCGTTGTCGCTCTTCAAGTGCTCGTAAGTATTCCCCCATCCAACGCTTCCTCAACTGATCCTTGCTCCTTCTTATAAACAGTAACCGTCTCGTCAGTTTATCGTCTACTTCCAACTGCTCGATGTCTTGCTCCAAAACCGAAGATGGTCTTCCTCTTAGTAGAATGTTTGGAGTGATGACTTGCTCTTCAAACTCTTCTCCCAAGTAGCACAAAGGCCTGTTATTCATGGCACTCTCAACGTCTAGCAATACTTCTTCCAATTCTTCAAAATTAAGGGTGCTTCTGCCAACAACCTTTGACAAACTTCCTTTCATAATACCAACAAGGCGTTCAAAAAACCCTCCCCACCAAGGGGCGCGTGACATATTGAATCGCCATTGTATTCCCTGTTCCGTGATGTAGTTTGAAAGGTCTTCGTCTTTCCGCAAGGTTGTTAGCCACTTCTTTGTCGCAATGAACGTTCTTCAATTATCACTAACCATCAGCTTTGAAGATCCTCTTCGTACAACAAATTCCTTTAGTGCTTTTTGAAACACTGGTGCTGTCAAATCCTTGCACAGTTTCAGGTGAACAGCTCTTCTACTAGTGCATGTGAAGAGTGCAATATATGCCTTCCCAACCTTTCGTTTTGCTATCCTGTACCTAACTGGTCCAGCAAAATCCACAACTGTGACAAGAAAGGGTTCCTTTAGTTCAGCTCTGAAATCTGGCAACATGGTCTTTGATTGGTTTGATAGAGGCTTCACTCTGAACCGCTTGCATAAGTTGCAGTTATGTAGTACTTTCTTGACGACGGACCTCAGCTTTTGTATCCAAAATCTCTCTCGAACTTTACTCATGGTCACTGAAACTCCCCCGTGTAACGTCCTCAGATGATAAGCTTGGATGAGCAATTTGACGAGTGGATGATCTCTTTCCAAAAATATGGGTTTTTAGTTTGGTATTCTTCCAACATATCTCAGGATACCATTGTCTCTCTTTTCCAGATCGATATTCTTTGCTAGGTCGTTTGATTGTTATGCCTTTCGAATCCATAGCTTTTCTGCTTCATCAGTTTCTTGGCTAGTGGGTTGCCAGCAATTTGTCTTCTTCATTTTACGACAGTGCTCTACAAATCGGATTATATAAGCTGTTATTCGTATCAGTTTCCAATATGAATGTTTTGTTAGCATTCTCTCAAAGCCACTCGCATCTTGATCTATTGGCTTGATTAACAACTGCTTTTCTGTTCTAGGAATCCTTTCTTTCTGTGCCTCACTGGTCTCGTTTATTTTCTGGTTGTGTTGGCCAAGAGCTGCTATTGTTCAACCAGGCTGGGCCTTAAAACCAAAATTCCTTAAGCTTTCTCGGATCTACTCCCCTGCTTCCAAGGTCACTTGGGTTTTTCGTTTGTAGGAACATAGTGCCAATGAATGTTGTTAATCGCATTGATAGCCGCTATCCTGTTTCGCACAAATTGTGACCACTTGCCTTGATCCTTCATCCAATGCAAAACCGTCGTGCTATCTACCCAACCATGGCACTCCTTTATTGAGTAATCTGACAATGTTTTCATTACATGATCCAACATTCGGCTCAGCATATGGGCACCAATCAGCTCAAGTCGTGGAATTGTTATGTCTTTTGGTGCTTTTCTTGTTTTTGCTACCAACAAATGCTGACCTGGAACTGCTTCCTTATCTAATGAAGTGACATATACAGCAACAAAAACAGCTGACTTACTTGCATCTGAAAAGCCATGAATTATGATGTCTAAATCCTTCCCATAAGCGACACTCCTTGGAATGATCACGGAATCACAGCTCCTAATCGACCTCACCCACTTGCTCCAAGGTTTTTCAATCTCTTCTGGTGCAGCATCATCTTATGGAAGCTTCTTCAGACAGACTATGCTGTAAAGTATCTTCCTAGTTATCATGACAGGCGAGATAATCCCTAATGGATCAAAGACACTGTTGATTGCTGACAGCATTTTCCTTTTAGTGATAGTTCCTTCATCTGCCATCTTTAGAAACCTGTCAAAGTTGATTTCCAGGGTGTCCATTAATTTGTTCCAATGTATTCCAAGAATTTTAGTCTCGTTACAATTTGTTCCAACCGATGTTTTGGCATATGTCTCTTCTAGCACCTTCAGTTGATGGTCTCCTGCTGATTCCAATGCTGGTACATTGCTGTGCCATTTGTGCAAGCTAAATCCTCCTTCTACCATTATCATTGTGCTTTCTTCCTTGAACCTGAATAACACCTTTTCATCATCAGCTACACATTGCACATCATCGACATATGTATTCTGTATCAGCTGCTTCACTGTTTCTGGGTACTGATTGAGATGTTTTGCTATTGTTCCTTGATGTTTTGCTATTGCTATTCCTGATAATGTCCACCCAAGCATGGTGAATTCGGCTCCAGGGTCCTTGTTAGGATCTGGTCCAAGGACTGGGGGTTATGTTGACTTTATTCTTTGATAGTCTGCGGCTCCAAAAATGATATGAACTGGCAGCCTTTCTTGTTGATTTCCTTCATCACTGAAAGTCAACCGTCGAAGCCTGTTGTATCTCTTCTTTAAGTTGCTTATCCAAGGATTTGGCAGATAAGTCAAAAATTCCTTCTCTCCGTTTATGCAATTTAGGTCAATAGCCCTTTCCCCGAATAACGTCATATGTGCGGCCGCGCGCAATGGATTGTTGGTTTTGTAGTCAAGCGTTGCCTTGTTACGTTTGTTTACATATTGATCTAGCGACTCTTGGCTGCGTGAAACCTGGATAAAAAACCGATTGAAAATGGATCAAAATGCAACAAAAGATACTATTGAAACTGGAAATCACTGCGCTAGTTTTTTCAAAACTCTTGCCCGGGCTCTGGTGCCATGGAAGAAGCAGAAGATTGGAAATATGCGCATTATATTGTGCAGAGAATCAAACCAGGTGGTGCAGATTCTGGACACATGTTGAACAGAAATGGAGGCTCTGTTTGCTATGTCCTTCTCGAGCAGGCCCAATCTGAGTCTTACCAGCACAAGGAAAAACTCCTGCTCTTGATGTGATCTGATCTCACAAGCTTGTCTGCGTTTGTACCAGAGTCGTGATAAACAAGTTTGTCAGCTGCTTGTCCAAAAGATGTCAACAATGCCTTGAAAGTCGAATAATTGGGCAATCCTGTGTAAAATTTAAACACCTTGTCATCTGCTTTAAAATTGTCAACGGAAAATGTTCTGGACCTCTTTTGGTTAATAAGTTTATCCTGTAGGAGACGATTTTCACATCTAAGTTGCTCATTCTCTGATCTTAAATGCTCATTTTCCTCTTCCAGTTTCTTTATTTTTTCCACCAGGTCAAAGTTTCCTCCTCTTTCTTCTTCGTAGGAATCTGCTGTAATGTAAACACTTTGATTTTCTATTTCCAAAACGATGCTTGAATCCACGTCTTCCTCTTCGTTGACAAATAACTGTCTTGTGTTCAATGCGACTAGAGCTTCTCGATTCCTTGCCTTATTGGTTGGCCTTTCAATTATTGGCTTGTTGTTCGCCGTTTTTGGCGTTATTATTGCGATATTGTTCATGATTGTCTTTTTGCCACCCGGAAAATGTTCAGAGCAAACCCGGTGTCCTAGAGTTGGTTTAAAATCCTTCCTGCTTATAAAGTGGATCCATCTCTTTCTTAGCTGCTGTTTTTCAGTGCTTTTGCCGGCTGGGAGTCATAAAATGAAAGGTTACTGTTCTTTTTGCTGTTGTTAAAGCAGTTAGGCACACAGCAAGTGAATCCACCAACACCTCCTCTTCTCTTAGTGTTAGGTCTATCAACTTCCCAGGCTCTTATTGACAATTCTTGTGTTACTTCAGCTTCGGCAAAGTCACTAGTGTCCGGGAAAGAGTCTTAAAAAAAACTAGGGCAGTGATTTCCAGTTTCAATAGTATCGTTTGTTGAATTTTGATCCATTTTCAATCGGTTTTTATCCAGGTTTTACGCAGGCAAGAGTCGCTAGGTCAATATGTAAACAAACGTAACAAGGCAACGCGTGACTACAAAACCAACAATGCATTGCGCGCGGCCGCACATATGACGTAATTCGGGGAAAGGACTATTGTAAATCCATCCACCACATTTGATTCGACAGTTACATATCTCAACTTGTTTTGTAATCGTACCATACATTTGTTCTATGGCTCTTTTTTCTACTTTGGAAGGTTTTAGCCCAATTGTGTCAAGAGACTTGTGCACACGTAAGAGCTTGTGCTCCGCTATCAAGCATTATTCTTGCATCCACCCCATTTACCTTTGCTAACACTGATGCATGCAGCGTTGTTGATTCATCCGTTGCAGTCAAACCCTTTTCAATGGCTGGATTGAACTCTGATTTATTTCGCTGGTCTTCTGAGCTACTGTCACAGAGAGACGTGTGATGCCTTCCTCTACATTTGACGCATCCTCTTGATTTGCATTTTGAAGCAACATGTCCTAACCCAGTGCAATTAAAACCCAGGCTATTTTTCTTCAGTATCGCCCTCCGGTGCGCAACATCTAGAATCTTGAAGCAATCTGTACTTCGATGGTTGCACTTGCCACAATAAACACATCCATTTGACTTCTGAGCGCTTCGTTGAAAAGCATTAGCCATCAGCATTTTGTCCCTCCTTTTCCATTCAGGCATTGTTTCTTGATGCTGCTTCCTGTAAACATTATGAATCGGCGATGTAAAATGCACCATTGGCAATGGGTGTCTGTCTACATATTCCCTCAAATTGTCTACTAACTGTTCCAAATCCCATTCTTCCAAATCGTCGTCTTTTTGCACCATTGCTTCTTTAACTGGCCCCAGTTTATCCATCAACGTATAGACATGGCTTTGCACCGTTTCTAGCCTTTTCGTCGTTGCAAGCGTTCGTACGACTCTCGCAAGCTTGTTATAAAATTCATGAGTTTCTCGGATCTGACTGATATTCGTTATAGGCTTCAATCCTTCCAGTTCAAGGGCCTTTCGTACCTTTAGGTCCTTCCCATATGTTGTTTGTAAGATTCCCTTTGCTTTTTCATAACCCTCTTGTGTGTGTGTGGAAGTCCAAGTATGTCGTCCTTTGGCTTACCCTCAACCAATTCAAGAAGGTAATTAAATTTGCTTACTTATGCTATGTTTGAACCATCTACCTCCAGCGAAAATTGGTTCCATCAACGTAGCCAATCCTTATGATCCCCTTTGAATGGCGTTATTGTGTATTTTTCAAGCTTTACCACTTGATTCTTTCTTGCTTCGTCCTCCCTGTTTTGCAGCATGATTTCACGTTCCATTCGTAGTTTTTTCTGCATCCATTCCTCCCCTAGTTGTAGTTGTCTTAGTTTTGCCTTTTCTGTCTCCATTAGCTGTTCTCTTGCCAATTTTGCTTGTTCCTCCATAAAAATCCGTTGTTGGTCTTGTTCCCTTCGCTGTTTTTTCTGTAGCTCTTTTTCCTCAAGGCTGGCTAATTTTACATTTAGCTGTCTCCGCATATCTCGAAACTTGTTGATTTGTTGTTTTTGTTCCTGGCTTCATTCCTTCACTTATTCTAATGACTCTTCCTCTTCCTCAAGCATAGTATCAACAGCTTTTTCTCTCGCGTTGTCCAAATCCTTTATCGTTTCACAGATTTTTTCATATCCAGATGATATATCCTCTTTTTCTCCCGAATGTAAAGTTTCCTCAATATTCTCTAGTTGTATGGATTTCCTCAATGAATCCCGTTCAAACAATTGCTTTGAAGTCATCTTGTTTCTTGATGAATTTTCCAATCCTATCAAGTCCTGGCAGGGTCGCCACTTTTAGTGTGGGGAATTCCTTCTTTAGTCCTGTGCCCAATAGAACTCCCAGTGACACTAAATAAAACTCATATAATTTTGATGTAAATTTCCAAGTCTATTCAAGCTTATTCTACTACAACTACGATCTTGTGCGTATGTATATACGTTGACGATAGAAATTTCTCGAATGCTGAATCATAATTACTAGAATATAAAATTAGCAACGATTACGTAATTAAATAATTTCCAGATCATTCCAGAGCAGCCGGCTAACAATGAGACTGTAATGAAAACGAGGTTATAACAACAACTCCATGCTGATAGGCCTAAGCTAGAATGTTCTCGAATGTCCAATGCAGTAGGTTAGCTAACGATACTAAAATTAAACATTAACGCATTACTAATCGAATTGCAACGATTGTATGAATTGTTCAGAACTATGTGGAATATCTAGAATACAAGGTAAGTTCTATAATTGTTATAGATTTCCCAACATATTATCTCCATACACATTGTAGTAGGCTTGTTTGTAAGTCTTCTTGCTTCTCTGTGCCTCTTGTCAACATTTTGCTTCTTTAGAGCAGACAGCGTACCTGTTCTTATGACAGGAAAGGTTTCAGACCTCTGCTGCCACACCCTTCCTTCACTTTTAGCTGTTTTCAAAGCTTTTCCATATGGGTAGTTAAACCGTTCTGCCTCAATATTCCCTTCAGGTCGTTTAGGAGTATATGTCATTTTATTGATGCCAAGTGCAACTAGGTATCTTTAACAGTCTTCACTATTTAATTAAGGGCCATTGTCCGGTGTGAGCAAAGACCTCGTTTAGCTCTCGTATGAGTGTCGATGTTTAAGTGTATCGTACAACTTTTACCTCCGGACACCTTGAAATTTATCTATAACCACTAGTAGGTGCTCTCCTGGTGGCATACTGGAAAAACCAGACCCTAGGACCCCTATGGCCCCTAGGACCATTAACTACGATGGATCAAAAAGGCCCCTTAACTACTACATGGATTTCTGCTTCCCGAGAGCCATGTCCTACAAGGCTATTATTCTGACGGCTTTGGAAGAATTCCGACGTTGGGGGCCATGCGTTGTCGGAAAGTTTTAGATTGTTTTCTCCAGAAAAGAAGAAAGGGCTTGAAGACGTTTACACAACCCAAAACAGAAGTTATATGTAGTTGTTTAACAAATTTCATACTTTTACAGCTCCCTCCCCCAACACTTTCTCTTAGAACTTGAACGGATTAGAAAATCAATCCTGGAATGATCTATCGCCACGCTTTTGAAAAAATCTTTTTGTGCATGAAAAACTAGAGCTAGAGCCCACCACAAGCCACTGGAGAGCGATGGGTACTACAGCTGCATCCTTCCTGATTCACAGGCACTATCTCAGTGTTTTTTCGATCCGAAACTAGCTAATTGTTATGCAAGCTTTTGTTAATTTCCTAATGTTTGCATACACTAAAGACTGTCTGATGAAAAAGTATGCAGAACATCATGTTTTCACTGTTTTGTGATGTCTTGAAATTTCGTTTAGTTACATCGGGGGTCATTTTAGATGGATCAATTGCGTGTTTAAGAGCAGCTTACTACGAGTATAATCGACGATCTTATTGACTTCGTGATGTTTTGAAAGCTTTGCGGTACAAAACTTTACAATAGCTAGAAAAAGCGGAACTAGTTTTTGCATACTTAATTCGTCCGACACTCCTCAGGGTATGCAAACGTCGGAAAATAACCAAAAGCTGACCCAATAAATAGCCAGATGCGGATCGAAAACCCAAGAGGGTGATAAGCAGAATCACAATTAACTTGGGCATTGCGTCCTTAACAATTTTTACATTTACAATTTACAATTTTGCTCTCTTTCTGCAGACGTTTTGGTCCTTATGCTTTTGGTCCAGATCCACATCTGGCGAATCATTCGGTCAGCTTTTGGTTATTTTCCGACGTTTGCATACTCTGAGGAGTGTCGGACGAAAAAGTATTTTAAGTATGCAAAAACTAGTTCCGCTTTTTCTAACCATTTTGAAGTTTTGAAAGCTTATTATTTTACCTTTTTTGTATTCAAGTTGCCTAATTTCGTTTATGGTTTTGTCCACTGTCGATCCCTTTCCACTTATATATTTATGCATGCATTTGACGGAAAATTAGTCCTTTCTAAAGGTATTATTCCGCCAGGATGAAGTTCATGGTATCTTGAAAAGCTTGCAGCAAAGTACTCGGTTGTTGCATCATTTTTGCGGGCATTCAAAGGTAATTAGAGTTCATCTAACTGCTCTTTTTCCTGCAACAGTTCAACAACATCATTTATTTTCTGTTGTGAGATGTGGCTCACTGTGTGAGACATATTTTATGATGAGCTCTTCAGAAATCCATCTACGAAAATCCATCTGTTTCGAGTTAACGTGTGTAGATATTTATTGAGTGGTAGGAACATTACGAGAGTTAATTCTAGCTTCTCCGTCAAACAAGGATTCCTAGTTGTACCAAGTTTATTTAGTTCTGCAGTTGGTAGTTTTGAAATTAATGAATACTCATTAATCGCAAGGCTCTCTAAGGATTCCTAGTTATACCAAGTTTATTCAGTTATGCAGTTGGTAGTTTTGAAATTAATGAATACTCATTAATCGCAAGGCTCTCTAAGGATTCCTAGTTATACCAAGTTTATTCAGTTATGCAGTTGATGTTGATAAAAACCTTTTTGTCAAGTTCTAATTCTCAAACTTAGTATTCTGTCTTGTTCAATAGCCTCTTATTTGAAAAGGTTGCTCAAGATATGACGCTGACAAGCTTTGTCCCTCTTACCAAAAAGTTTCTTGAGACATTTGTTTTCCGTGTTAAGGTAATTAAAATTTCATTGATTTTAAAAATGTATCGACCTAGTGCTTTTTTATGTACATTAGCCATATTACATAAAAAAAACACAGAAAGCTGCAGATTACTCTTTAGTGTTTTTATGCAGTTTACTGGCTTGTTGAGTGATTTCATTTCATTTCTTCTGGCAATCTCTACATGGAATATTACAGTAACCATTAGATGTGGTATCACTCATCCAGCAGTTTCATTACTGAAACTATTTTGAAAAACATTGTCGAGCAGCAACCAAAGCAAAAGCCTCAAACATGAAGATGAACTTTGCATTATGCAAGGATATAGTAGAGGTTGATTGCGATACACTTCGTTTATATTGTCCACTTTTGAAATATTTCATCAACTTTAAAAGCAAGCCTCTCTTGGCATTTCATTTGCCCGAGACTGAGTTGTTAATTATGGTATTATTCATTGTGAACCGTGCTTTTTCGTTATTTAGCATTGCTTCATTGATACGTCAATATATTACAAGGCAGAATGTTTTTTTTAATATTAGATCAGCAAAATTGAAATGTTGATGTTTTGAATTAGTAGGTATAACAAAACCTTTCTTACAAAGTATTGAGCACCTTTACTATTTTAACCAAGGTTGAGCTTTGAACATTTTAGTTTCCAAGACATTCAATATCTGCTACTCATCCATTCAAAAAAATTTCAGGCTATGCTCGCTGTAAATCAATGTCACTCTGCATTCTGGCTTGGGAATTTGAAGAACAGAGATATTCATGGCAATGAAATTCATTCGCAATCTTCGTTTGAAGAAAATGGCATCGACGATAAGGTTTGCGATAAAATTTTTGGAAAGTTCTCAATGAATGTCTCACACTCAAGTTCTTGAACAGTTGCAACATTTTACTGCAAAGGTCACTTTCCCATTAGTTGCCTATCTTTCGTATTCACTCAACATAATTGTACATATTCGTGAACAATTCGAATCATACGCTGTTTTGGACACCAATTTTAACAAACTAGTGAAAGCAAACCACTGGCGTAGGAAAGAGTAGCCACATTTGCCACTGTTGGAGTAAAAAAATTTCCGCTACACGATACTGTTTAGTTACATGTTTTGGACAAGTGCTTTGCGGTAACCAGATATAGCGGAACCAGTTTTTGCATACTTAAAGTACTTTTTCGTCCTCATTTTCTGCAAACGCTGGAAATTAACAAAAAGCTGACACAATAAATAGCCAGTTGTGGATCGAAAACACTAGAAGGTGATGAGATGAGCGCATTATTGGTTATACTTGACCAATCAACGTCACTTTACACCTAACGTTTAGAAAGCCCAAAGAAAAAGATGAACTCTTTCTGTCTACAAATAATGAGATTTTCCATTGAAATGTAGACAGACTCCAAGAAATTGAAGCACTACGCAAAGATTGAAGGAAAGAATAAGCAGCATAAGGACCAAAACGTGTGCAGAAAGAGAGCAACCGCGCCGAAATTGTAAAAGACGCAAATCCCAAATTAATCGTGATTCGGCTGTAGGGCAACATCTTTTGGAGAATCCAAATTGCGCCAAAACATACAGTGACGACAATTTTCGTATAATTGGGCAAGCTAGGTCGACTTTTCACCTAGGTGTTTTTAATAAATGAAGCTATTTGTTTTGGCTGATGAATAGCTTGAGTCAGTCCATGATCAGCTCTACGTGCCGCCATCCAAAACCATTAGGGACACCTACTCCAATATTAATTATGCATGTAACTCTATCATTAAGCAAGAAGAAAAACAAATCAGTGCGCGAAAGCATGTACTACAGTGCTATTTTAAAGGCGCTAGCATGAATGGAAAGTCCCAACTCCCTTATAATCTCTTATGAATGGAAAGGACTGGCAAATTACTTTTGGAATTTTTTTGGGTTTCCTTTGTGTTTTGGTGCAATCGACGGAAAAATTGCCCTAACGTCTGCTCACCCACCCAAGTCTGGTAGTGTATTTTCCAATTTGGGCACTTTCAGTGTCGTTTTAATGGCAGTTGCAGATGCCAGCTACTTCGGATGGCACAATGACTCTAGTGTTATCAATAACTCAAACTATTTAAAAAGCACTAAGTAACGGGTATTGCTTCCCTGGCGAAGACTGTCTTCAAAACACAGTCAGTAATGCAAAATACAGTTTTGTTGGAAATAAGCATGAAGCATCCTTATCCGGGAAGGAATTCAAGAGTAGTTGAAAATGATTTTGGTATGCTCTCTGCCCGATTGAGAATTTCAAAGTCTCGAATCCAGGCACAGCCACAAAAAAGCCAATAGCATTTTGGCAGCTATTGCCCTTCATAATTAGAAGAAGAACATGGGAACATGGCTATTGGTTAACAGTTGATATTTGTTTTGCTTATATTTTTATTTGCAAGCTTTTTTTCATTCTCCACATTCTACAGATGTTTTTGCATCTACAGACGTTTCTGTATATACAGACGTTTCTGCATTTACAGACGTTTTTGCATCTACAGACGTTTCTGCATATACAGACGTTTCTGCATTTACAGACGTTTTTGCATCTACAGACGTTTTTGCATCTAAAGACGTTCTGCATCTACAGACGTTTTTGCATCTACCTGCGTTTCTGCATATACAGACGTTTCTGCATCTACAGACGTTTCTGCATCTACTGGCGTTTTTGCATCTAAAGACGTTCTGCATCTACAGACGTTTTTGCATCTACCTGCGTTTCTGCATATACAGACGTTTTTGCATCTATAGACGTTTCTGCATCTACAGACGTTTTTGCATCTAAAGACGTTCTGCATCTACAGACGTTTTTGCATCTATAGACGTTTTTGCATCTTCAGACGTTTTTGCATCTACAGACGTTTTTGCATCTACAGACGTTTTTGCATCTACTGGCGTTTCTGCATCTACAGACGTTTTTGCATCTACAGACGTTTCTGCATCTACAGACGTTTTTGCATCTAAAGACGTTCTGCATCTACAGACGTTTTTGCATCTATAGACGTTTTTGCATCTTCAGACGTTTTTGCATCTACAGACGTTTTTGCATCTAGACGTTTCTGCATCTACTGGCGTTTCTGCATCTACAGACGTTTTTGCATTTACAGACGTTTTTGCATCTACAGACGTTTCTGCATCTACAGACGTTTTTGCATCTTCAGACGTTTTTGCATCTACAGACGTTTTTGCATCTACAGACGTTTCTGCATCTACTGGCGTTTCTGCATCTACAGACGTTTCTGCATATACAGACGTTTCTGCATATACAGACGTTTCTGCATTTACAGACGTTTTTGCATCTACAGACGTTTCTGCATCTACAGACGTTTTTGCATCTAAAGACGTTCTGCATCTACAGACGTTTTTGCATCTACCTGCGTTTCTGCATATACAGACGTTTTTGCATCTATAGACGTTTCTGCATCTACTGGCGTTTCTGCATCTACAGACGTTTTTGCATCTACAGACGTTTCTGCATCTACAGACGTTTTTGCATCTAAAGACGTTCTGCATCTACAGACGTTTTTGCATCTATAGACGTTTCTGCATCTACAGACGTTTCTGCATCTACAGACGTTTCTGCATCTACAGACGTTTTTGCATCTTCAGACGTTTTTGCATTTACAGACGGTTTTGCATCTACAGACGTTTTTGCATCTTCAGACGTTTTTGCATCTACAGACGTTTTTGCATCTACAGACGTTTCTGCATCTACTGGCGTTTCTGCATCTACAGACGTTTTTGCATTTACAGACGTTTTTGCATCTACAGACGTTTCTGCATCTACAGACGTTTTTGCATCTTCAGACGTTTTTGCATCTACAGACGTTTTTGCATCTACAGACGTTTCTGCATCTACTGGCGTTTCTGCATCTACAGACGTTTTTGCATCTACAGACGTTTCTGCATATACAGACGTTTCTGCATTTACAGACGTTTTTGCATCTACAGACGTTTCTGCATCTACAGACGTTTTTGCATCTAAAGACGTTCTGCATCTACAGACGTTTTTGCATCTACCTGCGTTTCTGCATATACAGACGTTTTTGCATCTATAGACGTTTCTGCATCTACTGGCGTTTCTGCATCTACAGACGTTTTTGCATCTACAGACGTTTCTGCATCTACAGACGTTTTTGCATCTAAAGACGTTCTGCATCTACAGACGTTTTTGCATCTATAGACGTTTCTGCATCTACAGACGTTTCTGCATCTACAGACGTTTCTGCATCTACAGACGTTTTTGCATCTTCAGACGTTTTTGCATTTACAGACGGTTTTGCATCTACAGACGTTTTTGCATCTTCAGACGTTTTTGCATCTACAGACGTTTTTGCATCTACAGACGTTTCTGCATCTACTGGCGTTTCTGCATCTACAGACGTTTTTGCATTTACAGACGTTTTTGCATCTACAGACGTTTCTGCATCTACAGACGTTTTTGCATCTTCAGACGTTTTTGCATCTACAGACGTTTTTGCATCTACAGACGTTTCTGCATCTACTGGCGTTTCTGCATCTACAGACGTTTTTGCATCTACAGACGTTTCTGCATATACACACGTTTCTGCATCTACAGACGTTTTTGCATCTACAGACGTTTTTGCATCTATAGACGTTTCTGCATCTACCTGCGTTTCTGCATATACAGACGTTTTTGCATCTACAGACGTTTTTGCATCTACAGACGTTTTTGCATCTATAGACGTTTCTGCATCTATAGACGTTTCTGCATCTACCTGCGTTTCTGCATATACAGACGTTTTTGCATCTACAGACGTTTCTGCATCTACAGACGTTTTTGCATCTACAGACGTTTTTGCATCTATAGACGTTTCTGCATCTACCTGCGTTTCTGCATATACAGACGTTTTTGCATCTACAGACGTTTTTGCATCTACAGACGTTTTTGCATCTATAGACGTTTCTGCATCTACCGGCGTTTCTGCATCTACAGACGTTTTTGCATCTACAGACGTTTCTGCATCTACAGACGTTTTTGCATCTTCAGACGTTTTTGCATTTACAGACGGTTTTGCATCTTCAGACGTTTTTGCATCTTCAGACGTTTTTGCATCTACAGACGTTTTTGCATCTACAGACGTTTCTGCATCTACTGGCGTTTCTGCATCTACAGACGTTTTTGCATCTACAGACGTTTCTGCATATACACACGTTTCTGCATCTACAGACGTTTTTGCATCTACAGACGTTTTTGCATCTATAGACGTTTCTGCATCTACCTGCGTTTCTGCATATACAGACGTTTTTGCATCTACAGACGTTTTTGCATCTACAGACGTTTTTGCATCTATAGACGTTTCTGCATCTACCGGCGTTTCTGCATCTACAGACGTTTTTGCATCTACAGACGTTTCTGCATATACAGACGTTTCTGCATCTACAGACGTTTTTGCATCTACAGACGTTTCTGCATATACAGACGTTTTTGCATCTACAGACGTTTTTGCATCTATAGACGTTTTGCATCTACAGAAGTTATCGATCTATATTTGTTATCGATCTATATTTTGTTTCCTGTGCGATAGTTTTGATAAAAGACAAGTAAAGAGTATTTGATCAAGAATGTTTACTGTTAATAAGACAAAGAGATATAAGAGAACATAACTATAGGCTATATTCACTTAAATGGCCTGAACACGAAACTGAGATAACGTAATTTAGAACTCTATTTTTCCGAATAATTTTTCTGCGCATACTACGTGGTTACTACATCATTCCACGTTTAATTTTTTTTGCTTGTATACTGTTTACATAGTGTCCATTGGTATTGGTTCACCATAACGTAATGTTGCATAACGTTGCTCTCTGAATGGCCTTTACCGCTCTTGGAGCCTCACAAACGTATACAGTTCGATTTGATTGATTGACATCTTCGGGATATCTGAGCTTGTTTCTCATATATAGTTTCTGATAGTTCTGCAGTTATCTACGTTCCTTCGCGTTCACGTTCTAAACCCTTCCGGTTTACGATTTTAGTCATTGATTTGTCCCATTTTTGTTGGCGGAGAAGAAAAGCATCTCCAACTTGAATCTTGTTTTTATATTTGTTTGCATATGTTTCTTGTATTGAATGATGTGAACATCTTTTATAAGAAACCTAGCTTTGGTCCTCTGGGGTTTACCTTAATATTTAGACAATGCTGCCAAAAGTGCAATATAGATGCAGATTATACCTATGTTGGGAATGTGTATGAATAAAGGAAAGGCGCAAACCGGGTACAGACGAAAAACAAGACATTTTTCGAAGCAGAATAGAGACAGGGGTCAAGATGTCAGTTTCAACGATTACGATTAAAAAGTTGCGATTACGATAAAAAAAGGTTGCGATTATGATCCGTAGCAGTTGCACTTCGGTTTTCCAAGTGATTACACGACTTCGGATTGACTTTTGCTTCGCTGTTACACGATTACGGATTGCTATGTGCTGCGCAGAAAAAAACCTCTCTTTCGTGAAGTGGCGGAGGAGCTCTCTCTGTTGATAAGGCGTTTGGCGCCAACAATTTTCTTCGTGCCATATAGTTGTGAGTAATGAGATCAAATAACATGCTTTTCTGCTGCAATAAAGTGGCAAAACCCGTAAGCATGCCAAGAAAAATTTTGATTAACAATTTTATGTCAGCCATGTTTATGCTGGGTATTTCCTTCTACAAAAGCGCGCACATTTTGCACATAACAGAGGAAACGTGATCTTGAACGAGGTTTCGGAGTGTAGAATCATTTCGGATTCAGTGTTTACACGAGAAGGAATGCGAAGCGAAGTACTTCGGATTAATTTTCACTTCACCCCTTCAGAGCGGAGTGACTTTCGCTCCGGTTACGCCCTAAGTACTTCGGATTGCCTCAGCGTCGTTTAACTGAAACCCCTATCCGAAGTGAAAAGCAATCCGAAGTGAAATCAATCCGACGTCGTGTAACTCGGGCCTTAATTTCTTTCATCAGTCTCAAATTCAAATGTTGGGATAGGGCAGAGACGATAAGAAAGGTCATAGCGTTTCCCTCTGGCGAAGGTGGAGAAGCAGGGTCTCAAAGTATTTTTGGAAATTGCATCACAGAAGACGTGGCTTACACGAGAAAAGCCTGAACGAAAGAAATTATTGGATTCTTACAGGCATGACAGATATATTTATAAATCGAAAAACCCAAGTCCCTGAACAAGTTGAATTATCGAGAAAGTGACCTAAGAATTTTCCACCAGCACAGCGTATTTACATGAGCCCGTATTTACATGAGCCCATCGCCACCCAAGTTTGGTAAAGGCCAGTGTCTCGCAGGCTTTTCTCATACTTTCTATCAATGGAATCGAGTTTATACTAAGCTAGTCAAGTTTGTATCCATTAATGAACCCTGAAAATTAAGGGTATGAAAAGTAAAGACCAAAGACGGTTTCCGGTCTTAAACTGGAAAGGACTAGGTTAGATGTTCACACAAAGGTCGAAGGACGTCATTGAAGTACACGACGCGACAAAAAGAGGCATGACAGTTTTGCAAAAACAAAACGAAAATTATGGAGACGAGAAAGTAGTATAAGGGTTAATGACCCTAACCTCATATTTACTATATACACCCTAACCACAAATATCCCATTATTGTCGCATTTGAGCAAGGCAAAGTTTTTTTGGCTATCCAGGACGTACTCTGTGAAATTGTTTTCGTTAAATCTAAAAGACAAGTAAATTTCATAAAAAGATGACGTAAATTTCAATGTCGTAAAGAATGAGCTTAACTGAAAGTAAGTTGAAAAGCAAAGTCAGCCAAGGTTGGCTTTCAAACCACGTGCTTGCACTGAAGATGCGAAATCACACACTGCCATTTCGTTTTTGTTATGTGGACGTGGATGATGCAGACCTATAATCCTCACTTCGAGCTTCTCTCCAATTTTCAAATGCCCCAATAGTTGGGGAAAAATATCAAGTCGACTCATATTTCTTTGTTTACTTTTCAATTCCACAGTCATAACGTAATGCCAGTTTGACTTAGCTCCAAACGGATTATTTGAAAAAACGATACAATAATCAAAAAGCCAACAGAATTCTAAATGTTCTAAGTATTTCTTCATTATTGTTTTCTTTTTTCTCTTGCAATGTTGATTTATGCCGTTTCCTTTAAATTTCAGAAAGAATGATGGGTAGCCTTTGCTCTTTCTTCTAGAAGTTTGTTTTTGAATGTCGTGCAGGTTTTTTAAATAGGATGTGAGCATATTATACTCTTGAGTGATTGCAGTGGCTATTGCAAGGCCTGAGTCGAGTTTGCTATATATGAACGATGTTCTGGTCGGGAGGCTGTGAGAGATCCCGCATCTATCTCTTATGAAACTTTTCGAATGAACTTTTACTGTACCGAAGCTATTTGTCTAGTGGTTAGTTATTTATAGCGTGCAGCAACTGCATTTTGTGTCCAAAAAGGTTGTGACAGGAAGTTCTCAACGGTTCTTCTCCTAATTAAAAGCAGATGGATCTCCAATATAGCAAGTAGATAGCTGCCCGAAAAAAGAGATTTTTTCCAAAAGACATCAGTAATATACTGAAGAAACAATCAAAATTGACGACAAAAAGCTATAGTGCAAATACTATATTTTTTCCTAGGTTACTACTGCAGAGGAAGAACTCTACAACACCTTGGAAGTGGATGGACACGATTAATCGTGAATTGAAAAGTTTTAAAGTTAAGATCGATGTTCTGGTTATAGCCCTTTAGCTCTTAGATATTGCACTTCTGCAAAAATTGTAAAGTGGATACGACGATGTATTATAGGTCATGACTCACTGCGTAGAAATGAATTGTGCTTCGTTATCTCACAATTTTATTAATTGTAATTTAATGAACTTTTAATTGCGCGCGCTTTAGCATCGCCCTAATTACATTGCGTGTTGCTGCCAATACGATCCCGTTCAATGTCTCTTGCGTTTTGCAAAGCGTAGTAAAGATTGATTGATATGAAACATGGAAGCAGTCTATTAGAAAATTCCCTGCAGTTTACCTTCAGTTTGATATTACAATCAGGATGAATCAACATATTTTTGTGTGGTCTCTCGCATCGTTCTCTTACAAAACGCCGACTGGTGACGGGTCTGCTTCGTACGTTGCCACAATCTTATTACAGCGTTCTGGAGTGGCAGTTTCGAAACTTCTGCTGCGGGTAATGAGTGTAATGAAGTTGCGAGTTTGCTTGAATTGTTTCCCTTTGTACAACAATTTGTGGCCAGATACTTTCAAGAACTTGCCGGCGATGACAGAAATGCCTCCCTGCGTTTGATCCACATCCCTTTCTCGTTGTTAACCTCTAAATCAGTGCATAATACACCACCCTTCTGCCTGGATTTTCCATTCAAGCTTTCATTTATGTCAAAAGTCTCATATTTAGCTGCGTATTGATAACCCGTAAAATACAAAATCCCTTTCGTCAAATCCAGGACTCCATTACCACTCATTCAATGCTCAATCTCCAATTAATTGAAAAAAATTAGAGGCTTATGCTCCTGGTTTAATAATCAATCTTTTTCATGCATTTAATCGCGTACCGCCCCCAATGACAAGGGAGATCAGTCCCATGCATCTCAAGGTATGTCACTCCTCAGTAAAGGACTATATCAGACATAAATCTGGAAGCGGGCAACACTCAAGTGACAAGCAAGATCTACTCCATGCAAATCAAAGCATGCTATTGTCAGCGAAGAACTAAATCAGTGTTTTGCATCTGAAAGCACATGAATCCAAGGAAGGGGAAAGCTCAAAGAAAAGCAATATCTACTCATTGCAAATCAAAGCGTGCTACTGTCAGTGAAGAACCAAATCAGTGTTTTGCATCTGAAAGCACATGAATCCAAAGAAGGGGAAAGCTCAAGTGACAAGCAAGATCTACTCCATGCAATTCAAAGCGTGGTACTGTCAGTGGAGAACTAAATCAGTGTTTTGCATCTGAAAGCACATGAATCCAAAGAAGGGGAAAGCTCAAGTGACAAGCAAGATCTACTCCATGCAAATCAAAGCGTGCTACTGTCAGTGAAGAACTAAATCAGTGTTTTGCATCTGAAAGCACATGATACCAAAGAAGGGAAAAGCTCAAATGACAAGCAAGATCTACTTCATGCAAATCAAAGCGTGCTACTGTCAGTGAAGACCTAAATCAGTGTTTTGCATCTGAAAGCACATAATACCAAAGAAGGGAAAAGCTCAAATGACAAGCAAGATCTACTCCATGCAAATCAAAGCGTGCTACTGTCAGTGAAGAAGTAAATCAGTGTTTTGCATCTGAAAGCACATGAATCCAAAGAAGGGGAAAGCTCAAGTGACAAGCAAGATCGACTCATTGCAAATCAAAGCGTGCTACTGTCAGTGAAGAACCAAATCAGTGTTTTGCATCTGAAAGCACATGAATCCAAAGAAGGGGAAAGCTCAAGTGACAAGCAAGATCTACTCCATGCAATTCAAAGCGTGGTACTGTCAGTGAAGAACCAAATCAGTGTTTTGCATCTGAAAGCACATGATACCAAAGAAGGGAAAAGCTCAAATGACAAGCAAGATCTACTCCATGCAAATCAAAGCGTGCTACTGTCAGTGAAGAACTAAATCAGTGTTTTGCATCTGAAAGCACATAATACCAAAGAAGGGAAAAGCTCAAATGACAAGCAAGATCTACTCCATGCAAATCAAAGCGTGCTACTGTCAGTGAAGACCTAAATCAGTGTTTTGCATCTGAAAGCACATCAGTGTATTTCATCCAAATGCACATGAATCCAAAGAAGGGGAAAGCTCAAGTGACAAGCAAGATCTACTCCATGCAAATCAAAGCGTGCTACTGTCAGTGAAGAACCAAATCAGTGTTTTGCATCTGAAAGCACATGAATCCAAAGAAGGGGAAAGCTCAAAGAAAAGCAAGATCTACTCCATGCAAATCAAAGCGTGCTACTGTCAGTGAAGAACTAAATCAGTGTTTTGCATCTGAAAGCACATAATACCAAAGAAGGGAAAAGCTCAAATGACAAGCAAGATCTACTCCATGCAAATCAAAGCGTGCTACTGTCAGTGAAGACCTAAATCAGTGTTTTGCATCTGAAAGCACATGAATCCAAAGAAGGGGAAAGCTCAATTGACAAGCAAGATCTACTCCATGCAAATCAAAGTGTGCTACAATCAATGAAGAACTAAATCAGTGTTTTGCATCTGAAAGCACATCAGTGTATTCCATCTAAATGCACATGAATCCAAAGAAGGGGAAAGCTCAAATGACAAGCAAGATCTACTCCATGCAAATCAAAGCGTGCTACTGTCAGTGAAGAAGTAAATCAGTGTTTTGCATCTGAAAGCATATGAATCCAAAGAAGGGGAAAGCTCAAAGAAAAGCAAGATCTACTCCATGCAAATCAAAGCATGCTATTGTCAGTGAAGAACTAAAGCTATGTTTTCCATCTGAAAGAACATGAATCCAAAGAAGGGGAAAGCTCAAGTGACAAGCAAGATCTACTCCACGCAAATCAAAGCGTGCTACTGTCAGTGAAGCACTAAATCAGTGTTTTGGATCTGAAAGCACATCAGTGTATTCCATCTAAATGCACATAAATCCAAAGAAGGGGAAAGCTCAAATGACAAGCAAGATCTACTCCATGCAAATCAAAGCGTGCTACTGTCACTGAACAACCAAATCAGTGTTTTGCATCTGAAAGCACATTAATCCAAAGAAGGGGAAAGCTCAAATGACAAACAAGATCTACTCCATGCAAATCAAAGCGTGCTACTGTCAGTGAAGAACTAAATCAGTGTTTTGGATCTGACATCAGTGTATTCCATCTAAATGCACATGAATCCAAAGAAGGGGAAAGCTCAAATGACAAGCAAGATCTACTCCATGCAAATCAAAGCGTGCTACTGTCAGTGAAGAACTAAATCAGTGTTTTGCATCTGAAAGCACATTAATCCAAAAAAGGGAGAAGCTCAAATGACAAGCAAGATCTACTCCATGCAAATCAAAGCGTGCTACTGTCAGTGAAGACCTAAATCAGTGTTTTGCATCTGAAAGCACATGAATCCAAAGAAGGGGAAAGCTCAAAGAAAAGCAAGATCTACTCCATGCAAATCAAAGCGTGCTACTGTCAGTGAAGAACTAAATCAGTGTTTTGCATCTGAAAGCACATGAATCCAAAGAAGGGGAAAGCTCAAGACAAGCAAGATCTACTCCATGCAAATCAAAGCGTGCTACTGTCAGTGAAGAACTAAATCAGTGTTTTGCATCTGAAAGCACATGAATCCAAAGAAGGGGAAAGCTCAAGTGACAAGCAAGATCTACTCCATGCAAATCAAAGCGTGCTACTGTCAGTGAAGAACTAAATCAGTGTTTTGCATCTGAAAGCACATGAATCCAAAGAAGGGGAAAGCTCAAGTGACAAGCAAGATCTACTCCATGCAAATCAAAGCGTGCTACTGTCAGTGAAGAACTAAATCAGTGTTTTGCATCTGAAAGCACATGAATCCAAAGAAGGGGAAAGCTCAAGACAAGCAAGATCTACTCCATGCAAATCAAAGCGTGCTACTGTCAGTGAAGAACTAAATCAGTGTTTTGCATCTGAAAGCACATGAATCCAAAGAAGGGGAAAGCTCAAATGACAAGCAAGATCTACTCCATGCAAATCAAAGCGTGCTACTGTCAGTGAAGAACTAAATCAGTGTTTTGCATCTGAAAGCACATGAATCCAAAGAAGGGGAAAGCTCAAGACAAGCAAGATCTACTCCATGCAAATCAAAGCGTGCTACTGTCAGTGAAGAACTAAATCAGTGTTTTGCATCTGAAAGCACATGAATCCAAAGAAGGGGAAAGCTCAAGTGACAAGCAAGATCTACTCCATGCAAATCAAAGCGTGCTACTGTCAGTGAAGAACTAAATCAGTGTTTTGCATCTGAAAGCACATGAATCCAAAGAAGGGGAAAGCTCAAATGACAAGCAAGATCTACTCCATGCAAATCAAAGCGTGCTACTGTCAGTGAAGAACTAAATCAGTGTTTTGCATCTGAAAGCACATGAATCCAAAGAAGGGGAAAGCTCAAATGACAAGCAAGATCTACTCCATGCAAATCAAAGCGTGCTACTGTCAGTGAAGAACTAAATCAGTGTTTTGCATCTGAAAGCACATGAATCCAAAGAAGGGGAAAGCTCAAGTGACAAGCAAGATCTACTCCATGCAAATCAAAGCGTGCTACTGTCAGTGAAGAACTAAATCAGTGTTTTGCATCTGAAAGCACATGAATCCAAAGAAGGGGAAAGCTCAAATGACAAGCAAGATCTACTCCATGCAAATCAAAGCGTGCTACTGTCAGTGAAGAACTAAATCAGTGTTTTGCATCTGAAAGCACATGAATCCAAAGAAGGGGAAAGCTCAAATGACAAGCAAGATCTACTCCATGCAAATCAAAGCGTGCTACTGTCAGTGAAGAACTAAATCAGTGTTTTGCATCTGAAAGCACATGAATCCAAAGAAGGGGAAAGCTCAAAGACAAGCAAGATCTACTCCATGCAAATCAAAGCGTGCTACTGTCAGTGAAGAACTAAATCAGTGTTTTGCATCTGAAAGCACATGAATCCAAAGAAGGGGAAAGCTCAAGAAAAGCAAGATCTACTCCATGCAAATCAAAGCGTGCTACTGTCAGTGAAGAACTAAATCAGTGTTTTGCATCTGAAAGCACATGAATCCAAAGAAGGGGAAAGCTCAAGTGACAAGCAAGATCTACTCCATGCAAATCAAAGCGTGCTACTGTCAGTGAAGAACTAAATCAGTGTTTTGCATCTGAAAGCACATGAATCCAAAGAAGGGGAAAGCTCAAGTGACAAGCAAGATCTACTCCATGCAAATCAAAGCGTGCTACTGTCAGTGAAGAAGTAAATCAGTGTTTTGCATCTGAAAGCACATGAATCCAAAGAAGGGGAAAGCTCAAATGACAAGCAAGATCTACTCCATGCAAATCAAAGCGTGCTACTGTCAGTGAAGAACTAAATCAGTGTTTTGCATCTGAAAGCACATTAATCCAAAGAAGGGGAAAGCTCAAGTGACAAGCAAGATCTACTCCATGCAAATCAAAGCGTGCTACTGTCAGTGAAGAACTAAATCAGTGTTTTGCATCTGAAAGCACATGAATCCAAAGAAGGGGAAAGCTCAAATGACAAGCAAGATCTACTCCATGCAAATCAAAGCGTGCTACTGTCAGTGAAGAACTAAATCAGTGTTTTGCATCTGAAAGCACATGAATCCAAAGAAGGGGAAAGCTCAAGTGACAAGCAAGATCTACTCCATGCAAATCAAAGCGTGCTACTGTCAGTGAAGAACTAAATCAGTGTTTTGCATCTGAAAGCACATGAATCCAAAGAAGGGGAAAGCTCAAGTGACAAGCAAGATCTACTCCATGCAAATCAAAGCGTGCTACTGTCAGTGAAGAACTAAATCAGTGTTTTGCATCTGAAAGCACATGAATCCAAAGAAGGGGAAAGCTCAAGTGACAAGCAAGATCTACTCCATGCAAATCAAAGCGTGCTACTGTCAGTGAAGAACTAAATCAGTGTTTTGCATCTGAAAGCACATGAATCCAAAGAAGGGGAAAGCTCAAATGACAAGCAAGATCTACTCCATGCAAATCAAAGCGTGCTACTGTCAGTGAAGAACTAAATCAGTGTTTTGCATCTGAAGCACATTGAATCAGCACATGAATCCAAAGAAGGGGAAAGCTCAAATGACAAGCAAGATCTACTCCATGCAAATCAAAGCGTGCTACTGTCAGTGAAGAACTAAATCAGTGTTTTGCATCTGAAAGCACATGAATCCAAAGAAGGGGAAAGCTCAAGACAAGCAAGATCTACTCCATGCAAATCAAAGCGTGCTACTGTCAGTGAAGAACTAAATGTGTTTTGCATCTGAAAGCACATGAATCCAAAGAAGGGGAAAGCTCAAATGACAAGCAAGATCTACTCCATGCAAATCAAAGCGTGCTACTGTCAGTGAAGAACTAAATCAGTGTTTTGCATCTGAAAGCACATGAATCCAAAGAAGGGGAAAGCTCAAATGACAAGCAAGATCTACTCCATGCAAATCAAAGCGTGCTACTGTCAGTGAAGAAGTAAATCAGTGTTTTGCATCTGAAAGCACATGAATCCAAAGAAGGGGAAAGCTCAAGATGACAAGCAAGATCTACTCCATGCAAATCAAAGCGTGCTACTGTCAGTGAAGAACTAAATCAGTGTTTTGCATCTGAAAGCACATGAATCCAAAGAAGGGGAAAGCTCAAGTGACAAGCAAGATCTACTCCATGCAAATCAAAGCGTGCTACTGTCAGTGAAGAATAAATCAGTGTTTTGCATCTGAAAGCACATGAATCCAAAGAAGGGGAAAGCTCAAGTGACAAGCAAGATCTACTCCATGCAAATCAAAGCGTGCTACTGTCAGTGAAGAACTAAATCAGTGTTTTGCATCTGAAAGCACATGAATCCAAAGAAGGGGAAAGCTCAAGTGACAAGCAAGATCTACTCCATGCAAATCAAAGCGTGCTACTGTCAGTGAAGAACTAAATCAGTGTTTTGCATCTGAAAGCACATGAATCCAAAGAAGGGGAAAGCTCAAATGACAAGCAAGATCTACTCCATGCAAATCAAAGCGTGCTACTGTCAGTGAAGAACTAAATCAGTGTTTTGCATCTGAAAGCACATTAATCCAAAGAAGGGGAAAGCTCAAGTGACAAGCAAGATCTACTCCATGCAAATCAAAGCGTGCTACTGTCAGTGAAGAACTAAATCAGTGTTTTGCATCTGAAAGCACATGAATCCAAAGAAGGGGAAAGCTCAAGACAAGCAAGATCTACTCCATGCAAATCAAAGCGTGCTACTGTCAGTGAAGAACTAAATCAGTGTTTTGCATCTGAAAGCACATGAATCCAAAGAAGGGGAAAGCTCAAGACAAGCAAGATCTACTCCATGCAAATCAAAGCGTGCTACTGTCAGTGAAGAACTAAATCAGTGTTTTGCATCTGAAAGCACATGAATCCAAAGAAGGGGAAAGCTCAAGTGACAAGCAAGATCTACTCCATGCAAATCAAAGCGTGCTACTGTCAGAAGAACTAAATCAGTGTTTTGCATCTGAAAGCACATGAATCCAAAGAAGGGGAAAGCTCAAGTGACAAGCAAGATCTACTCCATGCAAATCAAAGCGTGCTACTGTCAGTGAAGAACTAAATCAGTGTTTTGCATCTGAAAGCACATCATGAATCCAAAGCACATGAATCCAAAGAAGGGGAAAGCTCAAATGACAAGCAAGATCTACTCCATGCAAATCAAAGCGTGCTACTGTCAGTGAAGAACTAAATCAGTGTTTTGCATCTGAAAGCACATGAATCCAAAGAAGGGGAAAGCTCAAGTGACAAGCAAGATCTACTCCATGCAAATCAAAGCGTGCTACTGTCAGTGAAGAACTAAATCAGTGTTTTGCATCTGAAAGCACATGAATCCAAAGAAGGGGAAAGCTCAAAGAAAGCAAGATCTACTCCATGCAAATCAAAGCGTGCTACTGTCAGTGAAGAACTAAATCAGTGTTTTTGCATCTGAAAGCACATTAATCCAAAGAAGGGGAAAGCTCAAACAAGCAAGAGCAAGATCTACTCCATGCAAATCAAAGCGTGCTACTGTCAGTGAAGAACTAAATCAGTGTTTTGCATCTGAAAGCACATGAATCCAAAAAAAGGGGAAAGCTCAATGACAAGCAAGATCTACTCCATGCAAATCAAAGCGTGCTACTGTCAGTGAAGAACTAAATCAGTGTTTTGCATCTGAAAGCACATGAATCCAAAGAAGGGGAAAGCTCAAGTGACAAGCAAGATCTACTCCATGCAAATCAAAGCGTGCTACTGTCAGTGAAGACTAAATCAGTGTTTTGCATCTGAAAGCACATGAATCCAAAGAAGGGGAAAGCTCAAAGACAAGCAAGATCTACTCCATGCAAATCAAAGCGTGCTACTGTCAGTGAAGAACTAAATCAGTGTTTTGCATCTGAAAGCACATGAATCCAAAGAAGGGGAAAGCTCAAGTGACAAGCAAGATCTACTCCATGCAAATCAAAGCGTGCTACTGTCAGTGAAGAACTAAATCAGTGTTTTGCATCTGAAAGCACATGAACATCAAAGCACAGAATCCAAAGAAGGGGAAAGCTCAAATGACAAGCAAGATCTACTCCATGCAAATCAAAGCGTGCTACTGTCAGTGAAGGAACTAAATCAGTGTTTTGCATCTGAAAGCACATGAATCCAAAGAAGGGGAAAGCTCAAATGACAAGCAAGATCTACTCCATGCAAATCAAAGCGTGCTACTGTCAGTGAAGAACTAAATCAGTGTTTTGCATCTGAAAGCACATGAATCCAAAGAAGGGGAAAGCTCAATGACAAGCAAGATCTACTCCATGCAAATCAAAGCGTGCTACTGTCAGTGAAGAACTAAATCAGTGTTTTGCATCTGAAAGCACATGAATCCAAAGAAGGGGAAAGCTCAAATGACAAGCAAGATCTACTCCATGCAAATCAAAGCGTGCTACTGTCAGTGAAGAACTAAATCAGTGTTTTGCATCTGAAAGCACATGAATCCAAAGAAGGGGAAAGCTCAAATGACAAGCAAGATCTACTCCATGCAAATCAAAGCGTGCTACTGTCAGTGAAGAACTAAATCAGTGTTTTGCATCTGAAAGCACATAATCCAAAGAAGGGGAAAGCTCAATGACAAGCAAGATCTACTCCATGCAAATCAAAGCGTGCTACTGTCAGTGAAGAACTAAATCAGTGTTTTGCATCTGAAAGCACATGAATCCAAAGAAGGGGAAAGCTCAATGACAAGCAAGATCTACTCCATGCAAATCAAAGCGTGCTACTGTCAGTGAAGAACTAAATCAGTGTTTTGCATCTGAAAGCACATGAATCCAAAGAAGGGGAAAGCTCAAATGACAAGCAAGATCTACTCCATGCAAATCAAAGCGTGCTACTGTCAGTGAAGAACTAAATCAGTGTTTTGCATCTGATCAAAGCACATGAATCCAAAGAAGGGGAAAGCTCAATGACAAGCAAGATCTACTCCATGCAAATCAAAGCGTGCTACTGTCAGTGAAGAACTAAATCAGTGTTTTGCATCTGAAAGCACATGAATCCAAAGAAGGGGAAAGCTCAAAGACAAGCAAGATCTACTCCATGCAAATCAAAGCGTGCTACTGTCAGTGAAGAACTAAATCAGTGTTTTGCATCTGAAAGCACATGAATCCAAAGAAGGGGAAAGCTCAATGACAAGCAAGATCTACTCCATGCAAATCAAAGCGTGCTACTGTCAGTGAAGAACTAAATCAGTGTTTTGCATCTGAAAGCACATGAATCCAAAGAAGGGGAAAGCTCAATGACAAGCAAGATCTACTCCATGCAAATCAAAGCGTGCTACTGTCAGTGAAGAACTAAATCAGTGTTTTGCATCTGAAAGCACATGAATCCAAAGAAGGGGAAAGCTCAATGACAAGCAAGATCTACTCCATGCAAATCAAAGCGTGCTACTGTCAGTGAAGAACTAAATCAGTGTTTTGCATCTGAAAGCACATGAATCCAAAGAAGGGGAAAGCTCAATGACAAGCAAGATCTACTCCATGCAAATCAAAGCGTGCTACTGTCAGTGAAGAACTAAATCAGTGTTTTGCATCTGAAAGCACATAATCCAAAGAAGGGGAAAGCTCAAGTGACAAGCAAGATCTACTCCATGCAAATCAAAGCGTGCTACTGTCAGTGAAGAACTAAATCAGTGTTTTGCATCTGAAAGCACATGAATCCAAAGAAGGGGAAAGCTCAAGTGACAAGCAAGATCTACTCCATGCAAATCAAAGCGTGCTACTGTCAGTGAAGAACTAAATCAGTGTTTTGCATCTGAAAGCACATGAATCCAAAGAAGGGGAAAGCTCAAATGACAAGCAAGATCTACTCCATGCAAATCAAAGCGTGCTACTGTCAGTGAAGAACTAAATCAGTGTTTTGCATCTGAAAGCACATAATCCAAAGAAGGGGAAAGCTCAAATGACAAGCAAGATCTACTCCATGCAAATCAAAGCGTGCTACTGTCAGTGAAGAACTAAATCAGTGTTTTGCATCTGAAAGCACATGAATCCAAAGAAGGGGAAAGCTCAAATGACAAGCAAGATCTACTCCATGCAAATCAAAGCGTGCTACTGTCAGTGAAGAACTAAATCAGTGTTTTGCATCTGAAAGCACATGAATCCAAAGAAGGGGAAAGCTCAATGACAAGCAAGATCTACTCCATGCAAATCAAAGCGTGCTACTGTCAGTGAAGAACTAAATCAGTGTTTTGCATCTGAAAGCACATGAATCCAAAGAAGGGGAAAGCTCAATGACAAGCAAGATCTACTCCATGCAAATCAAAGCGTGCTACTGTCAGTGAAGAACTAAATCAGTGTTTTGCATCTGAAAGCACATGAATCCAAAGAAGGGGAAAGCTCAATGACAAGCAAGATCTACTCCATGCAAATCAAAGCGTGCTACTGTCAGTGAAGAACTAAATCAGTGTTTTGCATCTGAAAGCACATGAATCCAAAGAAGGGGAAAGCTCAAATGACAAGCAAGATCTACTCCATGCAAATCAAAGCGTGCTACTGTCAGTGAAGAACTAAATCAGTGTTTTGCATCTGAAAGCACATAATCCAAAGAAGGGGAAAGCTCAAGACAAGCAAGATCTACTCCATGCAAATCAAAGCGTGCTACTGTCAGTGAAAAAAATCAGTGTTTTGCATCTGAAAGCACATGAATCCAAAGAAGGGGAAAGCTCAAATGACAAGCAAGATCTACTCCATGCAAATCAAAGCGTGCTACTGTCAGTGAAGAACTAAATCAGTGTTTTGCATCTGAAAGCACATGCATCTAAATGCACAAAGAAGGGGAAAGCTCAATGACAAGCAAGATCTACTCCATGCAAATCAAAGCGTGCTACTGTCAGTGAAGAACTAAATCAGTGTTTTGCATCTGAAAGCACATGAATCCAAAGAAGGGGAAAGCTCAAATGACAAGCAAGATCTACTCCATGCAAATCAAAGCGTGCTACTGTCAGTGAAGAACTAAATCAGTGTTTTGCATCTGAAAGCACATGAATCCAAAGAAGGGGAAAGCTCAATGACAAGCAAGATCTACTCCATGCAAATCAAAGCGTGCTACTGTCAGTGAAGAACTAAATCAGTGTTTTGCATCTGAAAGCACATTGAATCCAAAGAAGGGGAAAGCTCAAGTGACAAGCAAGATCTACTCCATGCAAATCAAAGCGTGCTACTGTCAGTGAAGAAGTTAATCAGTGTTTTGCATCTGAAAGCACATGAATCCAAAGAAGGGGAAAGCTCAAATGACAAGCAAGATCTACTCCATGCAAATCAAAGCGTGCTACTGTCAGTGAAGAACTAAATCAGTGTTTTGCATCTGAAAGCACATGAATCCAAAGAAGGGGAAAGCTCAATGACAAGCAAGATCTACTCCATGCAAATCAAAGCGTGCTACTGTCAGTGAAGAACTAAATCAGTGTTTTGCATCTGAAAGCACATTAATCCAAAGAAGGGGAAAGCTCAAGACAAGCAAGATCTACTCCATGCAAATCAAAGCGTGCTACTGTCAGTGAAGAACTAAATCAGTGTTTTGCATCTGAAAGCACATGAATCCAAAGAAGGGGAAAGCTCAAGTGACAAGCAAGATCTACTCCATGCAAATCAAAGCGTGCTACTGTCAGTGAAAAAAATCCGTGTTTTGCATCTGAAAGCACATGAATCCAAAGAAGGGGAAAGCTCAAATGACAAGCAAGATGTACTCTATGCAAATCAAAGCGTGGTACTGTCAGTGAAGAATAAATCAGTGTTTTGCATCTGAAAGCACATGAATCCAAAGAAGGGGAAAGCTCAATGACAAGCAAGATCTACTCCATGCAAATCAAAGCGTGCTACTGTCAGTGAAGAAGTAAATCAGTGTTTTGCATCTGAAAGCACATGAATCCAAAGAAGGGGAAAGCTCAATGACAAGCAAGATCTACTCCATGCAAATCAAAGCGTGCTACTGTCAGTGAAGAAGTAAATCAGTGTTTTGCATCTGAAAGCACATGAATCCAAAGAAGGGGAAAGCTCAAAACAAGCAAGATCTACTCCATGCAAATCAAAGCGTGCTACTGTCAGTGAAGAACTAAATCAGTGTTTTGCATCTGAAAGCACATTGAATCCAAAGAAGGGGAAAGCTCAAATGACAAGCAAGATTACTCCATGCAAATCAAAGCGTGCTACTGTCAGTGAAGAAGTAATCAGTGTTTTGCATCTGAAAGCACATGAATCCAAAGAAGGGAAAGCTCAAAGACAAGCAAGATCTACTCCATGCAAATCAAAGCGTGCTACTGTCAGTGAAGAACTTAATCCGTGTTTTGCATCTGAAAGCACATGATACCAAAGAAGGGAAAAGCTCAAATGACAAGCAAGATCTACTCCATGCAAATCAAAGCGTGCTACTGTCAGTGAAGAAGTTAATCAGTGTTTTGCATCTGAAAGCACATGAATCCAAAGAAGGGGAAAGTCAAAGTGAAAGCAAGATCTACTCCATGAAATCAAAGCGTGCTACTGCAGTAAGAACTAAATCATGTTTTTGCATCTGAAAGCACATGAATCCAAAGAAGGGGAAAGCTCAATGACAAGCAAGATCTACTCCATGCAAATCAAAGCGTGCTACTGTCAGTGAAGAACTAAATCAGTGTTTTGCATCTGAAAGCACATGAATCCAAAGAAGGGGAAAGCTCAATGACAAGCAAGATCTACTCCATGCAAATCAAAGCGTGCTACTGTCAGTGAAGAACTAAATCAGTGTTTTGCATCTGAAAGCACATGAATCCAAAGAAGGGGAAAGCTCAAATGACAAGCAAGATCTACTCCATGCAAATCAAAGCGTGCTACTGTCAGTGAAGAACTAAATCAGTGTTTTGCATCTGAAAGCACATGAATCCAAAGCACATGAATCAAAGAAGGGAAAGCTCAATGACAAGCAAGATCTACTCCATGCAAATCAAAGCGTGCTACTGTCAGTGAAGAACTAAATCAGTGTTTTGCATCTGAAAGCACATGAATCCAAAGAAGGGAAAGCTCAAATGACAAGCAAGATCTACTCCATGCAAATCAAAGCGTGCTACTGTCAGTGAAGAACTAAATCAGTGTTTTGCATCTGAAAGCACATGAATCCAAAGAAGGGGAAAGCTCAAGGGACAAGCAAGATCTACTCCATGCAAATCAAAGCGTGCTACTGTCAGTGAAGAACTAAATCAGTGTTTTGCATCTGAAAGCACATGAATCCAAAGAAGGGGAAAGCTCAAATGACAAGCAAGATCTACTCCATGCAAATCAAAGCGTGCTACTGTCAGTGAAGAACTAAATCAGTGTTTTGCATCTGCATCGAAGCACATGAATCCAAAGAAGGGGAAAGCTCAATGACAAGCAAGATCTACTCCATGCAAATCAAAGCGTGCTACTGTCAGTGAAGAACTAAATCAGTGTTTTGCATCTGAAAGCACATGAATCCAAAGAAGGGGAAAGCTCAAATGACAAGCAAGATCTACTCCATGCAAATCAAAGCGTGCTACTGTCAGTGAAGAACTAAATCAGTGTTTTGCATCAAAGCACATGAATCCAAAGAAGGGGAAAGCTCAATGACAAGCAAGATCTACTCCATGCAAATCAAAGCGTGCTACTGTCAGTGAAGAACTAAATCAGTGTTTTGCATCTGAAAGCACATGAATCCAAAGAAGGGGAAAGCTCAATGACAAGCAAGATCTACTCCATGCAAATCAAAGCGTGCTACTGTCAGTGAAGAACTAAATCAGTGTTTGCATTGCATCATGAATCAAGCACATGAATCCAAAGAAGGGGAAAGCTCAAATGACAAGCAAGATCTACTCCATGCAAATCAAAGCGTGCTACTGTCAGTGAAGAACTAAATCAGTGTTTTTGCATCTGAAAGCACAT